>CM029377.1:21627013-21987689 GCA_017165825.1 Hepsetus odoe
TTATAGCAGCCGGCTGTGTGTGCGTGCGCGTGTGTGTTGTTGTTGTTGTTGAAATAGTCAAGTCTGGGGGACTACTTTTCTTGCTGACCAATTTGGGGAAAATGTCCAATTTTCCAAAATGTCCTGTCTCATTTGTTTAACTGAAAGTGAAAATGACTACCCTTGTCATTGTGAAACACAGCGCAGCACAACACAACGAAATTCAACCTCTGTGTTTCACCCATACACACACGTGCAGCAGGGAGCAGCTGTTGAAAGTGCCTGGGGAGCAGAAACGGGGACGGTACCTTGTTCAAGGCTACCTCAGGACAACCTACTGGTGAGGGAATCGAACACACAATCTTCCAATCTGGGGCTAAATTCCCTAACCACTAGGCCACTGCTGCCTGGGTTCTACATTTAGGACTTCTCCTCTGTGTGCTCCTGGGGCTGGTTGTGGCTTGGTTTAGTTTATTTGAGAGACAGCTCAGATTGGACAGTTTGAAAGTCCAAGCAAGACAGCATTTGTTTGGACATGTCCAGAGGAGAGATGAGGAGTATATCAGGGGAAGGATGTTGAGGAAGAGAAGGTTTATGGACGTGGTGAGAGAGGACATGCAGGGGGACCCAGCAGACATAATGTGGAAGGATACAGCCACAACAAGAAGAAGAAGCTGATGGTGGTCAAGTTGTATGACACTCATCTACAGTGCTTTGAAAAAGTATTCACCCCCTTGGCTTTTTATTTATTTATTTAATTTAAATGTTTCTTAATCTTATTTTATGTGCTGGATCTGCACAAAATAGTATAAGTTGGTGAAGTGGAAAAAAAATAAACTGAAAATTGGCATGTACATATTTATTCACCCCATGAAGCCCCTAAAAAGTCCTGGTGCAACCAGTTACCTTCAAAAGTCACAAAATTAGTGAAATGAAGTTCACCTGTGTGCAATTTAAGTGTCACATGATCTGTCAGTATAAACACCTTTTCTGAAAGGCCCCAGAGGCTGCAACACCACTAAGCAAGAGGCACCACATCATGAAGACCAAGGAGCTTTCCAGACAAGTCAGGGACAAACTTGTTGAGAAGTTAGGGTTGGGTTATTAAAAAAATATCCAAATCTTTGATGATCCCCGGAGCACCATCAAATCAATCATCTTCAAATGGAAAGAATATGGTACCACAACTAACCTGCCGAGAGCGGGCCACCCACCAAAACTCACAGACTGGGCAAGGAGGGCATTAATCAGAGAGGCAGCACAGAGACCAAAGGTAACCCTGAAGGAGTTGCAGAGTTGCACAGCAGAAACTGGAAAAATAAGGAGACATGTTCAGAGTTTGCCAAAAGGCATGTGAGCAACTCCCCAAATGTATGGAGGAAGGTGCTCTGGTCAGATTGAACTTTTCAACAACAAGGAAAATGTCTGGCGCAAACCCAACACATCCCGTCACCCCAAGAACACCATCGCCACAGTGAAACATGGTGGTGGCAGCATCATGCTGTGGAGATGTTTTTCAGCAGCAGGGACTGGGAAACTGGTCAGAGTCGAGGGAAAGTTGGATGGTGCTAAATACAGGCATATTCTTCAGCACAACCTGTGTCAGTCTGCCTGTGTTCACCTTCCAGCAGGACAATGACTTATCCAAAGTTACTTGCAAGGAGGGTGACTACTTTTGCAAGGCACTGTATGTCCAGCCCTTTTGCAATTTGGGTTCCTGAGTAACCTCAAGTCCACCATGGACACTGTCCCTGTAATCAGGAGACAGAAGTTGCTCTGGACAGGACCTAAAAGCCATAACTCTGAATAAAGTCAGGGTTGTAACAGCTCTGGAAATCCATGTTTCCCCAGAACAACAAAGACAGAGCCTGATTTTCTCACCTCTTTTGTCCGTTACCGTGGACACATTTTATATATGCTGTTCACAGCGTCCTTGCTAATGTCCTGTCCGGTCTGACAGCTGTGGCATTTCTCTGGGACCATGCTGAGCTCTTGAGTGCACCCAGGTGGATTCATTAGGAAGCCCAGCAGGGCAGTGATCTATAGCGTCCCGCACAGGATTGTGGGTATTTGTTGTCTTGTTTTTAGGGCACTGGGTGAATTTAAACTGAATGATGGGGGCATACAAGACAACTCTACCCAGCCAGAGAGAGAGAGAGAGAAAGAGAGAGATGACAGTTATACTGTGTGATGGCGGAGAGGGAAGACAGTCATATTTAGTGATGGGGGAGAGGGAGGACAACCGTACACACCCAGAGAGAGAGGGGAACATTTTGCTCTCCTCTGTCCTGAGGGTTCGTCCTGTTGCCCATTGTGTCCAACGGCGTCCTTTGCTGCCTGTCCCATTCCTTTCCGTCCCCGTTATGTCTTTTTCTTTAGATGTCCTTGGCGTTGACGAGGGGCTGTTTTTTTTTTTCCCTCCGGTCGAGCTTCATTAAGGGGAGAGATGGTGAATAATTGGAAACGCGTGTAGAGTGGAGCTGTTCCTTTGACGGATGCCGTTTATTCCTGAGATGTCAGGCCGACCTCGATCGTGACATTTTGGCAAATAATTATCAAGTGGTTATTTTTAAAAGTGGGGTGGAAGGAGAGAAGAGGAGGGAGGAGAAGAAAAGGAGAGTGCAGAAGAGGAAGTGGTTAAAAGAAACAACAGAACTCCGAACTGAAGCGATGTCCTGACCAGAGTGCGGTAATGCGGAACACCTGCCTGTCCCAAGTTTGGCATGTTTCTGTAAATCAAGGTCTCAAAAAGTTTACCTTGGAGGAGCTTTTTGGAGGTTGAGTTGAGAAAGTGTTCATCTAGAACCTAACCTGCAAGGTTCTGGAGTTGGTAATATTCTGCCAAACAAAAAGTTGTCTGGATCTAGAACTACTGTTAATAGATTGAAATGTTCTAGCAATACACAGTGCTATGTTCTAGATTGTTTGATAGCTACCTGTAGATGGTGTATCTTTTGAAAATGGTTCTATATAATCCAGAGAGGTTCTAACTATAATTAATAGGGTGTGTGGTTCTACAGCTATTAACAATGGGTTCTGAAGATTTTTCCAGCTGGCTGATCTTTATAATAGATGGTTAAGTTCTTGTCACGGTCTGTCGTGCCCGTGATTCCGGCCGGGCACGACAGGTGGCGCTCTGTTCTGACTGAGCACACCTGGGCTTGTTTAGACACAGGTGTGCTTCATTGGGGCTGCTATTTAAGCCCCAGTGTGTCAGAACAGAGCGCGGTTCATTAACAAGGCTCTGCCTCACAGTTAATGGTGGCACCTTTTGGTTTTGTATGTTAGTTTTTGTTAATAAAGTTAAGTTTTCACTACTGGCTCTGCGTTGGCGTCCTTCACACTGCCCGCCACCGTTACAGAATGAACCGCCTGTACCTGGACGTCGCGAGCCATGAGGGCGAGCAGGAGCGTGCGTTGTGGACGGCTGCAGCTGATAAAGGCCTGGAAGACGGAGGCAGCTGCTCTGGACCTCCGCGAGCATTTGAAAGGTGAGGAATGGGTGCGACAGACGGCCACGGCCAAGGAGCTCAAGCGCCGTCTGACGAATGTGACGTCGCTGCTCCCGCTCGGTCCCACCCCGGATCCCGAGCTGCGCATGGATCGGTTTGCGCTGTTCCTCCGGATGCTGCTCTCCATGGCTGCAAGGGCACAGCGCTACCTCGACTCGCTGAATCGTGTGTTGTTTTCTGCAGGCGACATGGAAGGCGGGGCTTCGTTGACGGCTGGCGTCACGCAACGCGGAAGCACAGCGCAAGCCGCGCCGCCCACCACGCAACGTGGAAGCACAGCACAAGCCGCGCCGCCCGCCGCACAAAAGCACGGAAGCACGGCGCCCACAGCGCTGCACGCGGCTCGGCGCGGAAGCACCGCGATAAAGGAGCCCTGCACCCCTCAACACGAAAGGAAGGCAAAGAAGGCCGCTCGCAATAAGAGAAGCGAGGCAGTAGCAAAGAAGGCCGTTCCTGACACTGAGAGCAGGAAGACGGTGGAGACCACTTCCTGCATCGTGCAACTGGGGAGGTCGACCAAGAAAGCCCTTCGCAAGAAGGAAAGTGGCATCAAGAAGTCGACCCCCAAACCCACCACTAACCCGTCTGCCAGGCCGAAAGCAGAGAAGCAGCTCCAGGTTAGTGGGAGTTGTAAAATGAAAGTTCGGGTACAGATGTGGATTGAACATGAGGCTGCAGTAACCATTCAGGCGCAGGTGAGGAAGCACTTAGGCAGAAAACACTACCTGAAGGTACTGTGGGCAGCCAGGACTGTTCAGCGACATTACCGAGCTAATAAGATGATGAAGCAAGAGATGAGGTCTTTGAAAGAGAAAAGGATGGCTGCTGTTCTGCAAGCCGCATTCCGAGGGATGAAGGCCAGACAGACTCTGAAACAGAAGCACCAGGCTGCCACAGTGATACAATGTGGTTACAGGGCTCACTGTGCTCGGATGCGATATGTAGGCATGAAATATGCTGCTGTTGCCATCCAGCTTAGGTATCGCTCCACACTGGAGGCCAGAAAGCAGAGGGAGGAATTCTTGAAATTGCGCTCTGCTGCAATGTCCCTGCAAGTCTGCTTCAGAGGTCAGAGGGTCAGAAGGGAGATTGTCCTGCAACATCAGGCAGCTTCCCTGATTCAAGCGGCGTTCAGAAGACACAGGGAGGTAGTAAAGTACCAGGCCATAAGTGTGTCAGCCGTCGTCATTCAAAGACATTATAGGTCCTACATTAAAGGTAAACGTGACCATGAGAGGACCAAAGGACTCTTGTCCATTTGTAAGAAGAAGATGGAAACAGAAACGAAAATGCTGTCTCAAGACAAAGGTGAGCTCAACGGCAAGAGCAGCGAATTCAGAAAAGAGAGAGAGGTCCCCAGAAGAAAGCTGCAAGCTGTGGTAGGGGACCAAAGAGAGAGGCTGGAGGGAACGGATGAACAGAGGGACCAAACCGCGTGTCAGGCAACGAGGAGAGTCAGGACCAGTCAGGAGAAGTTAGAAGCTAAAGTAGCCGCTATGGAGGAACAGCTGAATCAGATCAGGGCAGAGCTGAGACAGGTGCAAGACCAAAACGTCGTTCTGCAGGCAGAACTGGGAAGAGCCAGGAGAGAGACCGGTAAACCCACTGAGCTGCAAGACCCATCCAGAGATGGTCAAGGAGGGCAGGTAATGCACAATTTTGTATGTTTGATTATGGACAAAAAACTCAGTATCCGCTGTGTTTCTGAGAACCTGGACTCCATGAGATTCACCCTGCAGGCCCCTAGGGCAGAGTGTCACAGGGCCAAGAACGATTCTTCCATGTTTAGCTCTTTTTTAGACTCTTTCAGGCCAAGGTTTTCCAGTGGGTTCCCTCCTTCAGAGGAGGAGTGCTCCAGAGGCTTCGTGGGAGCCACCGGTGATGACAATCCAGCAGCCCAACCTGATGTGCCTGTGGAGGACCCACGGACACCAGAGGCTCCGGAATTAGTCGAACCCCCTCCTAGTCAGAAGAGAAGAGTAACCCAGGTTGCGAAGGGTGATGACCAGACAAGGCTCACGAGCCAATCAGAGTCCTCCAGAAGCCCCACTACAAGGTCAGAGAGACAGGTGATAGAGGAAACATGGGACAGCAGAGAGATACCAAAGTTATGGACTGAAATGCTTCCTGAACATTCCTGAACATTACTGGCCAGAGGCCCCTTTTTTTGTTGAGATTTGGGTGTTTGTGGGCCTGGCCAGGTAAAAGGGACTGTTCCAGTCTGACTGGATTTTGTTTAGCCTCCCCCCTGTGGTCCGGGTCGGTTGTTTTGACGCCTCAAGAGTTGCGTTTTTTTGGGGGGGGCTACTGTCACGGTCTGTCGTGCCCGTGGTTCCGGCCGGGCACGACAGGTGGCGCCCCAGTGTGTCAGAACAGAGCGCGGTTCATTAACAAGGCTCTGCCTAACAGTTAATGGTGGCACCTTTTGGTTTTGTATGTTAGTTTTTGTTAATAAAGTTAAGTTTTCACTACTGGCTCTGCGTTGACGTCCTTCACACTGCCCGCCACCGTTACAGTTCTTGACTATATGTATGGTTCTACAATCTTTAAAAAGGGGTGGTATGGTTCTAGAGCCTCAAAAATTGATTGAGCTTCTACAGCATATAAAAATGGGCTGAATGGTTCTAGAACCTTAGAAACAAGCTGTTCGGATCTCAAAATACAATTCATGCACATCGTACTTCTGCTGTTTTGGGTTCTCCCTCTCGTGGACCCACTCTCTCTCACTCCATTTCAGTCATCTTTTGTTAGGCCTCTTCTCCAGACATCCCTCCGTCCTCTCAACCATTTCTCCTCGAGCGCCTCCTAGAGCAAGACAGCGGTTCCGCGGCCGTTATCGACGTTGTCCCAGAATCGCGCTGTCACAGAAGACGACACTCGTCTGATCTTCACCTTAGCCGCCAACTGAACCGGATAATGGCCGCTGCGGCCTTATCAGCACCACAGCAGCCGTTAACACACACAAACACACACACACACACTTACACACACACACTTACTTTGATGTGGTTCAGAACAGTCATTAGGAGACACCTGCCACTTGTCTCCCTCTTTCTCTCTCTCTCATATGAAGGCTATCCACGTCCTGATGGAGGTGTAGGCTCTGTGTTTATGGGAATTTAAGAGGCTCCTGCGTTTGCGGTTCTTGATTTGCGCCATGCGGTGACGTCACGATCCTTTGACATCCATAGCTGATGGACACCATGGCAAAAATACACCCGAGAAAATGTCATGCCTCGTTTGATGCGAAGAACAAAAAAATCCCACTTTCAAACACTGATTCCTGGAAATGGGGTTGATAATGAGGGACGAGCCCATGTGGAATCTGAAAGCTGGTACCTTGGTGTCTATGGTGGAATAATTTTGCGAAGATTAGATAAGTAGAAGTGAATTTGATGCGAGTCGCTTTCAGTGAGCATTAAAAATGATGTTCCTCTAGAACAGGGGTCACCAACATGGTGCCCCCAAGGACCACATGAGTCGCCCATGGACCTGTTCTAAAAATAGCACAACTCACCAGTGAGCAGTGTCTAAAATTAAATTTTATCCTGTTACTATTCTTTAATCACATTTGCATTTATACAGATTTGAAAATGACAATATCTAAAAAAAAAAAAAAGCATTTAAAACATATACATGAAGTTTAGATAAGTTTATGTAACTGTTAGCCCTTCATATGGCTCAGTACCCGTGAAGTAGCTCTCAGTTTCAAAAAGGTTGGTGACTCCTGTTCTAGAGCAAAAGAAACATCGGTTTGAAATATGTTGCTGATAATATCATCATCATCATCAATTTATTTAAAAGATATTTTGCGAAATCGTTGTTCCCTGGGGAATAGGATTGGGGTGTGATTTTTATATATGATTATTATTAGATTCTATATCTTTTTTACATTTTTATTAATTTCTTGATTATTCAAATTTTAAAACTGAAAATAAATGTAATACAAATGAATATATTTGATATAAAAATATAAATATATAGCAATTGATTAATTGAGCAAATTTTGTTGCTTCACAGTGGGCAGCACTGTTCCCTCACGGTGGGAAGGTCCTGGGTTCAGTTCCCAGGCGGGACGTTCCGTGTGGATGTGTTGTCCCCATGTCTGGGTGTGTTAGCGCTGGTTTCCTCCAACCGTCCAAAGACCTGCAGGTGGATTAGAGATGCTAAATTGTCCCCTAGGGGTGTCTGTGTGTGTCCTGTGATGGCCTGGCTGCCTGTCCAGGTTTTCCCCACCTTTTGTCCTGTGATAGATTCCAGCACTGCCCTACAAGCGACTCAGAAATTAGTGACCTTCGTTTGATGTCTGGCCTTTTTAATTCACCAGTTTGGACATAGTGAGAGACACTGATCCCACACTATTTTTTTTTTCTTCCTCCTTGCGTGCATCGAAGACTCCCAGTGCTGTTAGAATGAAATGG
Organism: Hepsetus odoe; assembly: GCA_017165825.1. Lineage (NCBI taxonomy): Eukaryota > Metazoa > Chordata > Actinopteri > Characiformes > Hepsetidae > Hepsetus > Hepsetus odoe. The sequence continues at coordinate 21,634,926 of CM029377.1, forward strand.
AAAAAGTTGGGCGCAAATCACCCGATTGCAGGCCAATCGAGCCTTCACTCACCGCTAACCTGCTTAATTTTCCAGCCAACATCTATTAAAGACAGCAAAATTAGATCTGTCCCTCTTGCATGCGCTCTCTCTCTCTCTCTCTCTCTCTCTCTCTCTCTCTCTCCTGCACTCTCCCGGAATAAGAGATGAGAGGAAAAGCGGTCGGCATGTTTTGAAAGACAAAGTCATTAAAAAATTTGATCCCTGAACTTTTATTTGGCTTCATCGTAGTGCTGAATGGAACTGGATGTCTCAAATGGTAGCAAAGACTCTGCCGGACGCCTGAGACATCGTTTCATGACAGATGGACATGAGGCGAAATAGACCCCAAAAGTGATGCCCTTTTGTTCCTCGGTCTCGTTTTGAATGTTGTCAGTCAGGGAGGGTGAGGTCAGGCCGTTCGGTGGGATAATCAGTGGGACATTTAGTTGATTGGTTGGATGGAGGGAGTTGAGGTGGTGAAGGTGGAGGAGTTTAAATATTCTGTCTGATGATTATTCTGGTTTTTCACTGGTCCATCTGTTGACTTTTTTGGCCTTGGGTTGGTTGAGCTGATGGGTCTTCGGTTGTTCTAGTTTTGGGCTGATTGGTCTGACCAGTCTGTCTCTTCTTTTCTGTTGACGATGTGATGTTTGAGGCTTTCACTCCAGCTCCTGAAGTCCTGACCAATGGGCTCGCTCGTCTGTATCAACCTGCAGGAGGAAGAAACATAGTGGACGGTTTTTAGATTTTAACTTCATTTCCAACAGAAAACAGAGAAAATGAAGAAATGTCTATTTCAGTAGGACGTTTCTGAGTGAATAGAAGACTCCCAAGGAACCAGACACTAGTGGCCAGGTGCTGGGTTCTCCGGCAGCCGTGAGAAACATGACACTTCTGAAGGTTAAGCCTCAATTGGGTCTGGTTTTCGATAAATCAGTCCGGCCCTCATTTATGCTGCGAATGTTCCTGCAGAGCTCTTTTTCTTCCCACCAAGCAGATAAAAAGTGACTCATTCAGAGGCGCGTGTGTGTGTGTGTGTGTGTGTGTTTATAAAAGGAGATTTGGAGAGACTCTGTTAGTGTTCAAGTAAATGATGAAAGGCCCAGAGCTGCATTCTGACGGAGAGTGTGATGAGGAGGCAGGAAAAAAAACTAAAAAGTGAGTGGTGGGGGGTGGAAAGGTAGGTATGAGAGAAAGAGAAAGGTGGGCAAGGTGGAGAGGGAGCGAGAGAAGAAAAAGACATGGAGAGAGAGAGGGGAGGGAAAGAGAGCATGAAAGGATTGGGAGAGGGGAACATACAAGTAACAAGAAAGAGAAAAAGAAGTGAAAGAATTGGGAGGGACGGCGGAAACGAGAGTAAAATCATGGAGAGAGGGAGGGGTACTGAATTAAGGAGAGGCTAAAGATGGGTAGAGAGGAGAGAAAAGAAAAGTGAAATGGGAGAAAAGGTGTGGAGGGAGTGAAAGAGTGATATGAGAGGAGGGGGGGAAATGTGTTCCTTTAGGCACAAGGAAGAGGTAGAAATGAGAAAAGAAAGATGTAGAAAGAGGTAAAAGATGTAAGGAAGGATAGATGTGGAGAGAAAGAGACAGAAAAAGGAAAGGAAAAAGTACAAAAGTTGGGGAAGAAAGAGAAGGGTGGTGAAGGGATGGAGAGAAAGGAAAGGACAAAGTGAGGGAACGTGAGCAGTAAGAGAGGAATCAGTAAATGTAAAGAAAGAAAAGAAAGAGAAACAGGTGGGAAGGGAGGAATGAGAAACGTAGTGGAGGGGGGACCAAGAGGAAAAGGGGGGGAGAAGAAGGGTAGAGCAAAGAAAAAGGTGAAGGAGAAATAAGAGAGGCAAAGAACGCTTGAAGAAATGATGTAGAAGTTTATGAAAAGAAGGGCTAAACAGATAAATAAATAAAAAATAGAATAAATATCCAATCAAATGCATAAATAAAAAAAGCAGTAAATATGTAAATCTGTGTAAATAAACAGATAAATAAGTAAAAAGGTAAATGAACGACTGGTAAATAAATCAGCACAGAAACGTAAATAAAACAAGTGAATAAAATGATAAATGTCATTTTCTGCAGCAGTCGGTTTTAGTGAAAATGTAGCTTCTCTCTCTCTCTCTCTCTTTCATGGTTGAGAGAGATGAGTGGAGGGACAGAGAGAGGAGACCAGGACAAAATGGGGGTCAAGCCCTCTGTTGGGGGATAAAGGGAGGCTGGATTGTTTCCCTTAACCTTTCACCTGTGTGTGTGTCTGAGAGAAAGTGAGTGTGTGTGAGAGAGTGAGTGTGAAATCACTCAGGTTTGAACTGTGGTCACTTTGCCAAAGAGAATTTTTTTCCCATCCATTACAGGACTTTTGTATTGTGAGGTGTGTATGTGAGTGTGTGTGTGTATGTTGCATCCAATGTCCAATGAATGTCCAAAGTGGCAAATTTTATAAGTTTGATGAAATTTGCTGCAAGTTCTCTTGCAGAAAAACTAAAGAGGGAGACATCCAGTGAAACAGTGAGACAGAAGCACATAGACTGCAAGAAAGACTGACTCCATGTCATGGAAATGGTGAGAGAAAGAACGACGGTGAGAAAGTGCAACAAGATAGTGAGAGAAGCCGACTGTTGCAAAGAGAGACAAACTCAGGAGAGAGAGAAAAACAACAATAGACCATCAGAAAGAGTAAGAGACAACAAGAGAGATGGAAACTGTGAGAAAGAGTCAGTGTTTCTTCTGTTGTTAATTAGAATGGATGACCAGCTGCAGTCCAGTTTAAACAGATTGTAAAAGGCTGTCCTCGTCAGTAGGGTGGATGCTGTCTCCACCTGTCATGCCGAAGGCCGAGCTTTGATTTGACTCACAGAATCCACTCTCTGAGTGTCCACCAGGAGGTTATCTTGTCGCTCAGGACTCTTCAGTGAGCATCGTTGAAAGGGAGAACACCTACACCAGCAGGAACAGATTAAATGGAACGTTTCCATTTAATCTGGATTGAACCTTTTTTTTCCGTTTGTGGTTTGGATATGAAAGCCAGTGAAGAAGAAACAAGTCGCTTGCCGAATTGATCATCCCAGAATGCATCAAAAGACGTCCTCGGTGCTCAAGGTCCCTGGAGCGCCGGCCCGAAAGCAAAGAAGCGAAAGAAGAGTCGACTGATCTCCGTTTGGGGTACGAGAGAGACTTTTTGATGAAGTGTATCTTTAAGGATCGGTCTCACCAGGGTCCCTCCCCTGCTGAATATTCACGAGGCCCAGTTTTAAGGCGGCCGCCGCCCATAAATCAGGGGAACCGGAGCATCGGTGACGAGGGCACAAAGGGGGTGTTCCTGGATTTGTGTATGAATTTTGCCTGGGAATAATTAATGGAGGATGGAGGAGGTTGAAAATGCATGCAGGAAGGCATGTTAATCGATGGAGAGATTAATGAAAAAGAGAGTTTGAAGTGAGGGACTAATTACGCTGCTGTGCTTTGCATTTGCAAGCTAGAGAGAGAGAGAGAGAGAGAGAGAGAGAGAGAGAGAGAGAGAGAGAACGGCTATGGTAACTCATTTCTTGCTTTGCTCTTAACATTAAAACCTTTGGGTGGACAGTCCCAGTGAGAGAGACAAAAGCAAGATGGTTGGACAGACACTACTTGCTATTGAGACATAGAGAAACCAGGAGACATAGAATGAGACCTCGTTCTGAGAGACCAAAAGCAAGAGGGAGAGATGGGAAGAAAGAGACGGACCGAGACCACAAGTGAAAGAATCAGATGGCAAGAGACAGAGGGACAGAGGACACAAGTGAAAGAGATGGAAAGAAACAAATTTTATCAGAAATTCATCTAAAATATTCATTTATGTGAGAACTTCATTCTAGACATTGTTCATTGTTGAACTTTACCTGTTCTAGATATTAACTTTTAGTACTTTATTCTAGATATTACTTTCATTAGAACTTCATTTATAGACATTCATTTTATTTTATTAACTTAATTCTAACCTCAGTCCAGAGATTAATTTCATGAGAACTTCATTCGAGATATTATTTTATTAAAACTTCATTCTAAAGATTAAATGTATTAGAATTTCGTTCTGCATTTAAACAATTCTTATTAGGAATTAATTGTAGGTGTTAATTTTATTCACAAATCGGTTCACAATGAATGAAATGAATCATTATTATTAATCAGATTCTTACTTTATCTAGAATAAAATTAATGAATTAATAAAATGTCTAAAAGTGTGAATCTCGAATGTCATGTTTGGAAAGTGATCATTTTAAGGAAGAAAAAAAATCGAAATAGAATTTGGATAAATTCTGAGTTTATTTATTTGTTTATTTATGTTTATTCATTCACTCCTTGTTAAAACGTATTTCTTTTTCTCGTAACGGTTAGGGACACCCCTCTGAAAAATGTCCCTCCTTCCACTCGAACAGCGGAAGCAGCCGAGCGCCGACACAAGTCGTCCCTCATTTTGGAAAATGACTGCGGCATCTGGGGGACGAACGCGCATAAAAAGAGATAAACGCACTCGTTCGTTCAGAAGCGGAGGGAGGCAGCGAGGCCTCCTGCTGGAGGAATCCGGTCTCGCGCTTCTCCAGCTGTTCTGTCCTGATTATCACTCCACTTCAGAGTGTTTAGGGCTTCCTTTTTCTTTCTTCATTCCCTCTGTTCATCACCTAGTTTGGTGAAGGGCAGTTTAAGTGGACGCCTTCTCTCTGCAGTCACAATCCAGTTAAAGTGGACGAACAAATAAACGAGAGAAACACGATGTTTCGGGGATGCACATCCGTGATGTGGGGTTGATAGTTTCTCTCATTCATCTCAGCACACACACACACACACACTTTTCTTTCAGTGAAATTGAGCTTTGTCTTGTTTATTTTGGCAACCTGGAGGCAAACTGTCAACAATCACCACAGAGAAAAGGAGAGGAAGAGTGAGAGAGAGACATGGGGAGGAAGAAAGACTGTAGAAGAAAGAGCAAAAGAGAGACAAACTAGGGGAAAGAGACCTACTGAGGGAGAGAGAGAGAGAAACCAAGGGAAATGAGACAGGATGAGAGAGACTGAGACTGGGAGAAAGAGGCAGACTGATACAGAACGAGTGAGAGATACTGAGGGAGATAAAGAGGGAGATCGAGACAAACTGAGTGAGAAAGTGCAAGAGAGATGGAGAGAAACCGAGAGAGAACGAGAAAGATGAGAGCGACCCGGAGAGAGAGGTGTAGAGAGACTTAAGGGGGAAAGAGAAAAAGAATTGGAGCGACTGAGGGAGAAAGAAGAGGAACAGGGAGAGACACTGGGAGAAAAAGAACCAGAGAGACTGAGGGAGAACAACTGTGAGGGAAAATAAAGAGAGTGAGGGACAGTTCCCTTAATGGGATGGTCGGGTGGTACGGGCCACGTGTTTCTAATAAAGTGGCCAGTGAGTGTTCAGGAGCGAGAGATGAGAAAAAGGTCTTTGTGTGTCTTTTGTTTTGTCGTGCCACCTCTCTCTCTCTCTCTCTCTCTTTCTCTCTCTCTTTCTCTCTTTCTCTCTCCTGAGCTCCATTGCTGCAGCGACCACATCATTAACAGAACTTTGAGTGACAGCTTGGCTGATGGCTCTGTGATTAGGACGGTCTGAGAGGAATTCCTTTTTCTTTTTTCTTTCTTTCTCCCCTCTGTTTTTCTTTCTCCCCCCCAAAGGAGAGTGACAAGCGTGTGCAGAAGACAGAATGACTAATGACATCTAGCGAGCGAAGAAACTTGAGAAAAAACAGTGCGTGTATGTGTGTATGCACACGTGTGCGTGCGTGTGTGTGTGCGTGCGTGTGTGTGTGTGTGTTTGATTCTTGCGGTGTCCTGTCAGGTCATGTTTCTGGGCCCACCCCGGGGACCTGGATGGACGAGTTCTGCCAGGCCGTCAGTCAGTGTGAGAGACTGACAGTGAGAAAGAGAGTGAGAGACGGATGGTGAGAATGAGAGAGATAGAGACTGGAAGTGAGAGAGAGCGAGTGGCGGACACTGAGAAAAAGAGAGAGAGACTAATAGTGAGAAAGGGAGAGATCAGTTGTGAGAGAGAACTAGAGACCTGTAAATTGCCTGAGAAAGAGCTTGGAAGACGGACAGTGAGAGAGAAACTAGAGACATGGAGATCGCCTGTGAGAGAGTGAGAGACTAACAGATGAGACTGTGAGAGAAGGACAGAGACAATGAGAGAAAATTCAGATTGAACCGCTGATTATAGGGGTTCACATTGGCCTACAGGAACAGTAAAAGAACAAAAGTATTGGGATACCCTTCTCAAATTCCAGTTAAAATATTTTAAACTCAATTCTGAGAGAAAATTGTGCAGAATAAATCAAACAAATTTTTAGAACAGATTCTAATTAAGTGTATTATTTTATTGGGTTATTGAAGAAAGTTCTGATCAAATGTCCAAAAAGTTAGAAATCGCTTTTTCTCATATTTGTATAGGAATGATTATTGTTGTTATTATTAATAATTAAGTGTATTTAAAAATCACGGTTAGAATGTACTTTTATGTGGCTAACATTATTATAGTGACTGATCTCACTATAATATCTCTCTGTCTTTCTCTGTGTCTCTCTCTCTCTCTCTCTCTCTCTCTCTCTCTCTCTCTCTCTATCTATCTATCTATCTATCTATCAATAGAACATGTTGGTGGAGAAAGTGGAGCAGATGATGGAGTGGAGTTCTCGTCGTTCTGTGATTCGGATGAATGGAGACAAATTCCGGCGCTTCGTTAAAGCTCCACCTCGGAATTACTCCATCATTGTCATGTTCACCGCACTGCAACCGCAGAGACAGTGTTCAGTCTGCAGGTACACACACACACACACACACACACATCATGTACATCATATATTCAAGTTTGCATTTTTGTTGCTCCTTGGCATTGTCTTACTTAACTAATTACTTTTTAATTGTGTTTCTTGTAATTTTGCCACTTATTTATCTGACAGTAAATATATTTGTTTATACGTATACATAATCATTAACAATGACAACTATTAATAACAATTAACAAATTTCAAAAGTATATTTTTTTATATATTAACAAATAAATGACAATGTATGTTTATTTTAATATTGCAGTCTTTGTTGACAATTATTTCTATTATTGTTACTATATAACTTTTTTTCTGCATGACTAAACACAATGTAGTAGATACTAAATATTTCACTGAATAATTAATACTGGATGTGGAGTAATATTGTAGCGGCTAAATAATTTGAAGTAGAAACAGGATCATTTATAGTCGAAACTGTTCTTTTTGAAGACAAAGTTAGAGATGCAAGGTTTGGACATGTCCAGAGGAGAGATGAGGATTATATTGGGAGGAGGATTTTGAAGATGGAGCTGCCAGGAAAGAGGAGAAGAGGAAGAACAAAGAGGAGGTTTATATACATGGTGAGAGAGGACATGAAGGTGGAGAAATGGAAGCGATGGAACTGGTCCAGTGGTAGTTTACTTGCCTATGGACCTATGGTTCAAGAGGTCCCAGGTTCGAATCCCACCTCTAGCACTACCACCACTGGCTCCCTGAGCAAGACCTGAGTTGCTCCAGGGGGACTGTCCCTGTATTTAGGACATGGAAGGACTCTGGATAAGAGCGTCTGCTAAATGGCGCAAATGTGAATGTAAATGAAGCGAACGATCCGCTGTCGAGACGCTTAATGGGAGCGGGCGGAAGAAGATGAAGTGGAAATGGAATCATTTAAATTACAAACTCAATAATTTATAGTGGAGGCTGAATAATTTATAGTGGAAATGGAATTTCTTTTTGTGGAAACTGAATTTTTTATGTTAGATACTCTGTGATTTATAGTAGAAACTGAATCATTTATAACGGAAACGGAATAATTCATAGTTGATAGTAGAACCGGAATCATTTATAGTGGACACTGAATCATTTATAGTAGGTACTCAGTGAGTTATAGTAGATGTTGAATATTTTATGTTCAGATACAGTAGTAGGTGCCTCCTGAGTTTTTAATAGCAGCTATTGTATGTTTATTGAAGCTCAAATCCTTTACAAATGTGTGCTGGACGTCCTTTATCTGCAGTGTGTGTTTGTGTTGCTGGGACGCCAAGAAGAAACTCTCATCACCCCTTTCTTCTCTCCCGTTTTTCCCCCTCTCTTTATTATTGTCTCATGTTGGTTTGACAAGCATCAGTTAACGTGTCAGAGGATTTGTTACAAATTACAGCAGTGGAACACGTTCCATTATTATCAGAATTCTCAGAACTATTTTTTCCTTCAGCTTTCAGACGGAAAAACGCAAAGACACCAAGATTTGATGTCCTAAATTTAGTCCTAAATTATCCACATGTGGCTAAAACACATGATTTTTCACATAATTCTGAAATAAGTGATTTCCTAAAACATTTACGAACATTTATTTAAAGTGATATACTTTTAATGACGTTCAGTTTTAATTGAGTCTATTCAGTTTTTCAGTGTAGATTCTTCATTTAATATATTTAATAATGTGTATTTCATATATTTAATATATTTAATAATTCATATTAATTTTCTGTATTAGATACTGAACAATTTAGAGTGGAAACTGAGTCGTTTATAGTAAATACTAACCCATTTATAGTAGACACTGAATCATTTATAGTGGAAACTGAATATTTCATAGTAGAGACTGAACAATTTATAATAGAAACTGAATAACTAATGCTATTAACATTACTAATATATTAATATTCTGCTGATATTCCAACTCCAAGCTGTATAAACCCGAATGCTGATTGGATCTGAGCAGATCCAGCGATGTGCATTTGTGTAATGAGGGGGTGTGGCCTAAGGAGATCAGCACCCCATATCAAGGTGTGCAGAATTATTAGGAGCTTCTTTTCCTCCTCAAGCAAAAAGGATCAAAAAAGGGAGAACTGACTGTGAAAAGTCAGAAAGTGTCAAAAGTCTTTCAGAGGAACACAGCTCTCTTCAAATGTCTAAGATGGGGTGGATCTAGGTGGAGGTGTGGTACTAGTCTGGACTGGTATTATTAAAGATGAGCTGGTTGGACCTTTTCGGGTTGAAGATGGACTAAAAATCAACTCCCAAACTTACTGCCAGTGTTGAGAGACACTTTCTTCAAGCAGTGTTTCAGGAAAAGGTCTGATCTCTTTCTTTGGGGCAGCGGTGGCCTAGTGGTTAGGGCGTTAGCCGCATGATCGGAGGATCAGGGGTTCGAACCCCTTCCCAATAGGTTGCCCTGAGGTACCCTTGAGCAAGGTGCCGTCCCGTCACTGCTCCCTGGGCGCTTTCACTAGCTGCCCTCTGCTGCACGGTGTTTGAGTGTGCATGGGTTAAATGCAGAGGTCCAATTTCGTTGTGGTTCACTGTCTGCTGTGCTGTGACCTTTCACTTTATTTTTCAAGAAGACCGTGCATTTTCTGCAGGACAAGGCTACATCACATGGAAGTTCTCCACTCTGTGTCCAGTAAAGACCTTAAAGATGAAAGAATAATGACCTGTCCCCCTTCTTCACCTGAGCCTAAACCATTCTGAGAAGTTGTGGACCTTCTTAAACTGAAGATTTACAGGAAGTGGAACAGTCCACCTCTGTGAACAGTCTGTGAGGCTGTGGTTGCTGCTGCACAAAAAGCTGATCAACAGATGAAGAAACCGACAGACTACATGAACGGAGGGATTATGACTGTTCATGAACAAATCTTTTGTTTGTTTTCATCCAGCCATCCATCCATCCAATCAGTAAGCCACTGCAGCTTGTCTGGTCTCAAAGGATGAGTTGGAGAAAGTAGAGGTCACGACCGAACATCTGCTCGACACACATTATACAATTAATACACCAAGTTATAGCATTTAAAATGAATTACAATCGTCACGGGATAAACCAAGTCTCTCTCTCTCTCTCTCTCTCTCTCTCTCTCGCGCGCGCTCTCTCTCTCTCTCTCTCTCTCGCGCGCTCTCTCCCGCTCTCCCACTCTCTCGCCAGATTGGAGTGTTTCATTTACAAATACTAAAATACTAAAGTTTGTTATAAACAGTAGTAATGTCTTCTTGTCCTGTCCCAGGACCACATGTCCTAGTCAGAGCTTGACCCATTTTATTTTTGCCAATAAATATCATTGCATCAGTATTTAAAATGGTTTCATTTTCTTAAACGCTAACTAAAAACCATGGGCAGGTTGTGGCCTAAATCAAAGTGAAAGTTTTTAAAAAAATTTTTAAAAAGCCATCCGATGGGTGCTGTACATTATGCTGTTTCCATAGAACTACATATTGACAGTCTTCAAGTCATCCCTCTTTTCTCCACCTTGTATGTTTAATGTTGAGGAACGGTTCTCCAGATCTTCCTGAAGGACAATGTTGTCTCTCATTTTAAGTACATTCTCTGTAACTGAACAGTTTGATAGTTTTCTTTGTTGGTTAATCCGCACAGTGATCTATGTCTGAACCTTCAAGCTGAAAAAAACGTCTAACTTAAGACATGAAGCAGTGAAGAAACAGGTGATTCCAGATGATCAGGACGCTGAGTGGGTGGAACCCCTTTATCTAGAACCTTGTATCTTAAGGACTCTTTGGAGCCTGCAGCACTACATCTATTTCTTTCTTTTAATCACCTTCATTTGTGAACTCTCAGCAATATAGTTGATAACGAGTTAATGTCTTCGTACAGAAGAGTCTAATCCTCCAGTAATCCATCAAACTTGCCTTCACACTGCGAATGGAAATGTCTTCCAGCAGAAGGGACAAATTAAAACCTCGCCGTCTTACCACTGGAAGTGATGAATCTAATCACTGAAGAAGATTTCTGCGTATTAAAGGGCCAGTATCTTGCTTTTCCTGCTGTTTTATTTTTCTGCCACTCATGGGGGCATACACTAAATATGGCCGCATGTCCTCTTCGTGTTCATTAGCTTGGCTCTAATAGGCTGCTTTGCACCTCATTAAGCCTAATCCTGTCCATCCTCGTCCTTTCTGACTCAGATCTCAGCTAGCTAGTCTCACCACCATCTCCAGCCTGTATAGCGGTCTCACCACCGTCTCCAACCCATATTTAGCTGGTCTCTCTACTGTTTTCAACCCGTATAACATATGAAACAGCTGGTCTCACTGCTATGTTATACGGGTTTGAGACAGCAGTGAGACCAGATATGTTATATGGGTTGGATATGGAAGTGAGACCAGTTATGTTATGTCTCACAGCTGTTTCAAACCCGTATAACATAGCTGGTCTCACTTCCATATCCAATCCATATAACATATCTGGTCTCACTGCTGTCTACAACATGAATAACATAGCTGGTCTGACTACCGTCCCTGGTGACCGAACCACAGACCGAGTCCAGGAACAGAAAGAAGGGAATAAAAAAATAAATAAAAAAAAGTGGCTATAAAAGTGATGCGGACCGACTGGGTTCAGGCAGCCTGTTGTTATTTTTGTTTACTTGTTTCTTTTTTTTCCCTCTCAATGTTGTCAGAGTAACGAGCAGAAGGTTGTCATCCCTTCACAGACAGACAGATAATTAGCCACATTTCTCTCTCTCTCTCTCTCTCTCTCACTCTCCCTCCCTCCATCTCTCGCTTTGCGTCTCTCTCCGCTGTCTGTCCTCCAGAGAAGCTTGGCTAATAATTAACCATCATTCTTTTTTTTTCGGGGAGCTGAATGGCAGCTAATGAACTCTCTCTCTCTCAGGCAGGCGAACGAGGAGTACCAGGTCTTGGCGAACTCTTGGCGCTACTCGTCCGCTTTCTCCAACAAACTCTTCTTCACCGTGGTCGACTATGATGAAGGTGCTGATGTTTTCCAGCAGGTAACACACACACACACACACTCTCTCTCTCTCTCTCTTGCTCTCTTTTCTTCTTCATCTCTCCATCCATCTCTCTCTCATGTATCCCCTGTGACTCACATGTTTCCAGATTTTATCAGCAGCAGTGTGAAATCCTCAGTGAATGTTAACTGCGGTACTTCATATAGTAAATTACAGACACACACACACATGAACTTATTCAATCATAACCACACACACACCCAATCCATCACGGTGACAGAAAGATGTGCTGTGATACAGACGTGCTGTTTAACCCGCGCCCCCAGTGGCACATGTTAAATGAGTCAAAACACTGCTAAAAGCCTTTACTATTAAAGCCAGAGACTTGAGTTACTTAATTCCTGTACTGAAGTAATCCGGTCTCTTATTTCCTTTTTGTACTTTTACATCTGAACCCAAATATCCATCCTTTGCAGTTAGAACTGTCTCCTTCGTTTATTCTGAACATCTGAGTTAATCCTCCATTATTTTTATTCTTCATCACCTTCCCAACATTCAGACCCGTTTCAGACTAAATGGACACAAACAGCGGGTTTGTGTGGGGCAGCGGTGGCCTAGTGGTTAGGGCGTTAGCCGCATGATTGGAGGATCGGGGGTTCGAACCCCTTCCCAATGGGTACCCTTGAGCAAGGTACCGTCCCCGTCACTGCTCCCCGGGCGCTTTCAATAGCTGCCCACTGCTGCATGGGTTTGAGTCTGCATGGGTTAAATGCAGAGGTCCGATTTCGTTGTGGTTCCCTGTCTGCTGTGCTGTGACCTCGCAATGACAAGGGTCACTTTCACTTTCACTTAAACGCACAGAAAAGAAGTCCCTCTGTGTGTCCTGGCTTGAGGCTTTAATAGTCTTTTAATTCTATTAATACGGAGTGAGATTCAGTTCACTTTCAGCACAAACAGACGCTACAAACGTCCTTCAGAGGAGACACATCTCACTTTACACTCTCAGTACATTCCTGTACTTTTCTACTCTGAGTAAATTATTGTACTTGGCAGTCAATTTGTCACTGCACAACAATCTTTTGGGAACCTTTGGGTCCTCCATTCATGTGGACATTACTTTGACACCCAAACCAAGTCCCCTCCCTTCCCTAATGTCACTGTCCTCACAGGATGATGCTCCATCACATTGAGAAGCGCTTTGACCTCCATATTGTCCACATCTCCGACCCATCCAGCATCTGTGGGATGTGCTAGACTAGTCTCAACGACAGAGGTCTCAACTCACACCTTGGAGAACTGCTGGAGGTCTTGTGGAATCCAGGCCTCATCGCTTAAGCTGCATTTGTGTCATGAATGGGATCTGATACAACGTCAGGCAGGTGGCTTTAATGCTGTACCTGATTGGTCATTTATTTTCCAGCCCTACTCCATCATGCCAGTCTGGCACGTGCCACGTTGGGCTGCTTCCTCTAATGCCCCCTCCTCCCCCCAAAATCTGGCAGTGTCTGCCTCTTTTGCTCCTCAGTTCATTTGCATGCTAATAAACATTGGCTGTGTGGTCAGAGGAGGTTATTACTCACATTTTTGCATCAAAACTGTCCCCTCATTTGCTGAAAGACATGGGATTTGGTGCTTTTTTCCACTCTTTCACCATGTTTTACATGATTTTCTGCATTGCTGTGTCTCACTTCATGCTCGCTGGTTCGTTGACACGAGCGTATTGAGCGCAATAATAGTGAAGCCTGACCGATAAATAAAATAACAAGTTTAAATCGCAGAGGAGACACATTCCGAGAAAAAAAAATGAAAACAAAAAAGAGATCTCATCACCGGTGCTCTCATCCTGGATTGTTCATGTCTCCCTCTTTCACGTGTTGACAAACTAATGAAGTCGCAACAAGTTGCTAGTGAAGAAGAGGGTTCTCCTCCTCTTCTGCTTGTGCTTGTGTTACACTTTCACTACTCCTGCCCTCCTTCTGACCAAAAGAGGGGAAAGGGTGGAGGGAGTGAGAGTGAAGAAGGGAGTGAAAGAGAGAGAGAGATGTAGAGGGAGGTTAATGAGTATGCAAAGTGTGTGTGGAGCTGGTCATTAATACCATTCTCAAAGGAGAGAGAGAGAGAGAGAGTTTGCGTGTGTGCGCGTGCTTGTGATTCAGTGCAACAACACATGCTGACATGCTCTCTCCTCCTTTCCTAGTCATTCTCTTTTCCCTCCTTCTTTCTCATTACGCTCTTTCATCTCTGGCTCCTGTCGGCTCTGAAGAACAGAGCGTGACCTGCTTAAAAATAAATTAATTAAATTGACAAGAAAGCAGAACCCGGGTGCTTGGTTTACTGTTTACTTATATACAGTGTTAACACTGCACTGTAAATATCGTTGATACACCCTTAACATGCAGTAATTAAACAGTAAATATCATTAATACTCCCATTAACGTGCAGTAATTACACAATAAATATTGTTAATACACTGTTATTGTGCAGTAATTACAAAGTAAATATGTTAATGTGCAGTAAATATACTGTATATAAATATACAAGATTAATACAGTAAAGATTCTGTCAAGCTATCTGTGTGATAGACAGATATATATATATATATAATCTATGTCTAGCTGCCTGTCTCTGTCTGTTTGTGTATCTGTCTGTTTCTGTAAGGAATTCTCTGTCAATTGTATATCTGTCAATAAAACTTAGGCTGAAGCAAAGAGGTCTCTCTCTCTCTCTCTCTCTCTCTCTCTCTCTCTCTCTCCAGTTGAATATGAACTCTGCTCCAACCTTCATGCATTTTCCCTCTAAAGGGAAGCCGAAAAGGGCCGACACCTTCGACCTGCAGCGGATTGGCTTTGCCTCCGAACAGCTGGCCAAGTGGATTGCCGACCGCACCGACGTCCAGGTACATCACTGTCCACAACCAGCAGCTTTTAAACACTCTTCAGCAGGTCCACCTTACTTGTGTCTCCATTCTTTGTCCATTTCAGTCCACTGATCTTGCTCCGTGTGGTTTACGGTGAAAGACTGAAGAACCTCTGTTTCTGTGCAACCCCCTATTCACTCAGTGGTCAGGACAAGTCTACACTTTTAGTCCTCCTTGCAGAGAATTTATCTGAAGTCCTCACTGTTCTTCATCATTGGTCAGCTTCAATTCACGGGACACTGCTGGTAGACTAACATAAAATGAAACTCTCGTTGTTTTTAGACTGGATTTATGTTGTTTGGACACAAATTAATGAACTACTCTCTCACTTTCATACAGAGCAGAGAGAAATGAGGGGAATGAAGACTTTGGCCCAGTACTTTACATCATCTGTATCACCCATCCTGACAATTGGGGCTCAGTGATGGACCGCTGATAAGAGGGTTTACAGGGGGACAAATGGACAACCTTCTATAGCTGTGGGTTCTATGGTGCTCTTGGTGGACATCAGAGCTGATGAAATAGACAGTAAGTGGGCGGAAAAAGTAATCAAAGGTATAAGTCACTTATATTTGAAAGATCAAACATTAATAATAGATAAAAAATATTTAATAAAAATATCACTCGGCTGTGACAGGATGGGGGTTAAAAGGTTGGAAAGGTCATTCTCCCTTGAACGTTAACCATCGGTGCAAAGCAAATTCCTCTGAAGCAGCTTTGTTGATTTTCCATCTCTGTTCCTTCGGCACCGCCGTCTCCCGAAACTCCGCTGTCCTGCAGGCTGAATTATGGCTAACGGTGTCCGTTTATCACCAGGTAATCAGATCAGGCGTGGAGTGGAGGCAGACGCTTCCGACTGGACGGGAAATGTTAGAAACCTCAGCGGATTTTGCTCTAACAGAGCCAAGGCCAGACCCTGGCCTTCTCAGTTCACGGCTGAGGGTTGCTTTGCTTGTGCGTCCTCTCATTTGGCTCAGCCAAACCCTGTCCCAAAAAAAACACTGAAAACCTGGATACCAGTCTCATCTCTGTGCATCATGTAGCTGGAATACCAGTATAAGAGAGGTGTCCGTGTAGCTGAAATACCTGTGCAAAGGAATTATCCATGGTGCTGAAACACCCGTGTGAAGGAGGTGTCCATGGTGCTGAAGCACTAGCATAAGCGAGGTGTCCATGGTGCTGAAATACCAGCATAAGGGATTCCAGTATAAGTGTGGCTTGGTTTAATGGGGAGCTGTCAGTGGTGCTGAAGGCATGTGTAGGGTGTCGCCGTATCTGTCCATGGTGCTGAAGCATCTGTCCTGTGATAACGTGTCAGTATATTAGGCACGATGAACCACAATTAAATACATCCTCACCATCCAGCAGGGGGCAGCCCTAAAGAGTGCACAGGGACCAGCGATTGGGGGACAGTACCTTTCTCTAGCAGCTAGGGTACCGCTGCTGAAATGGTCAGCCCTTCACTCTGCGTACTGCGTAGGCAAAGAACACTTTTAAGCACATCAGCCAATGTGTAAATAAAATCATTTTGAAAGAGTGAGCAGACATGTTAACTACTCTCCAGGGACGACCAGCGCAGGGAGGGTAATGGCAATGGACCGTGACATTCTTTCAGACACGATGTTTCAATCCCTTCGACCGACCTGTTCATCAAGATTTGTTCCGTCAACCTTCGCCTGTTGTATAATCGTGTTCTCGTTCTTTCTCTGTCACCAAATATATGCCTGTAGGCCAAAGTTTAAGCACCCCAGTCCAATGATATCTCGTCGATTGAAGTAGAGACGGTTCAAAAGCTTACGCTAATTATTTGCTTTCCAGTGTTTTTGTCCAGTATCTTAACATTTTTTTTATTGTATCTTTTTGACACTCAAGCTAGTCAACATCACAACGAGGGGCCAATTAATTAATGGGTTTTAACCTTTTCTCCCGTTTAGTATACTTGGAGATACGAGGTTTCATTCCAGCAGGGATGAAAAAGCCTTGCTTTCAATTGGCTAAAAGGGAGAGGTAGGCCCCATGCCTGCCATTTTAAGTTTTACAGAGCATCATGGTAGCCGTTAACGATGTATCGCGTAACCGTGGTGACAGTGCCTTGGCCACTAGGATATGATATCCATTTACTTTTTGTTTATTATCGCCTGGACGTTAAAAGAAATTGGACTGCGGCATCGTTCCTAGCCCTCTGCGACTCTTTTCCCTGCGGAGTGTGTCTGTGTTTCAGGATGACTGTAATCTTTATTACCGCCAGATTACAGTAATTAGCACAATCGAGTGTAATTGGCTTGGAATGGTGCAGTGCTGGCTGCTGGAAAATGGATGTAATGAGAAGATGAATCTGAACTCCATGACCTCTGCCGCGGCTTGGAGGGTTTTAATTCATCTATTTTCTTCGGGGGAGCCTGGGTGCAGCCCGAGGCTCTGATGCTTTCAGAAGCGCTTTTAGGCAAATTGTTGGGTTTTTTGGTTCATTCCAAACTGCTGTCGAAAAGAAAAACAAACAAAATTTCTGAATTGTGGAACATCACCTCTGTTTTTGTGATTCAAGAAATGAGTGAAATTCCTGTTTGGGCACACTGTAAATTTGGCCTGGGGTAGAAGGTGTAATAACCGCACCCTTAAAGCAGTTACAGAGTTGGGCGTCTTGCCCACGAACGCTTCAGTCGTGGATGCCGGAGTGGGAATGCATTCCCCCACATTTTTCCTGCCGGTCTTAGGGATCGAACCCCAACCCCCATGTTCGCAAGCCCTCTGATTCAAAAGCCAAGGGTTCTGATACAATGGATGAATTGTGAACATTAATTTTTCTAAAACCCTAAAGAAAGGGTCGGACTCTGAAGCACCCACCAGGGTGATCCCCACAAGGGTAAAAGTTCGGTCCCTTTAGTTAGGGGACATAACTCCAACGTATTCCACTGCTGGGGTACTTAAAGCAGTCTGTTTGTTGGCTTTACTGTGTAACATTAGGGTACAAATCCAACCCTTCGTCCTGGGACAGGAACACGACAGGACTGTAAAGACTACGTGGTACATTTGAAGGTTCATGTATCTCTTATTCTGAATGTACCATGGAATTAATTCACGAGGTATCAACTTCAGACCTGTTTTCATTTCCTGTAATGCAACGAAACTGCATCACCATACCGGAGGTGGATAATGTTCTGCTTGCCCTAATTCTGTCGTCCATTACGGCTTACTTAACGAATTACCTCAAACAAGCAGCCTTCCTCTGCCTCCGTGAACAGCGGCGTCTATTAAAGAGCGCAAGAACAACACTAACCAGACATGAAGGATCCTTGGTCGCAAGCTAAGCAGAAAAAAAAAAGTTCATTTCATTAGGACTCCCATTCATCCGTCTTCTGTCTTTTTCTTTTTTGCGTCCTAATTATCTTGCATGGCAAAAAGAAAATTGCTAGCCGGCTTTGAAATGAGTGATGTGTTTTTTTTTTTTGTTGTTTTTTTTTTTTTATAGATTCGGGTTTTCCGGCCCCCTAACTATTCCGGGACGATTGCTCTGGCCCTACTGGTGTCCCTGGTGGGGGGTCTGCTCTACCTGCGCCGGAACAACCTAGAGTTCATCTACAACAAAACGGGCTGGGCCATGGCTGCTCTGGTAAGGCACTGCATTTTCCACAATGTCACTGTCGGCGCTTTTTGCTATTGACGGGTCAGCATGGGCACTCTGACCGGTTTGCAGCCCCATATACAGCTACACTAAATGTCCTGACAGTTGAACCTTTTCAGCACTTGGTGCTTCAGCACCCTCGGCTACCTTGCCACCGATTATCGGGTTCTACTTGGAGAACTTTTGGTGGGTTCTGACCACTGCATACCGTCAACACCTCACAAGACCTTTTGGAGAAGTTCTGATGTGATTCCCCTCATTCTCTACTTTAGTTTTACAAATGACCATCCTGATTAAAACCGTGGAGATCATTAGCTAGTCCATCAAACACAGCCCCAACTCACTGACGTGTCTCTGGGCTGTTGGGAGGAAACAAGAGCTCCCAGAAGAAACCCAACACAGACTGAAGGAGAACAAAGAACCCAAACTGGGAATTGATCCCACCACCACCTGGGAGGTGACGGTGCCAACTATTGCACAACCGCTTCCTAATTTCTCTGTATCGTTTTGAGCTGGGAGCTTTCTCGAAAGCGGTCCCCGCTGCAGTTACCGATGTCCTGATAAGCTGCCCGGAGATACATGAGCGTGTAAAAGTATCCCAGCGTCGACAGTGTATTACGGGAAGAGGGTTCGGCAGCATGTGCTGGATCAGCAGCGTTGAAGCTGTAAGCCGATCCATATTTATTAAGAGGAGACACCAAAGCGGAGGTGCCTAACCTTCTGAGCTCTGCTAGATGAAGTTTGATACCCACCGTATTGATTACGGTCTCAGCAAAGGCTCCTTTTTACTGTAGGGATCTGATCGATCGCCCGTTATCTTTTTCCCTCACATACCTTTATATTGCTTGGCTACACACAAACTTCACAAACTCTCTGAATCACTGGCCACCGATGGATTTCTGGACCTGGTCCAGTCCAGCTTGTCACTCTGGAGAGTAATAAGCAGTCATGACATAATTTAACTGTAATTAATGTTGTAACTTCTTATTTTAATAATGATGCTGCGTAACGGCGAGTGTGGAAGAGAGGAGAAGAAAAGAGTGCAGGAGGCTTCAGTGGGTGTAGAAGAGTGACAGGAGTGACCTGTGACAGACAGGGACCAGCAAGAGTGAAAGGGAAGGATTACAGGATTGTAGAGACCAGCAATGTTGGAGACGGTAGTGAGACCAGCTGTTATACGATGTTGGAGACGGTAGTGAGACCAGCTGTTATACAGGTTGGAGACGATAGTGAGACCAGCCACATTATATGGGTTGGAGACGGTAGTGAGACCAGTAATGTTATATGGGTTGGAGACAGTACTGAGACCAGTCATGTTATATGGGTTGGAGACAGTTGTGAGACCAGCTGCTCTGTCAGTCAGAGCTAAAAAAGCTGAGACTTGTTTTGAGAGGGACAAGGATGGATAAGATTTAAACAGCTCAGAGAACGCTCAAGTTGGATGTTTAAGAGACGGTCAGAGAATTAGACTGCGTTGGTTTGGACATGTCCAGAGGAGGGACAAGGAGCATCTCGGGAGGAGGTTGTTGAGGATGGAGCTGACAGGAAAGAGGAGAAGAGGAAGGACAAAGAGGAGGTTTATGGATGTGGTGAGAGAGGACATGGAGGTGGTCAGTGTGAAAGAGGATGATGCCGAGGACAGGAAGACATGAAGGCGGACGACCCACTGTGGTGAATCATAACGGGAGCAGCCGAAAGAGGAAAAAGGAGATGAAGATGTTACACAGCAGGGACATGATGCCCAGTAATGCAAGTGTAGCAGCTAAAAATAAAAGTGGACTGTGGACTTCTTGGTGAAAGGCAGTCTTATGCTTTGTCCTCTGATGTCTTTTACCATCCACCAAATCCTCCAAGAAAAGCCCGAATTTGATCTCAAACGGCTCGACAAAGTACTACCTTCAAGAGGACTAATTAAGAAAGATACCATCCTAGGACGGGGTGGATGCAGATTTGAGTTAATCGGAAAAGAATTGACAGAAAGGATGAAAACAAATGTCTTTTATAAAGTGAATATTTCTTCCTATAAATCGTTCCGAAATCGTCTATTGTTCCGATTTCATTAACATGTTTGTGCATCTTCATCTTCTTGCAGTGTGTAGTGTTTGCCATGACGTCCGGTCAGATGTGGAACCACATCCGCGGCCCACCCTACGCCCACAAGAACCCACAGAACGGACAAGTGGTGAGCGTCGGCCTCTTTTTTTTTTTTTTCTCCTCCCCCCTCTTTCCCATCCGTCAATCACTCGGACACGCGACGACACGTGTTTTCCATCTCAACACTCCAGCAACCTGCAATTCTCTCGACTCTCCTTTCCGGGGCTGTCATTCAAATCTGCCGGCACGTTACTTCACGTCCATCACTTTCTCTGGGAGTCCTCCGTGCCAGAGTGCCGCGAATTCAGATGGGCTTTCTTTCCGCGTGTTTGGAGGACTCTGCTTAGAAAGGTGCCACTCGCGTTGACCACTTGTTTTAGTGTCGGGTTCGTTTCTAATTTCCACTTTTAAATGTAATAATTTTTAAGACATTATCACTTCGCCAATGAACAATTGCTGGTTAATCCACACAGTGATCTACATCTGAACCTTTGAGCAGAACCAGGTGTCTAACTTAAGACATGAAGCAGTGAAGAAACGGGTGGTTCCAGCTGATCAGCTGATGCTGAGAACCCCTTTATCTAGAACATTTGACTCAAATTTTGAACATTTGAGTCAGATTGAGTCAATTAAATGAAAGAAACAGATGTTTTAGAGCTCCAGGCTGCAAAGATCAGAGGTTTGAGAGAAATAAGAGGTTTTGCAGCAACCAGGTGATTTCCTTGCAAAACACGTAAATCTAGAAATTAATTTTTTTTGTAAATAATCTGTAAAATAAATTGATATTTGCTTCACTTTTGAACACAGCTGTAATTGTTCTTCAGGAGTTGTCATGTAGATGTGAAGCGTGATGACGCCTTGCTTTTCAGACACTTAACAAACACCAAAAGATCTTTGCCGGCGGCCGTAAAACACAACACAAAAAGAACCTTTATTCCAGTTAAAACTGCCAATGAGCAACAGTCCTATTAAAATCAAACTGCCCTTCAGTTTCTGTCAGCAATATCAAAGTTTAACAACCCACACACGCACTCTAATGCTAACGCTATGAAAAATATGACATCCGGGTCTCCCATCTTCACCACCTCCAGAGCGGCTTGTTTCGCTCAGTGAAACAATAATTCTCAACTGAATCGAGGTCTTTTAATTAATACACTATAAATAAAGCGATAAGAGGATTTCGCTGCATAATCCAGACACTGATAGTTTCCCTTTCCGCCACTGCTGGAGCATAAATGCCTTTTACAGTCCCCAGTTCACCAGGAGACATGAATCGATGCTGATATGGGAAGTAAAACTGCAGCAAAGTCGATCGGATTACATTAAAACGCAGATTTTAAATCACTTTTCTGTCTCTCTGCGAAGTTCAAACCAGGTAAAAATGACTTGGGAATAAAAAGGACAGAATTTTCTTTGATTTAGTCTGCCAGAAAGTTGCCAAAACCTCACCTAATTAAGGGAACAAACACACAAATATTTTGAATTTAACAAAATATTTTGTAACTAAACTGAAATGGCCTAATGTTTATTACGCATTGTGAAAAATTTTTTTTGTATTTTTTAAAAAGTTTTTTTTTTTTTTTTTTTTTAAGTATTACATTTTTTTGAAAGATAGTGACCAAGATTGAAGGCAAAAGAAACAGTCAATGATTGGAAAGCTTGCGATCTACAAAAGATTCTCTTCTTGTCAGAAATGTAAAAAAAATAATAATTTTGTATTACTTCATTTTCCTCAAATTTTCAAATTTTGTACACTCAGTTTTAGTAGGAATATCCAAAAAAATTTGAGAAAATTATAATGAATATGTTCTTAGGAAAAAGGGAGTCGAGGAATTTCGATACAGATCTGAAACCTGAACATTAAAAGAAAAGAAAAACTTGTTTCTGAAAGTCTGTTTAGACTCTACACTTTTTCTTTTTTTTTTTGGGAAGCCAGCATAACATTTTAATAAATAATTCATGTTAAAACCAGGCACCTGGTGAAGTGGGTAAAGAAGGCACAAGATAGGCTGCACTTTAGAAAAAGCTAAAGTCATCCCAAACTCAAGTAGCTGGGCTTTTTTTTTTTTTTTTTTAGATTTAATTTTTAAGTTTCTTTCTTTCTTTTTGTGGTTGAAAAAAAAAAAATATATATGAAATCCTGACCTTAAATTTGTGTTTTCAAACATAGCTTCAAACTGAGTTTGTAAAAATGAACAAGATTATGAACGGCAAGCGGGAATAAATTTAGCATCTTGGCATATCTAGCGGTAGAACTCCTCACACTTTAACTGAATGGGACGACTTGTCTCTGCCTACTTCAGCGGCGGGACCTTGAAGGTGCTCGGCGACCGTATCCTAATTTAAATTAACGAGAAAGGAATGTAGGTTATAATGAATTCCCGGTTAGTTCTCTTTACCTCCAGGGCTTCATTTTCTCCAGTTTGTAATTACTGCTCGTGTTCATTTATTTATTTATATATATTTTTTTTTGGGTTTACCAGCGTTGATGGGTTGCTGGTGAGCCACAGGGCCATCTGCTCTTCACCCCGTCCATCTGAAAGAGCCTATCTTAGGCCTGACTTGTATCCATCTGCATCTCCCTGACTTTCATGAACGATAGTTATTCCCATGAAGGGCTGAAAGGGTTTGAGAAAATAGACCAAATCTGAATTCAAGGCTCTTTTTCTAAACTGAGAGGTGATCAAGCAAGGCAAATTGAGAATTCTCTAAAAATAAAATAATAATAAAAGTAATATTTAGAATTCCTCATATCTGAAACTGTTTATTCAAATGATATCTATTTCCAAAACTTTCCCCTGAGATTTGATTAATCATTGCTAATTAAACTTCTTAATATCAAACTTATTTCAGGATGTTTCATAATTTACTTCTTACTTGACAAACGATTTATGGTTTTTGAAGGGAAGTCATAGAGCGTAATTACATCGTACAATCTCACTTAGGGGACAACAGAGTGTCTCACTAGTCCACCTGACGTGTTTAGACTATGGCTAGCGGAAGAAACCAGCACAGACATGGGATGAACAAACTCCACACCGATCCCAGAAGTGTATTTCTACTTATTTTTCATTTAGAATTGATTTTAAAATCCTATTTCTGGCTTTTAAAGCTCTTAATGGATCGACACCTGGAGAATCTTTTAGCTTTTAGACCACACAATGGCAATGAGTATTTCTCAAGAAGCTACAGTCTTAAAATGGTTAAAAATAATTTTAAAAACAGCTAAAAACATTTTAAATGTTTGTTTAATCAAGCAGTGCTTTCTTTTTCTTTCTTTCTTTCTTTCTTTCTTTTTTTTCGCAATTAACCCATAATGGTTTTATCGTTGCAAAAAGGAAAGCACTTTGAGCTGCTTAGAAAAATATGACTGGGCCGATAAATCATGTCTATTTTTGGAATTAGTAGTAGTTTTATTATGTCACTAACCAATATTTGACTTGATGTTCACCATTAAGTCTCTCCACGTGTAAAGACATTTAAAGCTTTGAAGGTTGAATAAATGCATGAGGAGCTGCACTTCTCCACTCTTGGGTCTTCCTTGGAGAGCGAAGGGATCTCACTTCACATCCATTAAGCCTGAAAGTGCCGAAAATAAAACAAGACAGAAATCACGAGGGCAGAAAACAAACGATCGTGGAGCGCCACAAAATGACAATTAAGAGGGAAGCGCTCAGGCTAATGCGCTATAAATTGTTAAGAAGGCTTGTTGCGCATCTTCAGTTGTTCGGTACTGATCTGACGGCGTTGATTCATCTTCTTTTTACAGGCGGGGGGGTAGTGGTTGAGCTGGTAAAACAGGCCGGCCGAGACTCGTTAGTTCTCCCTCAACCCCCTTCAGCTGGGGCGACTCGGGAGGGTCGCAGTGTTCCTCCTTTTTCAAAAACCTCTACGTCTTGCCGCACCGCTGCCAGGAAGCGAGAAGCCTTCATGAATTATTCAGCCGTGTGCATCAATCTTGGCGACGATTGGAGACGGAGTCTATTTAGTTCTAGTTTTATTCTCAAAATCTGACATTTTCCCAAATCGGCTGTCCAGAAATGCAAGTGCGACCTATTGAAGTCCCTCCATTAGGGGTCGCCACAACGGATCATCCGACTCTGTGTCTTCCTCTCCTCTGCATCACGTCCTCTCTCACCACATCCATTAACCTCTGCTTTGTCCTTCCTCCTATTTTTTTCATGGCAGCTCTGTCCTCAACATCCTTCTCCTGATATACTTCTTGTCTCTCCTCTTGACATGTCCAAACCAACAGTCTCACTTCTCTCACTCTGTCTCCAAACCATATCGCTCTAATAAACCCATCCCTAATCCTGTCCGTCCTTGTCCCTCCCAATGCAAATCTCAGTGTCAGAGGTCTAGTTTCTTGAAGAGCATGAAAGCCGATTGGACCACCAGGAGGAACCAAGAGTCAGAAGTCTCCAAGAGTGTCTCACAGTCTCACTTGGAGACAGTTGAGTGTCTCAAGTCAACCTCACATCTGTTTGAAATGGACGAAACCCGAGGAAACCAGCACAAATACTGGATGAACAAACTGGACACACGAAGAACCCGAAGAACCGATTCCAGAAACGTATTTCTGTTCACTTGTCATTTAGAATTGATTTTAAAATCCTGCTCCTTTCTGAAGTTTAATGGATCCACATCATCATCTGTTACAGAACGGCTGACCGAGACGTAATCCAAATTAAGATTTTAATTCAGAAAATGCTGAAGATCCTAAAATCAAACAGGAATTCTGGAGAAGCTTCACTCTTGAAACCACTGACCATGAATATTCTTCAAGAAACGATTTCGTTTTAATAAACAGCTAAAACCAATTTTATTTAGCACAGCATCTTGTTAATACATTTAGATTTAAATGTAGATTTAGATCTACATTTTCTTGATTTATTTATTCGTCATAATTGTAGTTTTAATTTATTTAATTTTTTTTTAGAAACAACACTTTGAGCTGCATCTAAATGTGTGAAAGGACCCCATAAATAATCTCCTTCTTTCGGCTGCTCCTGTTTAGGGGTCCCTACAGCAGATCATCCATCTCCATTTCTTCCGGTGCTCTGCATCTTCCTCCTTCAAACCGACTACCTGCATGTCCTCTCTCAGCACGTCCCTAGACCTCTTTTGCCCCAAAAATCTCTATTTTTAATATTGTCATTGTCACAATTGTTCCACCTTCTTCTCCTAGAAAAAGCTCTAATTTTAGTGTGAGTTGGTGAAGATAATGACCTTTTCTGTCTTTCGACTGGTTGGTAAGTGAGTAACTTTGCTGGCAAGTAGTCGATCGACTTTTATTAAATCTAATTTTACAAAAATGAAGAGCAAATGGGATTCGAAGCTCTCATTTACAGCGTTTGCTAAACCTTTATTGGGAGTATATGTCTGTTGTCCTATAGGTTTCATGTCAAGTTTTTTTTTTTTTTCCTTTTGATTTTTTAACATTTCATAAAATCTGAAAGAATATGTGCTTGTAAAGCTCCCTCTCATTTCCTGAGCATCTTATCCTGACTGAGGTCATGGGCAGTGCTGGAATCTATCCCAGGTCTCACGGGGGTGAAAGGCGGGGACACCCTGGAAAGCTCGTTAGTCCATCCCAGGGTTGAGACACACGCATATTGGACAATTTAGCATCTTCCTGACATGCAAGTCTTGGGACGGTGGGAGGAAACCGGAGCTCCCATAGGAAACCCACACGGACCCGGACCGTCCAGATTGGAATCAAACTTTCTGGGACTTTCTTGCTGTGAAGCGACTGCACCACCCATTGCTCCCCTATAAAGCCCCTTGTCCAGAACTATCCTAGAACCTCTGCACAACAAGGACATTTCCTGCATGTCGGTCACCGAGCCGGGACGTAATTCTAGTTTCGGCTCTGTTTTGATTCCTGATTAGAGCCTTAAGGAGTTTAGAGGGTGCCGAAAAACATCAAGCACTTATTTTTTTTCTTTTTTGCTGCCGGTCCCCAAACACATTTGGAGGGTGTTTCAACGTATCAGGCGTTCGTTTTCTGATTACTCTTGACACAAGCCCACCGCTGAGCATCGCGGCCTGTTATTAGACGCGAAAAAAAAACAAAACAAAGAGCCGCCCGAGTGGCCCTAGGCGGCCGTAAACTTTCCCTTTTATTTACGGAGGAAAATATTATTCTGGGCTAAAGGGTCTTGCCACCAAAAATAGGCCCCGGCGTGGAAGTGCGGGGGCGTCGCCGAGAGAGATTTTGCGGTCATCGTTTATGGTTGTGCACTGGAGTGTGAAATTGAAAAAAGAAAAGGAGAGTGAGAGAAAGGAAGCTAAAGAGAAAGAGTGAAAGAGAGAGAGGGGTGTGTTAGTCAGGAGGGGAAAAAACATTACCTTGATTTTCTGAACTAAACACTACATTTGCATGAAATTATGTTTCTCTTGTCGGCTCGTGGAAAATCCATTTCCACCGTTTCCGCCTGTTCGCAAGCCAATAATGGAAACGTCTGGCCGAGAAGACGATGGAACGTGTAGGCTTGAAAGTGTGTGGTGTTTGGCGCCCCGGGGTGAAAAGGTGGGACCCATTAGCGGAAGAATCCGGACCCTCTCTTCATGACTTTAGAGTTGCTCTGCAGAGGCTTTTGTTAAAGCTCCCGTTTGACCCGAGGCGGTGCTACCGAGTTTTTTTTTTTTTTTTTTTTTGTATAGCTTCGTGAAGTAAAAACACCCTGTTGGAAAGTAAAAGCACCTACTTTGGATGAATTGTCATGAGATAAATGCCCTGCACTGGGATCCATCCAAGAAGTGAAAGTGACTATTTGTCATCGTGAGACATGGCATGTACCGAAATACAACCTCTTTACACGCCACCCAGCAGGAGGCACCCACGAAGCAATGATGAGGAATGGTACTTTGCTCATGGGGAATAAAGGTGCAACCTATTGGTCTGGCGTTCAAACCCACGACCTTCTGATTGAGGATGGCGTTCGCCTCTGGGAACAGTGCCTCCCGTCTAGGAGATCCTTGGTGATTCAGAAGATATTTTGGGAAATTTCTCATAACCATATGGAGCCCTAACACATTCCTCCCCCTACATCTCAGCAAGAACCTGGACGAGCCAATAGGAGTGCTAGGGGTGGGATTAGTCTGAAATTTGCAAGCATGAAGATTTCTCTTCCCTGAAAAGCAAACCCATTTACTGAACTAGCATCTACCAAACTTCACATCAGTTGATCCAGCATGTTCCAAATAAGGAGTTGCTTCATCACTAGGAGACCGGTGTTGCTCTGTAGGCCCATCTGCACCAATATTAGAGGAGCGGTGAAGTTGAGAGACCTCGTTGCTTGTCACATTTAGGATGTCACGGACCATCAGAGAGGGAAGAAATGTCCAAATGTGGGAACCTCACACAAATGAGCAGTAAAGATGTAAAGCTCTCTATCTAGAGATGAAAAACCTGAATTAGCCAATAGCAAGTCAAAGGAGAAGTGCTAAAGGTGAGGGGTGAGATGGGATTAGTTCTTCAGCTTCAGTGCTGATCAGTAGGGATAGTAGATTAACAGTCCCCAGTTCACCAGGATAGTAGATTAAGTAGGGAAGTAGATTAACCTTCCATCACTTTTTATCCACTTTGTGGCAAAACTAAAGAAGCAAAGTTTAGACGCCAGACAGGCCTTTCAGGTTGTTTGGCTAACGTTGGGATAAAGGAGGAAGTGAAAATAAAAAAGATTTTGTTTTATGGCTAGGCTGGTCCTATCAGGTCCCGAAAGTCGGAAGCTTCTAATTTGGAGAAAACATCCGTGCTGGAGAAAATGATTGACCCAAAGTGGCACCTCAGGCCCCGTTAAATTGATCCAAAATGGCCACCAGGATCTCCAGCTGCAGCAGCTTTTCTCCGCGAAAGCATCGTTTCTCAGCCCAGGAGATGAAAGCCGAGGGCTAATTGGTTCCTGCTTGGCCCCGCCGCTGTTTTGTGTCTCGCTAATCCGCTTTAAAAGTGAAGGGAAAAAGTATTTTTCTGGAACTTTCTTTTTTTTTTTTTTTTGCACCACCGTCTACATTTTTTTTCCTTGGCGACATTAGTCTCGCTTCACTTGATTGTTTTTTCCCCACCACTCGCATGTAAACTCCACGAGGCTAGACGGAGACGAAATGATCCTTATTATGCAATTTAACGAGGCATCATTTTCTTCCTTTTTAATTTTTTTTATGTAGTGCGAAAATGTTAACATTAACCCTTTCTGCCCATGTATCAGAACAGCTGATTGTTCTTTTGGCCACTTCTGTTAGGTGGATCAGCCGTCTCCATGTCTTCCTGCCCTCTGCATCTTCCTCTTCTGCACCGTTTTCCTGCATGTCCTCTCTCCCCACATCCATAAACCTCCTCTTTGTTCTTCCTCTTCTTCTCTGGATATCTCTCCAAACCTCAGTTGATGGGATGTCTCTGTCTAAATGTCTATGGGAAATTTAGTTCATTCATCCAGAAGTGGTCCACCACTGATGTGGATGAGAAAGCTTGGTCTCCATTCTGAAGAACAATCCTCCTCCACCAAACTTTGCAGTCAGCACAGTGCAGTCAGGCAGGTAACCTTCTCCTGCCGTCCCCCAGACCCAGACACATCTATCAAGTTGATAAGCCCAATTTGTCCACAGGACATGTTTCTGCTGCTCCAGAGTCCTGTGGTGCTTTTACACCCCTTCAGCCGACACTTGGCATTGTGCTTGGTGAAGTGGGGCAGCTGCATGTCCTGGAAACCCGTTCAATGAAAGTCCCATTTCTGTACTGAGGTTCAAGACAGAAGATTAGCTCTGTGCTTATTGCGTTGTTGGCAACTAAATGCCTTCATTTTGCCAAAAACCATGAACAGTTGATGGTGGGACATTAAGCAGGGACTCATGCATTCAGGTACAGTTTAATTTTA
Source organism: Hepsetus odoe (assembly GCA_017165825.1). NCBI lineage: Eukaryota > Metazoa > Chordata > Actinopteri > Characiformes > Hepsetidae > Hepsetus > Hepsetus odoe. The sequence goes on from CM029377.1 coordinate 21,664,197, forward strand.
AGAGGAAAAGATGCTGGAAAATAAATCTTGTTGGTTTGTAGCCATCACGAGGAGGAACAAATGGTGTTGGTGGTCTGGAGGGTAGGATACTGACATATAGATACAGGAGGCCATAGGTTCAAATCCCTCCTCCAGTACAACTGAGTGAACAGAGATTGTAAAATTTAGAAAAGAAATGGAGGATGTAAGCTCTTTATAGTGAGCAGCTGGCGATGGGCCCTCTGCAAAGTGAATTTGATGGTGAACTGAAGCGTTAAATACGTGGAGCACTGTGGGCGGAGATTTTCCAGGACAGGCAAGGGGCGACAAACACCCCCCACCTACACACACTCCTCCGATACGAAGGCCTTAAATAGGAATCTGCATTGTTAACGGCAGCTCTAATTAAGGCTGACATGGGAGACCTGCAGGGTGACGATGACAACGACAAAAAAAGAGGTCTAACCCAAAAGAAAACAGAGCAGGCGAGCCCCCAGATAGGAAAACAATCAGGATAGAGAGAGAGAAGCTGATGAAAATGTTCCATTTCCATTCTGCCTCCAAGCCTTCGGCTGAAAGAGGCTGACTTTAGTCGGTTTATTCAAGGGAGAGAAGTATGTGCAGTGCAATGATGGACTTGGGCCACTTTAATGGCAACACGGTCTTGTGCTTCCTCTCCCTGGCCACTTAATTGGAAACACCGCTTTGCACTTCCACTCTCTGGTCACTTTATTGGAAACATTGCTACAGTTGGCATGGCAACAACCAGAACCAATCCATTTTCCTAAAAGGTGAGGACCCTGTCCATCCATTTTTTGAGGGTCATAGTTTCATAGTTTACTCAACTGTTCAAATTGCATCCATGGTAACAGCCTAGGAACCGTCTAGTGACCTTAGCACAGAATTAGAATAGCATAACAACCGCCTTTTAACAACCTAGTAGCGTCCTGTCAGCCACCTTGGACACCTTAGCAACTGTATGGTAACCACTTAACAACTGCCTTGCGATACCCTAACAACCAGCTTCAGTACCCTAGCAAATGCACAGAGAAATTTTAAGTCACCACCTGGCACCCTCCAGATAACCTATCAGTCATCCTTGACACCTTAGCAACAGCTTAGTAACTATTTAGCTGGATAACCATAGCAAATTCATAGCAGCACCTTAGGCACTATCTGGGATACCATATCAAACCCAAAGCAGCCCTTTAGCAACGATCTGCCAAATCCTAGGCAACACCTTAGCAGGCAACCTACAAATAGCTTAGTAATATCACATCAGCCACCTTGGATACCTTAGCAACTGCTTAGTAACTATTTAACAACTCCTTAGCAACTCCCTCACAACCAGATCTAATACTACAGCGCAGAAGTTGCCCTACCAATCACCTAGCAATCGTCTGCTAAATCTTAGCAACGGCTTTACAACACCTTAACAACCATATTAACACTCTACTGATAACCAAGGAACTACATGGCATGCCACACCAGTCATTTAGCAACCATCTTGCAACTTGGTCAACACCCTAGCAACCACCCGGAATACCATAGTCATCAGTGTTAAGATGATTAGATCAATGTATTATTATTATTAAAGTTAATATTGGTTAATTATGAAGAATAATTAATAAAAATAAGGTGAGCAGGTTGTTTATGGTGTAAACGCCATGTTGATGGTGTTCTTGTCGCCCTTTGAAAGTCTGGACCAGGTCCCTGTTCTGTCCAGGAGTCCCGCAAGGCTTCGGGAACTGGCAGCTCGTCTCAGTGGGGACACGTCACCCACTCTTCATCCCCGAGGGCCCTTCTCCTCCTCTTCCTCCCCTCCTCCAACTCATTAGCCGCTCTGAAGGGTTGCCAGCTCCATCTGAAGTTTTCCAAAAATTCCCCCATGGGTGCCTGGGGGGGCCGGGTGGATTGTTTTGACAGCTTTGAAGAGAGGCTTTCTGACATGAACTGGCAACCCTGTTTTTACAGCCACTGCCTTTCACTGTTCCCCGTGGGGGGGGCGATTAACAGTAATATGGTTATAACCTCTATTCTGGTAATAATGGCACTTTATTCATTTCTTTTCTTTCGACCATTTTTCTATGATATCACTTGCCTCTTTTCTTGCTTCTTCCCTTCCTCCTCCTCTTTCTCTCTCTCTCTCGGTCGACGTGTGTTTTCTTTTTAAATGTGATGACTGGACGGAGTGACTGGTGTGAAAGCAGGACAGTGTTTATGACCTGGTTACACTTGTACTAGAGCAGAAGATTGAAGGAATGAAGATCTGAGTGCTGTAATGAAGAACAGAGAGCAGAAAAGATGAGAGCTAATGTTTTCACTGTGATGTTGGGTTAACACTGATACTGTGACACATCAGAGGAGAGAGAGAGAGAGAGAGACTCATTTTCTCTACTTAGGGAGGCCACAGTTGCTGCTGACATTTATTTACCCGGTCAGGCGTCTCCTTATAGAGAGAATTTATACACCTACTGAGAGTGTGTGTGAGAGTGCGATTTGCCTGTAGTTTGCTCATGTTTTCTCTTTCACTCTGATCATGAGAACTAACCTTCATGCCTCCCCATCTCTGTCTCTCTCTCGCTCTCTCTCCCCTTCACTATCTACCACTCTTTTATTTTCTCTCTCCATCTCTTCCTTTCTTCTAGTCTCTCTCTCTCCTTCACCATCTACCACTCTTTTCTCTCTCTATCCTTCCATCCACCCTCATCCTTTCTTCTAGTCTCTCTCTCTCCATCTCCATTTCTCAGACCAAAGTTAAAACTTTCACGATGCATTTTATCTTTATGTAAAGAAAGGTAAAACAAAAAAAATTGAAAATGCCAAGCGTTCACTCGTCACACCAAACTCGTCCCCCTCAGTGCTGTTCTCGATGGACCTGCTGGAGCCATACGTCCCTCGTGGCTGTGAAGACGCTGCCTGAGTCGTCCTTTTTCCAGAATGTGGGAAGATTTTGGACTAAAACTGAACCCGTTCATCGTGGAGATGTTGGACAGTCATGATGGACTCATTTTCAAACATCACCGCCCCAGAAAGACACTCAGAGACATGAAGCTTCACTGGGGGACATAAAGCACACTGATTCCATGTCTGATTCCATTCGCCCACATCTGTGTGTTTTTTGTCCCCCAATGAAGCTTCATGTCTCTGAGCATCTCTGGGACAAATTCACCACTGGAGAGAACTGTTACACCAAAACCATTCAGTGGTTTCCTTACACATAGGCCTTACTCTCCACACACGCACGCACGCACACACTGTGTGAAAGCCCGGGGAGAAGACAACTCATTGTTGGTCTAGCAGGATGTGATGTAACCCCTGATGATGCTGTAGGGCCGATGATGTCATAACACTGTATGAGAATTGAAGTATGTGTGTATGTGTGTAGAAGAGCCATAGGAAAGAAAACGCGCTCTCTCTCTCACACACACACACACACACACACACACACACACTCTCCTGGAGAGTTTCTCAACAGCGCTGTAACGCTGTTGAGCAACACAGTGTTTATGTGAGCTCTTGTATTCCTATATTTGTGGGGACCATATGTTTGCACCATCTGTGAAAGCTTGATGATAAACAAGTGTCTCAGTCATCTTTTATTTATTCATGATTTATTAGAAATTATTTAAAAATCCGAAGCTCCACAAAGCAGGTTGTACTCGAAGCTGCGCTGAGCGTCCCTGCCATTGACAGTGAGAAGAATCAGGGTTAGATTCCTGGCTTCACCGGAGTCCAAAGACATGCACCGCTGCAGATGTCCTGTCCAGGCTGTTTGTCCTCAATGTGAGACATGGGACAGGCTCTGCCACCCCCTGGCAACCCTGATTAGGATGGATAGCTCAGAGAATACATTTACAGGATGGTAGTGAGACTAGCTATGTTATACGGGCTGTAGATGGCGATGAAAAGACAGGAGGTGGCGAGAGTTCAAGATGCTGAGAGGGACGGGAGGGACAAGGATGTACAGAATTAGGAATGAGTGCAATGGAAGGGACGGCTCAGGTTGGATGATTTGGTGATGAAGAAGTGAGACAGTTGGTTTTGATATGTCCAGAGGAGAGACGAGGACTATATCAGGAGAAGGATTTTGAAGATGGAGCTGCCAGGAAAGTGGAGAAGAGGAAGGACAAAGAGGAGGTTTATGGACGTGGTAAGAGAGGACATGCAGGGGGACGGTGTGAAAGAGGAAGACGCAGAGGACAGGAAGCAGCCAAGAGATGAACATTTAAAGAGCACACTTCATAAAATCAAAGCGAGACTGTTTTTAGAAAAGATCAAATTTCACTCGAGCTAAAAGTTAAGTCTTCAGAGCTTTGTTATATAAAAGGTAGAAATGGACACAGAAACAGGTCTCTCTTCTATGGAGCTTTTAAACGAATAAAAATATTGTAAAATGTATTCACTGTCAGAAGGGATTGTTGTGTAACTTCGCAAAAGGAGGAGAAAACCTTTTTGGCTCTTTGTTTACTTTCATCTTAAAAATTATCGTTATAATAAACAAAAAGACAAAAATGGAGATGGACGGTTTTGTCCCAGGGTGGACAATATACATCAGTGTGTGTGTGTGTGTGTGTGTGTGTGCTGCTGTCACTGGATGTGTGTTTGTGTTTGTGTTGTGGGCTGGAGGGCTTTACCACTTGTGCTCTGCTGTCACTATACATGTGTGTGTGTGTGTGTGTGTGTGTGTGTGTGTTCAGCAGAATGCTCTGAGGGTGTATGATCATGTTTTGCTTCATTGCGTTTCTGCACAGACGTGTTTTCGTTGATGTTGAGCTTTGGAAATTGTTTCCTCTGTGTATCCAGGAAAAATTTCTACCAAAAGAATTTTTAAAAATTTCAAAAGAATCGCCACATTTTTTCCACCCTTTTGCTAAAAAATGGATTTTCTGAGTTGCAACTCTTGATTTGCTGTTGTTCTACTTTGATTCCGAGCAAACTTCACATCTAGCTAGTCTCTACTTTTAGTGAGGACAGCAGATTGGTTAGGATGCAGTGAGTAGATCTGGAGAGCTTTAAATACTTGGTTTGAAAGAGGAAGAGGACAGGAAGACATGGAGACGCTGTGTTTTAAATATTAAAATATTTTTAAAGGTCATTTATTATTTTTGATATCAAACCCTATTTAAAATAATAAATATATAGTTAAACAAGGGGCAGCGGTGGCCTAGTGGTTCGGGCGTTGGCCACGTGATCGGAGGATCGGGGGTTCGAACCACTTCCCGATAGGTTGCGGTACCCTTGAGCAAGGTGCCGTCCCCGTCCCGCTCCTCCCTGCGAAGGGCTGGCGACCTGTCCAGGGTGCGTCCCCCGTCCTCGCCCTGTGTGCGCTGGGTTGGACTCCAGCACTCCCCCGCGACCCCGTTTGGGACAAGCGGCAGAAAATGGATGGATAGTTAAACAATGTTATGTAGTTTACAATTCTATTGAAAATAGTAAATGAAATGCTATCAAAAAGAAAAATGTTTAAAAATATTCATTCTAACTGATTCCTTTTGGTTTATTGCTGTCTTAAATTTGTATTCTTATGAATGCAAAAATGTAATATTTTAATTAATTTGATTTCCTTTTTTTTATTCATTATTCCTCTGTGTGTGTTTCTTTTTTTTTTTCTGGATTAAATTAGACCCACATGTGGAAACACTGACTAAACTCCAGACTAAGGCTCTTCAGTTAATCTGAGATCAGTAAAGCAGCCTAAACAAGACCGTTTGTGTGTGTGTGTGTGTGTGTGTGTGTGTGTGTGTGTGTGTGTGAGTGAGTGAAGATGCACAGGGGAGAAATACTTCAGTGTTAAATACATGTAACACAAGGTTGTTTACACTCAGAACATAAAAAAACAAGCGAACAGTTGTGAATGTAACCTTCCTCTTCAGCTCTTCCTGTCAGTGTGTGTGTGTGTGTGTGTGTGTGTGTGTGTGTTCAACTGAAGGATGATGCATAATTAACGACCCACAAGTACTTCAGTACTGCACTCATTCACTTTTTCCTTCTTTTGTTTTCTTAATTCCAAAGACACTCATTGATCTCTCTCTCTCTCTCTTTGATCCATCTATCTCACTCTTTCTCTCTTCCTCTCTCGTTCTCTCCTTCTGTCATCTCCCTTCCTTTTTCTCGCTCCCTTCATCTCACCATTTCACTCTCATATTCCTTTTTCCTCCCTCCCTCTCTCCTTTCACATTGACTCCTTTTCTCTTTGCTTCCCCCCTCACACCCTCTCCATCCCTCATTTCTCCCCTCATTTTCCCCTCCTTCTTTCTTTCTCCCCTTTTTATCTCTCCCCCTTCTCTCTGTTATACACCCCCCTCTATTCTCTCTCTCTCGCTCTTTTTCGCTTTGTTGACTTTTCATTTATCTCCATCACCGACTTCAGTCTTTTGACCTTTTTGGAGCGAAGCTGGAAAAAAAAACAGTGGATTAAACAATGAACAGAATCATTTGTAAAGGTTACAACACGAAAAGCCATTAGGCGGAATCATGTCCCCGGAACTATTTGTCTGCACGACAGCGGGAGGAGGGAGGGAGGGATGGAGCGGAGGATGAAAGAATCACAAGAGAAACAGCCAGTGTTGTTGTTTTTTTGTTCAATCTGTCAGTGCTGGATTCTGTGTCGCTGGTTAAACTCACAGACTTGCTTGGAAACCCGGTGGAGTCTTGTCCATGAGGGATCTCCCAACAGCACGTTTGATTGGCCCAACAGAATTTAGACCTTTTTTAAACTCCGCCCACAAATTTGCTGTTCAAATCCCACATTTCTTTCGTTCTGCGTGAAAGTGAGACTGTAGGTTCGGGGATTTGTTTCACTGTTTCATTCTAACCAGCGTTTAAGTCAATATTCAACACCACTGTTCTTCAACTTTCTTAGACCAGCTCCTTTAAGTCAGGAACACTTCTCCAGGCTTCTTGAAGGACGTCCCAAAGCTCTTCTTTGGGCTGCCTTTATTTATTTATTTATTTATCTGGAAAATAAATTGCTTCAAAGGGAAAACTTATTTTTCCCAGCAGAAACCATCTTTCCATTAGTGACGTCTTTTCAGAGTGCGGTTCCACAGATGGCACTGAAGATCAGAAGTTCTTGTCCAGATCCATTTCAAGAACTGTCCACTTGTCCTGATGCCACGTTGATGCCAAGTGATGGGTGTCCTTATTGGGATGGAATGTGGACACTTTTGTCTAATATATTTTCTTTTATTTAGACGAAGCTTCCATTTCATATCCAAACACCCTGTACTGCCAAAACTGGCCACTTTATTAGAAAATGGCTGACAGGATTTGTGGGTTGTTAAAGCTTTCTTTTAAAAGACCTGCACGAATCAGTAACCGATTGAAGCTGTGCTCTGTGAGTGCGTATAGTGAGGTATGTGTGTGTGGGGGTGCTGGGTAAGTGGATCAGTTATGAGTCAGTCTTTAGTGAGGCGTCCCCGGTGTGTCAGTAAAGAGTTCAGAGAATGTGGCCTGAATATGCTTTACGGGACCACACACACAGACTCCTCACTATACACACTCGCACACACTCCAGCTCTATAGACAGATAGATATGAATATTTATTAGATGTAAATCTATATTTTATATTTTTATATTTGCTTGTTTATATTAATATTTTTGTATGAAAGTGAAAACCCTTGTCACTGTGAAACGCAGAGGTTTCGTTGTGCTGCGCTGCGCTGAACCCAAACACACACGTGCAGCAGGGGGCAGCTATTGAAAGCTTCCGGGGAGCAGTGACGGGGACAGTAACTTGCTCAAGGGTACCTCAGGGCAAGCTACTGGTGAGGGAATCTAACCCACAGTCTTCCGATCCGGGGCCAAACTCCTGAACCACTAGGCCACCGCTGCCCCATATATTCATATAAATTTATATAATTTTTAATATAAAATTTGTTTGGAATATATATTTACTTTTAAATCCACAAACTGTTCTTGTTGAATAAAACCAAAACCAGAAAAACATTTATTAAAATCTGTTAGTCGTTTAATCAGGCCTTTATCGCTGTTCATCATGGTGACAGGGAACAGTTTTGAGTTTAATTGTTGTTAATTATGAAGTCATTCAGTTTAATAAAGTTTTCTTATTGAAACCAGTTTAATGCACGACTTTACAGGAAGGAAGTTGAAGATTTCAGACAGAACCGAATGTGTTCTCATCACGGTTGTCTTTTCACTACCGTCTCCAACCCATATAACATAGCGGGTCTCACTACTTTCTCCAACCCATATAACATAGTTGGTTTCACTACCATCCCCAACCTGTATAATATAGCTGGTCTCAATACCTTCTGCAACCTGTATAACGTAGCTGGTCTCACTACTGCATATAAGCCTTTCCTTTCACTGTGTTCTATAAATTAATCTTGTTTAGCCTGTATGTGCTTGATGAAGTCCTGTTTATGGTTCTGTAGCACCAGAACCTCTGGTTCCATCAGAGCATCCCATCATTGCTCCCTCAGTCTGGTTCTAATCACTTTAATTCTGTCCTCTCTTATAGTGTGTGTGTGTGTGTGTGTGTGTTTTCTCACACCATCAGAGCTCAGTTGAAATGACCTGGACAGAGAAAAGACATGACAATGATAAATGTCTCTGTTCAACACACTCTGACCTCCACCATCCCGCCATCCAGTCAACTGATCCACAACACACACACTTTCATTCTTGCTTTACTCTTTTCCTTCTCTCAAAATCTCTCTCTGCTCATCTCTTTTAGTTTCTTTTAGTCTTTGTTAAGTTGCTCATTCGTTTCCTTTTCTCCCTCACTTTGTCTATCTACCTTTATTCTCTCAACTCTTTTTTTTTTTTCTCCCTTCTTTCCTTTTTCCTCTCCACATCTTTCATCTCTCGCACGCTCACTCTCTTCATTTTTGTTCTACTTTTTCCTCTACCTCTCCATCTCTTTCCATCCATTAAAGCTCCTTTGATCACCAGGTTGGAAAAAGTGAAAACCTAACAATTTTATTTTCCTTTATAGATCCCTTTCCCCATTTCTCTGATCTCAAGTTTTGTCCTTGTGATCTCAGATTGTGTCCTTCATCCCTGAATTCAGACCGTCCACCACGAAGTCCGGGAAAGTGAATCGTCATCCCCACAACCTTTGTGAAGTTGGGTCTCTCCCCACATTCAAAACTCTAAACTTCATCCTCTCGTCCTGAAAAAGTCCTTCCCTTTCTGGCTCTCTGTCCTCGTCCCCCGAGGACATTGATCTCTGACAAGTAAAATGGTTCACGCTGCCAAGTTGGATCGACACAAAGTTTTGAGGGTTTTTTCTCGTACAGGCTCTTTTAATTAGGCCGTATTTATTTTCTGGTAAAGATCCAGTCACGGTTTGATTTTGTGTGAAAGTCTTCTTGACGGTACCGTCCACAGTTACTGCTCACAGGGTTTGCCCACCATGGCAATGTAATTGTAGTTATTTAACATAAAATGTTTCAGTCACACTTTCAGTTACATGTCCGGTACCGTTACACGCTACGTTCATATTTACATGAAATTACAAATTTCCTTTTTTTTCCCCCTAAAAGTCTGGATCGTTTTTATTGATTTATTCTTTTTACACTCTATCCTCTCTTCTGATCTTTCCAGAGATGTTATATATTTATTACCATTTTCTTTTTTATTCTATTTTCCATGTCTTGGAGTGAATCGGGACACATTTCACAGCAAATTATACTAATTTAATTGTGAAAGTGATGAATAAACGGAAGGTTGGACATTATTTTATTTATGCATCAGGATTTAACTCTCTCTCTCTCTCTGTCTCTCTGTATCTCTGCAGAGTTATATCCACGGCAGCAGTCAGGCTCAGTTCGTGGCTGAATCCCACATCATCCTCCTGCTGAGTATCCTTTCTTACGTCAACACTTTTATTAATTTTTCTTTTCTCCCCCCCAATCAGAAAAGTGGTGAAGACTTCAAAGGTGTGAAAGAACCTCAGGATTCTGTAGATTTATCCTGATCACCAAACACCCCGTCAATAAAACACAGCCACTGCTCTAAAGCATCAGGTTTACAAAATATAACAGATAGGTAGAAAGACAGACAGACACATGAACAGATAGATAGATAGACAGACAGACACACGCACTCTCTCTCACACACACACACACACAGTGAAGCTGAACTGTACCAGCTGGACCGGCTCCGCTCGTGTTTTTTTTTGGTAAACACTTTTAAGGCTCATTTTCTGGCTAATCGTTCTGTCCCCACAGGCTTAATGTCCTTAGTACAAATGATACACGGAGCTCCTGGAACATTTTCTAGCCAAGCACCTCATCTCAAACGGGACCAGAACCTTCTGCAGGTTCTACTCCTCTCAAACAGGACCAGAGTCTCCAGACCCTCCATCACACTACCAAGATTCCAAGCAGGGTTTCTAGCGTGAACAATGTCACCTGCAATAGTCCATGGTCTTCATGAGTTTAGCTCACCTCCCTAGAGTTTGCAGACCTTGGAAAGATCTTGGAAACCCCATTCACTGATCACAAACTCAAGATTCCCAGCAAGGTGTGAAGGGTGACCAGTACAGCCTTCCATCCAGCATGGTGTCTGAAGCCTCAGTATGCTTAGAGCAGAACACTAAAGGTAAATTTTTCCACCTGTGGGACCTTTAAGCTAGTCATGGGGAGGACCACTCAACTGACCTACAGTGAGGACTACCATGATCTCCATGCTTCAACATGCTTGGCGTAGAACACTAATGAGCTAGTTCTCCTACCTGACAGACCCTGACGTTGGACGTCATCACGCAGAGTCATGGGGTGGACTACCCACAGTGAGCACTATCATCTACAGGAGTACAACAGGAGCCCCAGGAGGATCTGGAGACATATTTTGGTGGCAATGTCAGATGTCCACTCATCCACCAATGCCATCTGAAGCACTGCAGGTCAGACAGCCGTGGCTCTGTGGTTTGTTGAGCTTCCTTTGAAGCGGCGAAGCTGAAGCAGGCAGTGAGTGATTAACACATACACACACCGGGGCTTTTGCTCACACTCAAGACCCTTGCCGTGTGTGTGTGTGTGTGTGTGTGTGTGTGTGTGTGGCTGCAGTTTAATTATGGAGGTTTGTTTACAGTAGCCCATGGCAAAACAGCAGGGAATGAGAGAGAGAAAAGGTGAGAGAAAGAAAGACTGACTGAGAGCAGAGAGAGCACACTGACCTCTCTCTCTTATGCACCTTCTATCTCTTTTTCTTTCTTTCTTTCCCACTGCCCTCTATTCATCATCTTTTCTTTTTTTGTTTAAAGCTGCTTTATTTTCTTTCTTTCATTATTAATTTTCTTTCCTTTTTATCATCCTCGATTCCTTTTCTCTTCTCTTTCTGGTTACATCTCTTGCTTTATTTCTTTCTGTCTGTACTCTCCCTTATTGTTTTCTTTCTTTTTGTTCTTTCCATTTCTCTCCTCTCTTTTTTCATATTCTTCTTTCTTGGACTGCCTTTTCTATCTTTCTTTCTTTTCTCTGAAAAAGTGTGATTTTGAGAACTATATCATGTTAAAAGCGGTTATTTTATATTAGATTCTTTGAGCTCTTTCTGTGGATCTGTGGTTCTCAGGGACAAAACATCATCAGGACAAAAATCGTCCTGATTCTTTTGAGCGATGCTGCTGCAGAAATGAGACACTTGATGGGAACATTAAACTCATTAGATCTGATCTCAGCTGCCGGTCGGGTTGAATCACAGCAGGTACTTCAGTCTGGCGAGGGTCTAAATGGTTTGTTTTTTTTTCTCTTCCGTACGGAAGTTTTCCATTTTCAAGACTGAAAGTCTGGCCGTACTCTTAACAGCAACACCAACCAGCAGGAGCATCGACAGGGCGAAGGTTTAGAGAAACCTCTACGTTTTAACATTTCTTACGTTATTAATATACTTGGTTATTTCCCACACTCCCTGGATTCTGCCATCCAATCAGTCCTCAAAGTCTAATTTCCTTGACGACCATCACAGACGCTGCCATCACCATGGGGATGGTGCTTCTGAATGAGGCGGCTACCTCTAAAGGAGACGTAGGAAAAAGGAGGAGTGAGTTTATCCCTCTTTTTTTTTTAATCACTCTCTCATTCAGATTTCTTTCCTTTTTCTCTTTTCTCACTTTTTCTAATGCTAAAGTTACTTTTAATGAGAAAATTAAGTCGTTTTAGTGTCAATTTCTTTCATCATCCATTTCTACTCTGACCTTTTTTGCCTTTACTTTACACCTTTTATTTCTCAAAAAAAAATCATAAAATATCCTGTTTCTTCCCCTCTACCACCTCTAGGTTTGTTCCTTTTCTATGAAACCCAACTTTTATCACATGTGAAATTGTAAATATCCAGTTTCTCCACCTCTCTAAAAAAACAAACAAACAAAAAAAGTCTTTATTGAAAATTTTTCTTGGTCCAGCCTGCTGGTTGTCTTCACTTTTGGTTCCAACAAAACTTTGTTTCTCTGTTAAATGAGTCACTCATTCCCCATTCCTTCTTTTAAAATATACACTAAATTGACAAAAGTATTGGCATCTGGCCTTTACACATAAAGGGACTAGTGTCCCATTCTTAATCCAGATTTATTCATATATAGAGTTTTAGAACACTTTACAGCCACAACAGCTTCCACTCCTCTGGGAAGGCTTGGAATTGTCAGTGGGAAATGTTCATTGATCCAGAAGGTGAGGTCCAGCAAGCCAGGTCTCCTTTCTGGGTCATCCCAGAGGTGTTCAATTGGGCCAAAAGAACTGGGATGTAATTGAAAAGGTTCCTCTAAAACAAAAAGTTGGATGTGTGGAATTGTCTAAAATGTCAAAGCATTGAGATTTCCCTTCAGTGGGGCCCACTCTGAATTATGGGTATTATTCAAACGAGGGGCTATTTTTTGCAGGGGTGGCGAAAACACCCTTTTGATTCCTGGTTTAGAAAAGAGAGAGAGAGCACGAGCTCTTAAGGTAATATCCAGAGTAACTAATGGTAAAAATGATTGTGTGTGTGTGTGTGTGTAAGAAGTAGCCCTACCAGAAGTACAGAATGTCCAGCAGTCACTGTGTTGGTTCTTGAACCACTTATGATTTTGACCACTTTTGGTTCTTTAAGGTCTATTAATAATAATAATAATAATAAATTTGTATATTTTGGGTATCTTTCTCATCTTGGCCTACTTAAGATATTGATATTATTTCAGTTTTTGTTGAAGGGATCGTAGCAACCCTCAAACACCATGGCCACTGCTACCACCTGAGATACTTGTTACACCCTAATAACCACCTTGCAACCACCTGCAATACCATAGTGACAACTTGGCAATATCCTAGCAATCATCTGGAACACCAAGGCAAGGACCTAGAAGCACACTGGCACCCACCAGAAATACCATAGCAACTGACTGTGCCTCAGCAAACAACCTATGATGATACTTTGGCAGCACCCTAGCAACCATTTGGAACACTATGGCAACTGCCTAGCCACCACAAGAAATACCATAGCAACTGGCTAACCTGGCTAATCTTATCAACTACTTGCAACCCCATTATGACTAGCTATCAACATGCTAACCACATCTTAGCAACCAGCTGCAATGCCATAGTGACAACCTAGCGACACCCTAACAACCAACTGGAGTAGGGCATCACCCTAGCAACCATCAGAAATAAACCATAGCAACCTCCTAAAAAACTATAGTAACCACCTAGCAACACCCTAGCAAACCATCATGAATATCATATAAACCATTGTTAACATAAATCCTTCTTCTTCTTTTTTATTTTTAATTTTTTTAAATTATTTATTTTAATTATTATTATTATTATTATTATTAACCCAGCCACTAGGGATGCACAAGCCAGTGTATTTCTTCGTGCCGGTCCCAAGCCCGGGTAAATGGGGAGGGTTACGTCAGGAAGGGCATCCGGTGTAAAACTTTGCCAAATCAATATGCGGACAACAATACAGAATTCCATACCGGATCGGTCGAGGCCCGGGTTAACAACGACCGCCATCAGTGCTGGTAGCCTACAGGGTGCTGGTGGAAATTGGACTACTGTTGGCCAAAGAAGAAGAAGAAGAGGAGGAAGGCATGTCCAGAGGGAGAAGGAGAGAAAGAAGGAGAGGAGAGTGGAAGTGAGAGTAGGGACTTTGAATGTGGGCAGCATGACTGGTAAAGGTAGAGAATTAGCTGATATGATGGAGAGAAGGAAGGTTGACATTTTGTGTGTGCAAGAGACTAGATGGAAGGGTAGTAAGGCCAGGTGTATTGGAGGGGGGTTTAAACTGTTCTACCATGGTGTGGATAGAAGGAGGAATGGAGTAGGTGTTATCCTGAAGGAAGAGTATGTGGAGAGTGTTTTGGAAGTGAAGAGGGTGTCAGGGAGGGTGATGAGTTTGAAGCTGGAAGTTGAAGGTGTGATAATGAATGTTGCTAGTGCTTATGCTCCACAAGTTGGTTGTAAGATGAAAGAGAAGGAAAAATTCTGGAGTGAGTTAGATGAAGTGATAGAGAGTGTACCCAGGGGAGAGAGAGTGATGATTGGTGCAGATTTTAATGGTCATGTTGGTGAAGGGAACAGAGGTGATGAGGAGGTGATGGGTAGGCATGGTGTCAAGGAGAGGAATGCTGAAAGTCAGATGGTTGTAGATTTTGCAAAAAGGATGGAAATGGCTGTAGTTAATACTTATTTTAAGAAGAGGGAGGAGCACAGGGTGACGTATAAGAGTGGAGGAAGATTCTCACAGGTGGATAATATTCTTTGCAGGAGGGTCAGTTTGAAAGAGATCAGAGACTGCAAAGTAGTGACAGGGGAGAGTGTAGCTAAACAGCATAGGATGGTGGTCTGTAGGATGACGTTGGAGGTCAAGAAGAGGAGGAAAGTGAGGGCAGAGTCGAGGATCAAGTGGTGGAAGCTGAAGGAGGAGGACTGTAAGGTGGAATTCAGGCAGGAGTTAACACAGGCACTGAGAGGTGTCGAAGAGCTACCGGATTGCTGGGAAACTACTGCAGAAGTGATAAGGCAGACGGCTAGAAATGTACTTGGTGTGACATCTGGAAAGAAGAAAGAGGATAAGGAAACCTGGTGGTGGAACCAAGAAGTCCAGGAGTGTAATCAAAAGAAGAGGGAGGCAAAGAAGACATGGGACAGTCAGAGAGATGAAGAAAGTAGACAGGTGTACAAGGAGATGAACTGCAGGGCGAAGAAAGCAGTGGTGAAGGCCAAGGATAAGGTGTTTGGTGAATTGTATGAGAGGTTGGACAGTGAAGAGGGAGAAAAGGACCTTTACCGATTGGCTAGACAGAGAGACAGATCTGGGAAAGATGTGCTACAGGTCAGGGCGATTAAAGATAGAAATGGTAACGTACTCACAGGTGAACAGAGCGTGTTGAGCAAATGGAAGGAATACTTTGAGGAGCTGATGAATGAAGAATTAATTCATGGTGGCAGTGGTCCAGTGGTCCAGTGGTAGGATACTTGCCTATGGCTCAAGAGGTCCCAGGTTCGAATCCCACCTCTGGTACTACCACCACTGGGTCCCTGAGCAAGACCCTTAACCCTGAGTTGCTCCAGGGGGACTGTCCCTGTAATTAGGACATGTAAGTCGCTAAATGCCGTAAATGTAAAGACTGGATGATGTGAGAAGAGTTAACCAGGAAGTGCAGCAAATAAACATGATGGAAGTAAGGGCGATGAAGAATGGAAAGGCTGTTGGACTGGATGACATACCAGTGGAAGCATGGAGATGTTTAGGGGAGATGGCAGTTGAGTTTCTGACCAGATTGTTTAACACAATCTTGGCAAGTGAGAAGATGCCTGAGGAGTGGAGACGAAGTGTACTGGTACCGATCTTCAAGAATAAGGGTGACGCACAGAGCTGTAGTAACTATAGAGGGATAAAGTTGATCAGCCACACCATGAAGTTATGGGAAAGAGTCGTGGAAGCTCGGTTAAGAAAAGAGGTGAGGATCAGTGAACAGCAGTATGGTTTTATGCCGAGAAAGGGCACCACAGATGCAATGTTTGCTCTGAGGGTGTTGATGGAGAAGTACAGAGAAGGTCAGAAGGAGCTGCATTGTGCCTTTGTGGATTTGGAGAAAGCATATGACAGGGTGCCTAGAGAGGAGTTGTGGTTTTGTATGAGGAAGTCTGGTGTTACAGAGAAGTATGTGAGAGTAGTTCAGGATATGTATGATGACAGTGTAACAGTGGTGAGATCTGCAGTGGGAGTGATGGATGCATTTAAGGTAGATGTTGGATTACATCAAGGATCAGCACTGAGCCCATTCTTGTTTGCAGTAGTAATGGACAGGTTGACGGACGAGGTTAGACAGGAGTCTCCGTGGACGATGATGTTTGCTGATGATATTGTGAGCTGTAGTGAGAGTAGGGAGCAGCTTGAGGAGAACCTGGAGAAATGGAGATATGCTCTTGAGAGGAGAGGAATGAAAGTGAGTTGGGCAAAGACAGAATACATGAGTGTGAATGAAAGGGAGGAAAGTGGCGTGGTTAGGATGCAGGGAGTGGAGGTAACAAAGGTGGAGGAGTTTAAATACTTGGGATCAACAGTTCAGTGTAATGGCGAGTGTGGAAGAGAGGTGAAGAAGAGAGTGCAGGCTGGTTG
This sequence comes from Hepsetus odoe, assembly GCA_017165825.1. Taxonomy (NCBI): domain Eukaryota; kingdom Metazoa; phylum Chordata; class Actinopteri; order Characiformes; family Hepsetidae; genus Hepsetus; species Hepsetus odoe. The sequence continues at coordinate 21,680,746 of CM029377.1, forward strand.
GAATGTGTGGAGAAGAGTGATTGGAGTGATTTGTGACAGATGGGTACCAGCTAGAGTAAAAGGGAAGGTTTACAGGACAGTAGTGAGACCAGCTATGTTGTATGGGTTGGAGACGGTGGCACTGACGAAAAGGCAGGAGGTGGAGCTGGAGGTGACAGAGTTAAAGATGCTGAGATTTTCGTTGGGTGTGACGAGGATGGACAGGATTAGAAATAAGTATATTAGAGGGACAGCTCAGGTTAGACGTCTTGGAGACAAAGTTAGAGAAGCAAGGTTGCGTTGGTTTGGACATGTCCAGGGGAGAGACAAGGATTATATTGGAAGGAGGATGTTGAAGATGGAGCTGCCAGGAAAGAGTAGAAGAGGAAGACCAAAGAGGAGGTTTATGGATGTGGTGAGAGAGGACATGCAGGTGGTCGGTTTGAAGCAGGAAGATGCAAAAGACAGGAAGAAATGGAGACAGTTGATCCGCTGTGGCGACCCCTAAACGGGAGCAGCCGAAAGAAAAAGAAGAAGAAGATTATTATTATTATTATTATTATTATTGAAGTGCCTGTAGGAGAACGTGGTGTTTAGTGAGCAGGTAAAGGTTAAACCTTTTCATGTGTCTTTGCTAATTAAATACGAGAGTCATGGACGCTGAGTGATGTGCGAGAACGATGTTGTCCATCACGACGACAAAAGCACAAGCGATGTGCTCCGTCCTACTGCGTACGATGAGACACCTACATCCCTCCGACTGACATGCGCCGCGTGAGTCTCAGAGTCGGCGTCCTCATTTTGTCAGACACAAACAAGGTTGACGAGCATCGTTATTGTGTAGAGACGCACTGTGGAAACGTCAAAAACCCTCCCATCTCCGCCTTTGAACATTCCCTCTGTCTTTTTGTTATTCACAAGCTGCTGGACGTGTCTCACTTGTGTGTGGGAAAGAAACCAAAAGCTCTAAGCAAAGGAAATTGAAAAATTATGTAAAATAAGATCTTTCTTGGGGTTCCAGTCTGTTTTTCGGGCCCTAAAAGTACAGTTTCCAATGTTTTGATTTCAAAAAAGTGGGACTAGGCATGAAACAAGTGGAGATAAATAAATGGATATGTAACTCACTATTATTCAAATAAAGGAGAAATGGGAGTGACAGATCTATTAAAATTAAATGAAATTACCTCCCATAACTGCAGATATAAGAATCTATTGCTTTTTTGGAGACAAAACGAGAGAAAACTTTGGTCAATATCGATCCATTTTCCAGTTTTTTGCCTTTTTTTTGTGTGTGTTTAGGAAAGTGCAGTCGAAACTATACTTTAAAGAGTTAATAAAAAAAAAATCTTCCAACTTTTCTTCAAAAGTTGTATTTTGAAAAAAAATGAATATAAAATGCAGCCGTGTTGAATGGAACTAGACGTTGCTTTTGTCATCTTTAGGGACTCAAAGTGCAGCGTGAAGTTTAACACAACCTTGCAAATGTGAAACTTTGGCCTTTGTGTCATGGTAATCAGTGCAGGTTTGTTCATTCACGCCATTGTTTGAAAGGTTTTTGGTGGGAGGAGATGGAGGAGGTAATGCGAAGACTAGATGAGCTGAAAAGATCTAGTTTTTTAGCCCCTCAAATATATGGCAAAAAAATGTGAGAATGCATTCAAGACCCTCTTTTTCCAGCATGGTCGAACTAACAATGTCTTTGTGAAGCTCAACAGTTTGGGGATAGTCGAAAAAGTAGACTCTGTGGGGGACCCGTCCAAACAGTGGAAACGTCTTTGTTTGGTCAGGATATTTGACCTTTGCAAAAATTTGCCTCGGAATTGTTTTGCAGAATAGGTTTGATCGCAGGCTTTTTTTAAACACAAACTGACAAAATGTCGACGTGAATCTTTCTGATTGCAGGCTTTTTGCGCCAAACTGTGAAATTTAGCGTCACAGTTACCGCTGTATTGTTACACTGGGACATTGTCCCCTACACCTGAGAGATGACCGTGGGGACGTGAAATGAGGGTTTGTCTCCGCCTCAGCGTCCAAAAATCAGACCAGAACTTTGGAATGTGATTGGAAGCAAGGTACCATCCCATTCACTGCTCCCCGGGTGCTGGATATGGCTGCCCCCTGAGACCCCGGAGAGAGTATTTTGTTGGTTGACTATGTGCTGTGCCGTGCTCACAATGACAGTCACCTTCCCTATCTGTCCCGGGAATCGAAACCCGAAAACTTCGTATATAAGCCCTCTCTTCTCTAATCATTACACCCCGCAGCTGTTATTTATTGGTATTAATATGTGTGTTTGCGTGTAGGCTAATTTAGAGCTGTGTGACTGAGGGCAGTGAGCTGTAATTGATGTGGCCCTGACGCAGTGCGGGTTAACACACTGATTAACTTCACACACTCACACACACAAAAATGAAAGTGAAAGTTACTAATTCAATTCAATTCAATTCAATTTATTCTTATATAGCGCCTTTTACAACACAGTTGCCCCACGGCACTTTACATTGGTGGTGGATGGTGGAACAGGTTACAGTGATAGATGTTAAAGCCGGACAACTACGAAGGAGAGGAACCAAAAACTCCACTATGTGGAGAAAAAAAACCTCTGAGGGTCCAAGGTCAACCGGCTACCCAACCCCTTTGGGTATACTAACAGTACAAAGTTAGTTTGGTTTTAAACTCCAGGATCAGTGAGGAGTCCCAAGTTGCTTCCAGGTACCGATGAGCTGCCAGGGTCCCTTGGCGCATCAGATGCATCACACAGACCAGATGGTAGCTCACAGAAATGAAACAATACAGTGTGATGGCATGTACAGCAGCACCAGCGACATTAGTAATGGTGCACTATGGTGATTGGTGCGGGTAAGCTAAACTAAAGAAGTAAGTCTTCAGCCGTGATTTAAAGACTGAGACTAAATCGGCATCCCGTACAGAAGCAGGCAAGCTGTTCCACAATCTAGGGGCCCTGTAACTGAAAGCTCGTGCTCCTATACATTTATTTATGCGAGGGACAATTAGGAGATCTTTATTCTGGGATCTAAGTGGGCGGTTAGGTGTATAGTTATTAAGCAGTTCGGTTAGGTATATTGGGGCAAGACCTTTAAGTGCCTTGTAGGTTAAGAGGAGGACCTTGAAGTCAGCCCTGTACCTAACAGGAAGCCAGTGAAGCGAGGAGAGTATGGGAGTTATATGGTCGTACTTCCTGCTCCTGCTAACAATCCTAGCGGCTGTGTTCTGAATGCGCTGTAGGGTGCTTAATGTGCCCTGAGAGCTTCCAGAAAGTAGGGCATTACAGTAATCTAATCTACTGTATACAAATGCATGTACTACTTTCGCCGTGTCTTCCATTGACAGAAAACGCCGTAGTTTGGCAATGTTCCGAAGGTGCAGAAAGCATGTCTTCACAACTGCATTAACATGGGGATTAAATGAAAGATTGAATCGAAAATAACACCAAGGTTACGTGCCAGAGTACCAACTGAAAACTTCAACCCTGCATCCCGGATATGTGAAATGAAGTTGGCCCTGTCTACATCACTACTACAAAACAAGAGCAGCTCAGTTTTTTCGGGGTTTAGTGAGAGGAAGTTGTTATTCATCCAATCCCTAATATCACTGAGGCAGCTAATTAAAGTGCCGGTTGATGCTTTATCACATGATTTAACAGATAGGTATAGCTGAGTGTCATCAGCGTAGGAGTGGTAACTAACATTATGCTTCCGTATAATAGTGCTTAGTGGGAGCATGTAGAGGGAGAAGAGCACTGGGCCCAACACCGACCCTTGTGGGACTCACACTTAACTAGTGACATAGGTGAGGGGGTGCCATAATCATCCATTTGGATGAAGTAGTAACGGTTTGTAAGATAGGAGTTGAACCATTTAAGGGCTGTTCCGCTAATGCCGACAGTGGAGTGAAGCCTATTTACTAAAATGGAGTGATCTACCGTGTCGAACGCAGCACTAAGATCTAACAGAACAAGAACAGTGATGTTTCCTTCATCACTCGAGACCATTATATCATTCACCACTCTAGTTAGAGCAGTTTCTGTGCTATGGCCAAGCCGGAAGCCTGATTGGAATTTATCTAAGAGGTTATGCGTGTCTAGATATGACTGCAGTTGTCTCGCAACTAGTTTTTCTAGAATCTTAGAGAGAAACGGGACATTAGAGATGGTCTATAATTACTTGGTGAGCGAGGGTCCAAGTTAGGTGTTTTAAGCTGTGGTCTAACCACTGCTGTTTTAAACTGATTGGGGACTACACCTGAGGTCAAGGATGCGTTCATGATATCAAGTATAGGTGTTGATAGTATTCCTAAGGATTCCTTCAGGAGCTTGGTTGGAATGGGATCTAACCGACAGGTCGTGGACTTTGCCTTGGCTATAACAGAAATTAGCTCAGAGGCATCAATGAGATTAAAATCACAAATATTGTGAGCACTGTTCAGCTAATGGATTAATTTGAGGGCTAATAGGGCACATTTTGAGCCTAATGTTGTTAATTTTATCATTAAAAAACTTAAGAACCCTATCGTTAGTAATCCTACATGCTGGCCTTTTATCAGTTTTGTCTGTTAGCTGAGCGAGTGTCTGAAATAAATAGCGGGGGTTATGCTTGTTGTTTTCAATAAGTTTTGAATAGTACTCAGTGCGAGCACTATATAGAGCTTTATTATATTGTTTTAGTTTAGCAGACCATAGAGCCTGAGAGGCTTGGAGACCTGTTGTCTTCCATCTGCGTTCTAGCTTACGGCACTCCCGCTTAGCAGCCCGTGTGTGATCATTGAACCAGGGAGAGTGCCTGATAGTTCTGACCTTCTTTGTCTTAATTGGGGCGACCTGATCAAGGATCTGCCCAACTACTGTATTGTACATGTCGGTGATGTCATTAACAGTTTTGTTACCGGTGAAATCTTTCTCTGTTACGGCCTCCATAAACTGGACACATTTAGCCCTGTTTAGGTGTCGTGTTGTACTAGTCCATTTGTCATTGTGAAACAGCACAGAATGAACCACAACAGAGTGCTTCCTCTGCTTTCCACCCACACACACAGTGCAGCAGGGGGCAGCTATTCAAAGCACCCGGGGAGCAGTGACAGGGACGGTACCTTGCTCAAGGGTACCGTGGGGCAACTTACTGGTCTGGGATTTAAACCCATGACCTTCCAATCCTGGGGCCTAAACACTAGGTCACCGAGGCCTAACAACACACATATGCACACACAAACACACACACACACACACACACACAGAGCCAAAACTGCACTCTGTAAAACACACAGCACCTTAGAATATTCACAAACACACACCCTTCCAAAAAAAACAAACACGCTCACTTATTTGCAACCACACACCCACACATGTACACACTCTCTCTCTCTCACACTCACACATGCATGCAGCCAGATGGACCAAATGGATGTTATGATGGTGTGTGTGTGGGTGGTGGTGGTCTAGTGTTAGGGTACTATGGACCAATGGCTCAGGAGGTCCAAGGTTCGAATCCCGCCTCTAACACCACCACCACTGGGTCCCTGAGCAAGACCCTTAACCCTGAGTTGCTCCAGGGGGACTGTCCCTGTAATCAGGACATGGAAGTCGCTCTGGATAAGAGCGTCTGCTAAATGCCGTAAATGTGTGTGTGTGTTTGTGAAGAGTCTCCCTGTGAGCTCTGTCTTCTTTAATAGGTGGCTGTGTGTGTGTAGTTTTTCACTGAGAGCTGTGTGTTAATAACTGGCTGTGTGTGTGTGATTGGTGGTCTGTTATGAGAAGCCGTTTTGCTGTAAAGTCATCAGCGCTGCTAAAGACTCGTGCCGAGCAGGTTATCGGCTCTAAAGACGAGCCTGTCTGATCCGGGAAAGAAACAGCTGACACTGCACTTTTCTCTGCACAGCCGGCGAGCCCTCGCTCGTTAGTGCGCTGCTTCCCTAAAGATGGTTCCTCCGGATTAGCCGGCGGATCAGAGTTTGCCCCGAAGCCCATTTTTCACCCAACGTTTAATCTCATTATAGCGAAGAGCATGTTAATTACTGAAGGTGTGGGGAAAAACAGTGCTTAAACACCAAAATCTAGGAATTTAACTGCTCTTCATGCTATTAATGCTTTATTACACAATTCATACCTTAAACTAACAGTGCATGGAACACAATGTAACCCACACACTTGCATTATTGAATTGATGTAAATTAACCTGCAGATAATTTTTCTACTTCTGTTAATTACATGTAATAAACATGTTGTAAAGTGTTAACACCGCATGAATAGTAATTTAAGTCAACATACTAATCTGGACCACCTTTTAAATTAATCACACAAAAGGGTGAGATTACATGCATGACTTGTCCATATTTGCTCTGCAACATATTCTTACTCAATACTGTAATACATTTATTAAATGTAATAAATGTGTAATAGATGCTAATAATTTTAACTTCACATACAATTATCACAAAACTGCATTTCCTCTTTTTATAACCTTCTACTTTGTGTAAGAAGACATTCACTAACACATGAAAAGTGGTTATACTCACCTTAAATATGAATAACTTTTTTTACGCTATTAATGCTTTACTACACACTTGCACTTTATTTGTACTTTACCACAAAGGCAATTTGATCCATGTTCAGGGTTCATTTTCCTACTTTTTTATGCTTTCTTAAACAATTTATACTTTATAATGTTGCCCGAACATAGTGTACTGATGTCAGTTAACCTGCAAAATTGATCAGATTTGCCATCACATTGAGCTTAAGCATTTTTAACTTTAAATGTTTTACTTTCTGTAATAAGGCATTAATAACACATGAAAAGTGGTTATATTCATATACTACATTTGTTATTAATGCTTTATTACACACTATTACAAGCAATTCCATCCATATTCAATGTTTTATTAATACTTTAGGACAGACAATGTATATTATTACAGTGTTTAACAGGAATCTTCCAGTTTAAAAAGAAATTGGATTTAAGTGTTATGAGAGCTTTAGTACACTTTTATTACATGTAATAACAGGGTTATTGTATTAAACTGCGAACCCAGCCACTAGGGATGCACAAGCCAGTGTATTTCTTCATGCCGGTCCCAAGCCTAAATAAATGGGGAGGGTTATGTCAGGAAGGGCATCCGGTGTAAAACTTTGCCAAATCAATATGCGAACAACGAAACAGAATTCCATACCGGATCGGTCGAGGCCCGGGTTAACAACGACCGCCATCAGTGCTGTTAGCCTACAGGGTGCTGGTGGAAACCACCAATTTGACTACTGTTGGCCAAAGAAGAAGAAGAAGAGGAGGAAAGCATGTTTGGGGGGATGAGGAGAGAAAGAAGGAGAGGAGAGTGGAAGTGAGGGTAGGGACTTTGGATGTTGGCAGCATGACTGGTAAAGGTAGAGAATTAGCTGATATGATGGAGAGAAGGAAGGTTGACATTTTGTGTGTGCAAGAGATTAGATAGAAGGATAGTAAGGCCAGGTGTACTGGAGGAGGGTTTAAACTGTTCGACCATGGTGTGGCTGGAAGGAGCAATGGAGTAGGTGTTATCCTGAAGGAAGAGTATGTGGAGAGTGTTTTGGAGGTGAAGAGGGTTTCAGGGAGGGTGATGAGTTTGAAGTTGGAAGTTGAAGGTGTGATAATGAATGTTGCTAGTGCTAATGCCCTGCAAGTTGATTGTGAGATGGAAGAGAAAGAAGAATTGTGGAGCAAGTTAGATTAAGTGATACAGAGTGTACCCAGGGGAGAGAGAGTGGTGTTTGGTGTAGATTTTAATGTTGGTGAAGGGAACAGAGGTGAGGTGTTCGGGGATTTGTATGAGAGGCTGGACGGGCAGAGGAGAGATGAGGATTTTATTGGAAGGAGGATGTTGAAGATGGAGCTGCCAGGAAAGAGGGAAGAAGACCAAAGAGGAGGTTTATGGACATGGTGAGAGAGAGGACATGCAGGTGGTTAGTTTGAAACAGGAAGATTCAGAGGACCGGAAGAAATGAAGACGATCTACTGTGGCGACCCCTAAACAGGAGCAGCCGAAAGAAAAAGATGATTGTATTAAACTGCGGGTTAATTAAGGGTGCTGTACTTCCTGTGATTCCTGTTGATTCATTTACGTTTGATCTGAATCGCTGCAGGATTGATTACCAGATATGTGGCTAAAGCAGTGTGATTGTGCATTAAATATGAATCAAACTGCCTTTTCATGTGCTGTTAACACTTTTGTACTACGTTATTACATGGAATTATGCTTTTTAAGGCTGTTATTGAAGTTAAGTGAGAAATATAGAGTGAATTTCAGGGTTTTTCCTCCACTTTTTTTTTTATTGAGCACCGGGCTCCAGCACAGCTTATGATGGACGGACGGATGTATAGATTATTTCAAAATAATGCAGCATTTCACTCTCGCTTGTACTCGTTAAATGCAACTTGTTAACAAAATTATCCAAAAAACCTGAGGGGCTGATACCCTTCCCTGGAATGTAAATACTTTATTACACATTTGTTACACATTTGAAATACGTGTTATAACTATTCTAGAGCAAAACCGCTAGTACTCAATCATTATTTGGTGATGCGTCTACTCACAGGAACTGTGGACCAATCCTGATGCCCGTTTCCGTCTTGGTCTGTTTTCCTTTTCAGTTATTTGTCTGGTAGGCCTGGGGCTGGTGGTCTTCTTCTTCAGCTTCCTCCTGTCCATCTTCCGCTCCAAGTATCACGGCTACCCTTACAGGTGAGGCAAGAGACCACACAATACATTAACGGACCACAGAACTCCCTGAGAAACAGTAGATATTTTATGTAATAACATTGTAATAGAGGTGGAAAAAAATGTACATTTACACAGATAGGTACTATATATTTTTATAGTGTGGTTGTTTGCGCCCTTCAGAAATAATCAACTGTTAGTGTTGTTACACATTTTTTACACTGTAAAAACAGCAGAACACAGTACAGTTCTTTGATTATTAACAAATGAATGTGATGATGGGAGGGATGCTACTTATCTCTCTCTCTCTCTCTCCTCAGCTTCTTGATTAAATAAAGCCAAGAGGATTCTGTGAGCTGCATTCTAGGAGTTTTGTGTTCAGCTTATGTAACACACATACATACATACACACACCAACCTCTGCTGACTGATATTAAATAAATCTAAACCAGACTGACCACAACACAATGCTTTATATGTGTCTTCACTGTGTGTGTGTGTGTGTATTGATTTGTCCATGTCCCCTCAGAATGACCATAAAACATGCTGTGGTTTTGGGGACGTTTGGCTGCTGTCCATGATGGTACAAAAGAAATAAAAAGTTAAAAGTGAAGGTGAACCTCCGAACGGCTTCAAGAGTGGTAAAACCAATCCCCAAAATATAAAAACACCCAACCAGGTTTGACGTGAGCCGTTACTTTTCATATAATGCAGCTGTAATTGGAAATTAGTTGGGATTTAAACTTGAAAACGGCATTTAAAGATTTGAAGAGTTGACCAGGAAAGAAAACCAGAAGGATGGGCGTCATAATCAATAGTTAAGGAAACGAAGGTGGATTTATCCTACTGTCCAATTAGGAGCAGAAGGCTTCAGTGTCCAGTCAGGAAAGCAAGGAAATATCCTGTCTGGAATCAAAGTCAGAATTGGCCAAAAAGAAACAGAAGCTGAAATGTTCCAATCAGGAAAGGATGCTGGAATGAACCTAACAGGAATAGTCCAATCAGGAGCAAACGGTCAGGAACGGAAGGCCGAATGTCCTATTGGGAAAGAAGCTGGATTTGTCCAATTAGGAGCAGAAGTTGGAATTATCAGGAATAGAAGGCATGATTGTCCAGTCAGGAGAGAGAGACTGATTTATTGGGTAAGGCAGAAACATCCTGTTGGGAACCAAAGGCAGAATTGTCCAATTAGGAATGGAAGCTGAAATGATCCTATCAAAATTGTCCAATCAGAAACAAAGGATGGAATGGTCCTAACAAATGATACATGATCCTATCAGGAAAGACAAAGAGGAGGTATATGGATGTGGTGATAGAGGACTTGCTGGTGTGAAAAATTGAGTTGCAGAGGGCCAGAATAAACTAAAACTGGACCTAAACAGGAGCAGCCGAAGGACAAAGAGGAACCCATCACCAAAGGATTAGAACCCAGAGCCCTGCGCTGTCGTGTCTTGGTGGAGCGACTGTATCATGAATATCAGAGCGATGCATTTTATTCACCAAACTAAACTGATTTTCCAACACGGCCGTGTTCCTTGCACAAAACGAACTGCTTCATTAGCGCATTGTAGTTGAAGTTGTTGATGTGCTGGGTGTGTTTGTTGCCGTCGTCAGCTTTGTGTTGCGTTAACGCTTCAAGCTGATATGAAAAGCAGCCGTCAAACATTGAGTCAAAGGGCCAACATTAGATTAAAGAGAATACAAGATGGCTGTAATCTCTCTGAGCTGTCGCCGCACATTAGGAGCTGCCACTCCGGGGTGTATTTTTACAAAATGGCAATCCAATTTGTACTACCTTGTTTTTCCTCTCTCCTCCCCCACACCTCATCCTTCAGTTTTTAAGGACACTGGAAAAGAAAGGATGAAGACAGCGGGCTAATAGAGCGATTCAGGAACAAATGCACCCACGAGACTGGCATGCTAGTACTTGCTCTAGGGTGTAGACACCGATGGGGAGTCATTTTGTCATGGTATCTTCTGGGAGGGACGTCGGGACATTGCTGTGAGGATTTCGCTGCGTCCGTGAAAGACTAGAGTGAGGCCAGATGTTGTGGCCTTCAATTAAAGGGTTTCTATTTCATCCTGTCTTCTGCATCTTCCTCTGTCACACCTGCATGTCCTCTCTCGAGCTATAAACCTCCTCTTTGTCCTTCTTCTTCTCCTCTTTCCAGGCAGATCCATCCATCACTCTATGCTCTATTGTTCCACCAATGTTGAGGCGGGTGTGTTCCTGTCAGTGCAGGTTCCTCCTGAGGTTGCGTCCTCCAGGACTTTTTCTTTTCCTCTGTTGCTTTTGGCTTGTTCAGAGCCAGATTCTGCAAAGCTCCTTAGTGATAAAACTTCTAAAAAGTGATAAATATATAAAACTCAAGTTGTACTCAAATGATTGTCAGCAATGAAGTGGCTGGTTCAAAAACAAGGACAACTGATGATGTTCAATGGCCAATCACATCCACCAGATTTCCTCAAATGGCTCCACAAGTCTACAGGCACACCTGGACCTGAACTATGAGGCTTCAGAACACATGTTATGGAAAAAACGACGGCAATAAAGATCAGGAAAACTGAACTCTTGACGGAACAATGGCTCCGTTGCCGCTGGCAGTAGCATAATTTTCCATCTCCATTTCCATTCATTTTTGAAAACAACGGAACATCAAGCTTTCCATTCATCATCTGCCACATAAACACGGCCTAAGAGTTCATAAATCTAGAGGGCATTGAAGGCTTCATGCATGGCATTTCCACCAACAGTGTTGCTGCTGGGTAACGGATGGAGCTGTAATCATAAACCAACCAGAGGAGCTACAAGGCAGGGGATAATGACAGCACACACTTTAGTAGAAAGCTCTACATTATAGCTCCAATTTCAAGGCTTGCCAAGTGTTCAGACTTGAGTCAGGAAATGAAAGACATGAGACTCGTCCTAAACTAGCAACAGAACACTAGACGGGAACCAGGTTCCAGCATTGAAGCATTAAAAAAAAAAAAAAAAAACAAAGGTTATTAGTAAGTTCTTAAGAGTTTACTCCAAACTTGTGGACTGGTTCTCCAGAGGAACCAAAGTGCAGTTAATCCTGAACGGAACTGGTTTCCTGTATGTGGAAGAAGACTTTGGCCCAGAGTTGACCTCTCTGACTCAAAGATATGAGACTCAAAGTGGGTGCGATGCCTCGAGGCATCTTGCTGCAGACAGAATTCCAGAAAGTCAGCTTCTGTTAAAGCGTTTTGATTTGAGATATTTCTATGACTACAGTTACGTTAGAGCTGGTTTAGCGTCACTAGGTGAGTCATTTTAAAATTAAGGCTCTGCGCTGTTTTTTTTTTCCCATTTTAAAATTGGTAATAAAAATAAAAATGATTCATCATTTATCAACACACATTATCGTAGAACAGACCAAATTAAAGTCACCCTTATTTTTGATGACTAGGCCTTGACTTGAGACATGCATGAATTGACTCAGGCCTTGACTTGAGACATGCATGAATTGACTCAGGCTTTGATTTGAAGCTTGCCTGAATTGACTCCATTGAGTAGAGAATTGCCTGTATTGTCTCTGGCCTTGACTTGAGACTTGCCCTCACTGACCTAGGCCATGAGACTTGCATGTGTTGACTCTGGACTTGGTCTGAGACTTGCCTGTCTTGACTCAGGACTTAGTAGTTGATTCTCGTCTGTATTTACTTGAGACAATGTCAGTGTCCCTGCAGTGTCCCTGCTGTGCTGATTAATTGTCTTCCTATTCTATCACTTTAAACCCATGAAGTCGACCAATAAGGTGTTTCTGATAAAACAGTACAAGCGGATCTCCACTTGGTGCCTGCAGATGGGAAAAGCAATGAATTAATTTATTTGCTCTCAGCGCTTCATCTTGAAGAATCAGATTAGTTTCCTAATGGCCATCAGCGCCCTGTCGTCTTCCTCTCTTATCTCGTCCCCCAGGGACGGGCAAGCAGGAGACAGAAACCATTTTCAAACTCATAAACATCATTTGCACTTCACTCTCCTCTAAAAATAGCTTTCCAAAATATCCATTAATTGCAGCCGCTTTTATTTCTGAGACAGTTTCTCCTCTCCATAAAACTGAGGGGCTTGAAGTGGACACACCAGGACGTCCTAGGGGTTTGTGTCCACAAGAGGCCATCCACCTCCCTTACCTCTTATTTCAACAGTCAAAGACTCTTTAAAGTCCTTCCTATTAACAGAAAAACTCCTAGAAATGTGATGTTATGGGCAAACAAAAGTTTCGGCACCCTAATCTGAGGCCTATTGCATAAAAGCACAGCGAGAGAAAAAGAGGTGAAAAAAAAAGAGTGAAAGGAGGGCAGAAGAAGGAGAATAGTGAGAGAGAAAGAAAAAAGAAAAAGATGAGAGGAAGGAAAAAGGAGAGCATAGCAAAAGAGAGAGAGGAGGAATAGAAACAGTGGAGAATTAACTAGCGAAAGAGTAGATTTAAAACAGAGTAAAATGGAGTTTGCCAGATTTGAGACCATTTTTCTTTTATCCCTTCTTTCTCCCTTGTTATTCTTCTATATTTCTAGATTTTCTTCTCTCACTTTTTCTCTGTCCCTCTTTTTTCACTGTTATCCATCTCTCCCTCTCTCTTTCTCCCTTTCCCTCCCTATTCTTAGTTTTCCTTTGTCTCGCTTTCCTTCTCCCCTCTCTCTCTCTATTTATTTGTTTCTTCCTTCCTCTTTTTTCATTCTCTTTAATCTTTTCTTTCTTCTCTCCCTCCCTCGTTTTCTCTATTTTTCTTTTCTCTCGTTTTCTCTCACTCATGCTGTCTCCCTCTTCTATTTTGTTTTTATCCCTCTGTTCTTTCACTCTCTTTTGCTGTTTTCTGTTTTTTTCTTCCTCCTTTATCTTTCTACTCCCTTTCTTGCTCTTTACTATCACTCTGTTTTTCTTTCTCCCTCTCACTTTGCCCTGTATCTTCCACCTTCCCCCTTCTTTCACTGTTATTCTCCTCTCTCTCTCTCTGTGTATGTGTGTGTGGAGGCCATGACCATCAGATGGCCTAAGTTCCCAATCTGGCATGAATTAAGCATTAAATCAACACTAATTAATCATTAATTAATTAACGTGCTTAGCCGGAACAAAACACTTCCCGTCTCCACAGAGTCTCCAGGGAGGAGAGGAACAGAGGAAGGCACTTGCGTTCAAGTTTTCAGTCCTCTTTTGGGTGGATTACATTTGTACCACTAACGAATTATCAGAAATGATGCCGGCTGCCATCCCAGTCCTGCCTGGACATTGAAAGCTAATGCTTTCAGTTTTGATTCAGTCCACTGTAATTATGTATTGGTGCCAATGCTAAGAGTTAATTGCATTTGAGGCATTTGAGGCAAACGCCCACATCCACAAAAGATTGACAGCTGATCGTTGGGATTAATATGTTCTTTTTTTTTCATAATAAAAAATAAAAGGTTTGATCTCCACGGAGACACTGCTAATGGCAACCAGCCATGATGAAGTCAGAATCATCTGCATAGCCGAGGGAGATGTAGGCGTCTTAAAAATAACTGCACAGACAGTGCCATTACCGTAGCAATGCACTTGTTTAATGGGCAGTTCCTAACTGGGTGCACAGAATGAAAAAGCAGGGGAACTCCAGGGAAAAGCACTTTGAGGTTCCCATGGTAACAGAATGGATCAAACATGGCTAAAGGGTTCTCAAAGACTCTTTGTTCCTCAAAGTGTTTCTGATCAGTGTTTGCAGTGCAGCAAAGAACATTATTCTACTTGAAGAGGAGGAAGAACTTGGTCTACAGACATTTTAAGGTGTACACATGAATGCAGGACTCAAGGTTTCCCAGCAGATCGCTGTCCAGAGCATCACATGTCCTCCACTGACTTCCCATAGTGCATACTGGTGCCATCTCTTACTCATTTAAGGACACACCTAGTCGTCCATATGAGGGACAATAAAATGTGATCCACCAGACCAGTCCAACTTCCTTTGCTCCACATTCCAGTTCTGATGATGACTGTAGGTCTTTAAGTGTCTGTTGTGCTTAGCAAAGATTTCAAGAAGAAGAAATTCGTGTTTTCTGAGATATGTATCATTTTTATGAAGCCATCCAATTTTGTGTAACAATTAAAATGTATTTTCTTGGAAAAAAATGCAATAGAAATCACATTAAAAACTCTTTTGAAAGCATTTTTTATCTGATTTTGTCACGGTGGCGGGGAGCGGGAAGGACGTATTTGCTGAGCCAGAGGTTCTAGATATACTTTTATTTAACCGAAACAGGAATCCAGACAAAAAACTGGACCAAGAACAAAACCAAAACTAGAACCAAAATCCAGACACGAAACTGGAATACACAAAACTACCCGTAAGGATAGCTGAAGGTAATCGAATGAGCCGCACTCTGTTCTGACTCATTGAGGCTTAAGTAGTCAGCCTCAATGTAGCACACCTGTGTCATATGAGCTCAGGTGTGCTCCGTCAGAACAGAGCGCCCTCTACTGTGAATAAAACAGAAACAAACACCCAAAGTCCTGACAGATTTTAACATCCTGTCAAAACCTGCTCACAAAGGTTAAACCATAGCCTTATGTAATTTTGCAATTTTATTCCAAAACACGAGTTGAATTTTAAATTTGATTTGCACTTAATAGCTTTTTAATAGCTTCTGAACTGTCCTGTAATGTTTAGCAAAGACTTCAAGAAGGAACAAATTAGTATTTTATGATAAATAAACAATTTATCAATTCACTCAATTTAATGTAACTTTCAAAATTCATCTATAGCCTTCTATAGCCATACGTAATTAGCAATGATTTCAAGAAGAAATTTGTGTTTCCTGAGAAATAAGGCCAACCAATTTTGTTCATTTGAAATTCATTTTCTTGAAAAAAATATAATAAATCATATTAAAAACTCTTTTAATTTTAATGCCCTTGCATGAAAATTAAGAAAGTTTAAGAATGGTCCCAGGAATCATTGCTCAGGAAGGTAATTATGTAATTTTGCAATTTTCGTCCAAAACATGAGTTGAATTTTAAGCTTGGTTTGCACTTTAATAGCTTTTTCTGAACTATCCTGGCATGCTTAGCAAATATTTGTAATTTGTATTTTCTGAGAAATAAACAATTTTGTTATCAGTTCACTCAATTTTATGCAACATTCACAATTAATTTCTTGAAAAAGTGCAATTAATCATATAAAAACGCTTCTGGAGGCATTTTCTATCAGATTTTAATGTCCTGGCATGAAAATCATTCACATTTTAGAATGGTTCAAAATGGTCCAAAAAACGAGTGGAATTTGAAGCTTGTATTGCACTTTATAATTTTTTTTGGACTGCTCCCGGAGGTAAGATCTTACATAATTTTGCAATTTTGGTCAAAAATATTTTACTTCTTATTTTTACCAACACACAGGTTGAAATTTAAACTAAGATCACATTTCAGTTTGCTTTTGCACTGACTGCATTTCTGAATGGTCCTTAAATACACATTAAAGCTACACTACTGTAGGAATTAAAAGGAATTAAAAGGGTCCCACCTCAGGCACTACCATCACTGGTGTCCCTGAGCAAGACCCTTAACCCTGAATTGCTTCAGGGGGACTGTCCCTGTAATCAGGACATGGACGTTGCTCTGGATAAGAGTGTCTGCTAAATGCTAAAATGTAAACTTGGGCTAGTTATAAATCAGACCTTTTATAGCCATTGTTATTTTTATTACATTATGTGCTGTCAGGTTTTTCTCTCTTGCAACTGAGTCTATGTGTGGACTTAATTGGTAAGAAGTAGGTTCTTAATCTGCAATTTGTTCATAGAGTAAGACAAATTTGACAGCAAAAAGTGGATAAAATATAAATTGTTTAAATGTTATTCAGGAATCTGTGCACTTTTTTTATTAGAACCTTTTCTTTTATTTCTAAAAAATGTCTTCTTTTCCCTGACTTGATGACTTACTTGCCCCTGTGTCCTCATTGCTGCTGATTCTATTCTGGAGGCGTGAAAAGACGGCAGGTTTGCTGCTCATTGATTGGCGAGTCGATGGCGAGTGGTGGTGTGTTCATCTGCATGACCTGCACCTGCATGGTCGATAGAATGGGTCCACTGAAGCTTCAGTGCTGGTCTGTTGCTGATCAGTTCCCATGGACAGGGATGATGAGAGCATTCACATGTATGTTGAGAAGGTCGGGAGTGTGAAAATCACAGATCCAGAGCACATTGACCTTTAGACCACATGCACATAGACTGTCCTCATTTACTGAACCTGTGAACCTGTGGGATTAATGTAAATAAAGAAATGGTCTCATTAATTGATGGAGTCTCGAAGCAAAATTTTACGTTTCTTTTCCCGAGAGGTAACTTAAAAGTTCCTTCAAAGTTTCTTTTAGATGCAGGATTTTTGGTCATGTGTACAGTGTAGAGGATCAAATAAAAATCTATCTATCTATCTATGGCAAAAGTCCATGCATTTACTTAGGTATAAATACAGATGCAGTACAGGAATGTACTGAGAGTAGAAAGTAAAAAATATAGGAATGTACTTCTTTTTCTTTCGGCCGCCACAGCAGATCAACCGTTTGCATCTTTTTCTGTCCTCTGCATCTTCCTGCTTCAAACCAACCAATATAATCCTTGTCTCGTCTCTCAACGCAACCTTGCTTCTCTAACTTTGTCTCCAAAACATCTAACCTGAGCTGTCCCTCTAATATATTCATTTCTAAACAAGAATGTACTGAGAGTATAAAATAGAAAAGGGGAGCAGACTGTAGACTATTGGACTTGTATATATGCTTTGTATTTATTGTGTCCCTTATTTGAGCTGGGATAAGATCTTCTCAGTAGCTCTGGGTATTTTCACTGTGGACGTCTATTTCCAGTGCAGCTTTGAGGAAATCCATTAGTCTCATTGCTTCCTGTTTCTAAAGACAGACCTGCATCTCCTGCTCAGAGTTCAGTCTTCCGCTCAGTGCCTCTGCCGGATCGAAGCCTTCAAAAACATTATCGATGGCTTAGAGGAGAAACTCAAACTCAGAGCCTAATGCTGCCTGATCGGCTCAGCGCCCAGTCAAATATGGACACAGAAGACCGTTATTTTACTTTTCACTGGTTTTTCTCCTGCCACACTGCTGCTGTTTATGAAATAGATATAGTTCTCTTATATGTTCTAGGCATATAACGATAGAACATAAAACTATAGAACATTTTCAGGAGAAAAACATTTTGAATGGGTCAGTAATGCTGCTGCTTGATATGTTAAGATCAGTATATTCTTTATATTTGTAAGGGAAAGGAGCCATAATTAGATAATGCGAGAAAGAGATATGGGTTGGAGACAGTAGTGAGACCAGCTATGTTATACAGGTTTGAGACTGGTCTCTCTAAGCCCTCCCTATTTCTCCTTCTTCATCATTCCCTTTCTCTAAATCCCTCTTTCTATCACTTTCTCATCCAATGGGTCATTCACTCAACTTTCCATTTGTCTTTCACTCTCTCCATCTTTCTTTCAGGTGCACTATCTTTCCTAATTTCTCTGCCTTCATTTCTATCTCTCACCTTTATCCCTTTCTTTTTCATCTATGCCTCTCTTTCTTCTCTCTTTCCGCTCTTTTGCTCACACTCTTCTCCCTTTGTCTTGCTCTCTCCCTCCCCTTCTGTGTGTTATTAGAGTGGATTAAGTGTGAAGGTTATTTTTTCCTCCTCAGGCCATGAGTGTGTGTGTGTGTGTGGTCAGTCTGATGTGTTATTGCTGGGTCATCTTTTCCAAAAGCAATAACAGTAACGATGTGTTTCCACACTCAGCTAAAATCACTGACCACCGGCACCCTGTCCTGAATCTGAGAGACCTAGAGAGGACCTGAAAGAGACCAGGAGACACAGAGAGAGAGAGGGAATGAGGGAGGGAGAGAAGAATCTTTGACTCTCTTTTTCTGTCTTTCTTCCTCTCACTTTCTGTCTCACTCTGATTCCGTTTCCCTTCCATCTGCTTCATTTCGTTATCATTTTACATCACTCTACATCACTCTTTGTCATTCACTCTCTTCCTATGACTCTTTCTCCCCAGAGGATTATATTGGTTTCTTTTTCCACTCTTCTCTCTCTCTGTTTCTTTCTCTCTCTCACTCTCTATCTCTCTCTCACTCTGTTTCTCTCTCTCTCTGTCTCTCTCATTCTGTCTTTTTCTCTCTCTCACTCTCTCTGGCTCTCTCTCTCTCTCTCTCTCTCTCTCTCTCTCTCTCTCTCTCTCTCTCTCTCAGACCCTTGTTTCTTGTTTTGGTTTGTGTGTTTGTTTGTTTATGTTGATTCCCATGACCAGTTATACTCATCCATTTTATCCAATTATCAATTATTTTTCTCGTATGTTTCATTTATTTGTTTATTGTTTTCTTTGATCCGTAATCTTGCCTTTTTTGTCATTTTTTTCTGCAGCAAATTAGTTTCCATTTCTTTCTCACGCCAGGAGAATGTATAGAATAAATTTTTCTCCTGTAAATTACTGGCCAGGTGGATTAAGCACTAAATTAAATGATTGATAAGGGGGAAAAAAACAAATGTAATAAATTAAATACAAAAAAAAAGCGTTTCTGCAGGCTTGCTGTCAGCTGTCCCTCTTTTGTCTATATTCAATTCAATTCAATTCAATTTATTCTTGTATAGCGCCTTTTACAACAAAGTTGCCCCAAGGCACTTTACATTGATAACAGGTTACAGTAATAGATGTTTAAGATGTTTAAGCCGGACGACTACGGAGGAGAGGAATCAAAAACTCCACTATGTGGAGAAAAAAAACCTCTGAGGGTCCAAGGTCAACCGGCTACCCAACCCCCTTGGGTATACTAACAGTACAGAGTTAGTTTGGTTTTAAACTCCAGGATCAGTGAGGAGTCCCAAGTTGCTTCTATATATTCCTCTCCATCTCCCTCTTTCTCTCCTTTCTTTCTTTATGCTCTAATTTTCTCTGCATCTCTCTTCTCTTTCTCTCCTTTTCTTCTCTTACCCCCTCTCATTCCCTCCATCTTCATGCTTTTTGAATTTTGCTCTCTTTTTCTCTATTATTCTTCTTTTGCTCTTCATCTCTCATTTTCTCTCTCTATGCTCTTTATCTTTTTCTCACTGTCTACATCCACTTGTTCGTCTCCATTTCTTCCTGTCCACTGCATCGTCTTCTTTCAAACTGTCCTCCTGCATGTTCTTTTTCACCACATCCATAAACCTCTTCAATATCCTCCTCCCAAAATAATCCTCGTCTCTCCTCTGGACATGTCCAAACCAGCTCAACCTTGCTTCACTAACCTTGTCTCCAGATCATCCAACCTGAGCTGTCCCTGCTATATAAATGTCCAAATCCTGTCCATCCTTGTCCCTCCCAACGCCAGTCTCAGCAGCTTCAGCTCGGACACCTCCAGCTGCTGAGAACTGCTAGGAATCTTGGTGTCACTTTCGACAATGAGCTCTCCTGCTCTCATGTTCTTAATCTTTCTAGGCCTTGCCGACACCTTATCTTCAACTTTAGAAGAATCCGTCCTGTCCTCACCACCCAGGCAACCCAGCTACTGCTCCAGTCCCTGGTCATGGACTACTGCAACTCTTTTCTGGCAGGTCTTCCACTGAAGGCAACAAGACCACTACAACTGATTCAAAACACTGCTGCAAGACTTGTCTTTAACTATCCCAAGTTGTCTTCTTCCACTCCTCTGCTGCGGGACCTACACTGGCTCCCAGTGCACTGCTCGTATAAAGTTAAAAAATTAAACTCTTTCTTACAACAGTCAGGTTGTACCATCTTACCTGACTGCTCTTATCAAACACAGTGTTTCTTCTCGTCCTCTCAGAAAATCAAGCACTGCTTGTCTTGAACTCCCACCATTGAAAAAAAGAGGAAGACACACATCAAGACTCTTCTCAGTTCTGGCCCCTCAGTGGTTGAACAAACTCCCCCTGAGGGTCAGAACTGCTGAGTCCCTTGTTGTCTTCATTTACATTTACGGCATTTAGCAGACGCTCTTATCCAGAGCGACTTACAGGTCCTAATTACAGGGACAGTCCCCCTGGAGCAACTCAGGGTTAAGGGTCTTGCTCAAGGACCCAATGGTGGTAGTGCTGAATCCATTGGTCCATAGGCAAGTACCCTACCACTAGACCACCACCACCCCTAACTTCAAACATCAATTAAAGACCCACCTGTTCATGTAATTTCTCAGGGAATAATCCTCCCAAACCATCTACTCTCCTACCGCTGCTCCTTCTTTTCCTTAAACCTCTGCTCTCTCTTTCCTGTCTTATCCATAAAAAAAAAAAAAATGTAGGTAGTGTTGGTGTATATACTTGTCACAGGAGCACTTAGTTGGTTGCTTAGGTTGAACTAGCTAATCAGCAGTTGCTGATCTGAGCTGGTTACCAAGATGATGATGATCTAATGTGGAAACAAAGCACTGTTGTAAGCTCTGGATAAGAGCGTCTGCTAAATGCCGTAAATGTAAATGCAAATGTAAATGCCGTCAGTGCCACCATCTCAAACCCATACAACATAGCTGGTTTCACTACTGTCCTGTAAACCTTCCCTTTTATTCTAGCTGGTACGGGTCTGTCACAAATCACTCCAGACACTCCTCTCCACCCATTTATACCTGCCTGCACTCTCTGCTTTGTGCAGCACCCTTATTCTTGAAGATTGGTACCAGTACACTTTGTCTCCACTCCTCAGGCATCCTCTCATTTTCCAAGATTGTGCTAAACAATCTGGTCAGAAACTCAACTGCCATCTCCCCTAAACATCTCCATGCTTCCACTGGTATGTCATCTGGTCCATCAGCCTTTCCATTCTTCATCCTCTTCATCGCTGCCCTTACTTCCATCTTGTTTATTTGCTGCACTTCCTGGTTCACTCTCCTCACATCATCCAATCTTCTCTCTCTCTCATTTTCTTCATTCATCA
Organism: Hepsetus odoe; assembly: GCA_017165825.1. Taxonomy (NCBI): domain Eukaryota; kingdom Metazoa; phylum Chordata; class Actinopteri; order Characiformes; family Hepsetidae; genus Hepsetus; species Hepsetus odoe. Next base: position 21,702,326 of record CM029377.1, read on the forward strand.
GCCCCTCAAAGTATTCCTTCCATCTGCTCAACATGCTCTGTTCACCTGTGAGAACGTTTCCATTTCTATCTTTTATCGTCCTGACCTGCTGCTCATCCTTCCCTGATCTGTCTCTCTGTCAAGCCAATCGGTATAGGTCCTTTTCTCCCTCTTTACCATCCAACCTCTCATACAATTCACCAAACACCTTATCTTTGGCCTTCGCCACTGCTTTCTTCGCCCTGCGCCCTTCTCCTTGTACACCTGTCTACATCTCTGCGACTGTCCCATGACTTCTTTGCCTCCCTCTTCTTCTGTATACATTCCTGGACTTCAGCATTCCACCACCAGGTTTCCTTATCAATCCAGTAGCAATCTGGTAGCTCTTCAACACATCCTGTTAACTCCTGCCTGAATTCCACCTTGCAGTCCTCCTTCTTCAGCTTCTACCACTTGATCCTCGACTCTGCCCTCACTTTGCTCCTCTTCTTGTCATCCTACAGACCACCATCCTATGCTATTTAGCTACACTCTCCCCTGTCACTACTTTACAGCCTCCAATCTCCTTCAGACTGACCCTCCTGCAAAGTATATGATCTATCTGTGAGCATCTTCCTCCACTCTTAAACGTTACCCTGTGCTCCTCCCTCTTCTTAAAATAAGTATTAACTACAGCCATTTCCATCCTTTTCACAAAGTGTACAATCATCTGACCTTCAGCATTCCTCTCCTTGATAGTATACCTACCCATCACCTCCTCATCACCTTTGTTCCCTTCACCAACATGTCCATTAAAATCTGCACCAATCATCACTCTTTCTCTTCCATCTCACAAACAACTTGTGGAGCATTAACAACCTTCATTATAACACCTTCAACTTCCAGCTTCAAAGTCATCACCCTCCCTGACACCCTCTTCACCTCCAAAACACTCTCCGCATACTCTTTGTTCAGGATAACACCTACCCCATTCCTCCTTCCATCCACACCATGGTAGAACAGTTTAAACCCTCCTCCAGTACACCTGGCCTCACTACCCTTCCATCTAGTCTCTTGCACACACAAAAAATGTCAACCTTTCTTCTCTCCATCATATCAGCTAATTCTCTACCTTTACCAGTCATGCAGCCAACATCCAAAGTCCCTACCCTCACTTCCATTCTCCTCTCCTTCTTTCTCTACTCCTCCCTCTGGACATGCCTTCCTCCTCCTCTTCTTCTCCTTTGGCCAACAGTAGTACAATTTCCACCAGCACCCTGTAAGCTAACAGCACTGGTGGCAGTCGTTGTTAACCCGGGCCTTGACCGATCCGGTATGGAAGTCTTTCATTGTTCGCATATTGATTTGGCAAAGTTTTACACCGGATGCCCTTCCTGACGTAACCCTCCCCATTTATCCTGGCTTGGGACTGGCACAAAGAAATACACTGGCTTGTGCATGCCTAGTGGCTAGGGTTGTTTAATGAAATGAAACAAGGTTTATATTTCTTTTGCTCAGAACTTTCAGAAATGGTTGTGTTTTCAGTTGTGTGAGCTTGTGCCGGTGTGTGACAGACTGGACCAGAAGGCTGTTGTGTTTATGCTTTGCTGCTTTCCCTCACTGATTTGTGTGTGTGTGTGTGTGTGTGTGTGTGTGTGTGTGTGTATATGCGTGTACATGTGCGCTTGTGTGAGACTAATCATTAACTGTTGATGTGTCTCCGTGGAACTCAGTGCTGGGGGACATCGGTGTGTTGCATCTCAACAGAGAATGGCAGTGTGTTTTGACATGTTTCCTGTGAAAGGGTCACTGTGTGTCGATACATCACCACCGTCTGGACGGAATGACAGCTGTGTGTGTGTGTGTGTGTGTGTGTGTGTGTGTGTGTGTGTGTGTGTATGTGTGTGCATGTGTATGAGAGAGAGAGAAAGAGAGAGACAGAGAAAGCATGCTACCTGATGGATGGGTTGCCATGGCAGCGGTCGCTCAGGTGATGCTGGGCAATGCCTTCGTCTGAAGCGATCAGATGGAGCAAATGCAGTTTGACTTCTGTTACACAAACTCTCTTCTCCTGGACAGAGCCATCCTCTTAAAGGGGGACAAGACCTGAAGCTCAATAAAAGATAAGGCTGTGAGATTCCCAGTTTGGGTGAGGAACATGTTCTCCACGTGTCTCAAGGAACTCCTACAGTTCAAACACACATCCAGGGAGGACTTGAGATACTCACATAGGAGACAGTGTGCATTTTTGTAGCTGTTTTTACACAGCTACAGATGTTAACACTGGACAATGCCTCTCACCTCATGCCTCGCGTCTCATTGTGTCTCCCGTCTCTCACTAGAAAGAGAAACACTCTTACTTTTTGTTTTACGTTTGAGACAGAAAGCCAGAGATGTGAGACATGATTGAAACATGAGAGATAAGACAAGACACAAGAAATGAGAGAAGAGGTACATGAAATGGAAGTGAAGAAACGGGAGGGATGAGACAAGAATCGAGAGACATGAGACGTGAGAGATGAAACAGAAGGGATATGATGAGAGATCTAAGTGTGTGAGAGTCTTATGTTTTGTCTCTCATGTCTTGAGCCTCATGTCTCACCTATCATCTCTCCTGTCTCATTTTTCAATAGATATTCAGTGAAAATACTTATTTGTTTTTGTCTTTCATGTCTCATGTCTCAACACTTATCATCTCCTTTTTCTTTCAAATCTTGCATATCATGTCTAATTCCTTGTGACTTTTATCCTTCGTCTCATTTCATGTCTTCTTATATCCGCTAGATTCATCCTGAATAAGCATTCACAACATGATGGTGCTCAAAGCATCTCATGTTTCATGTCTCATCTTTCCGGTTTTTGGATCAGGTCTCGACTTGTGTCTTTGGTCTCATCTTGCATGTCTCAGTAGTTAGAGATTCAGCCTGACTTAAAGTACTCACAAGATGATGTTTAAATCGTCTCATGTCTCATCTGAGTTAAGGTTCTTCTCTCGCATTTCTTTCATCTCTCCAATTTCTTCTCTCACATCTCATATCTAATCTCTTGCAATTTGTTTCTCATGTCTTGCATCATAGATCTCAAGTTTCGTCTCTCACTTCTCACATCTGGGATCTTCCATCTTTCACTAGATAAAGATTTAGTCAAGTAGTCACATGATTTACAACTCTGCTCACTTTTTGGCTCACAGATTTTGTCTCTCACATATTGTCTCCTGCACCCACTTTCTCACCACTCGAGACTCATCTTGTATCTCTCTTCCCTCACTGGGGATGCTCAAAGTGTCTCATGTCTCATCTGTCACTTTTCGTCTTGCATCTTTTTCACTTGTCCCACTTCTTCACTTGCATCTCTTGTCTCATCTCTCACAATTTGTCTACATCTTGCATCGTAGATCTCCCACTTCATCCCCTCTGTTTCATCTCTCACATCTCATGTCTCTTGATTCTTGTCTCATCCCTCTCATTTCTCTACTCGTGTCTCATGTACCTCATCTCTCACTTCTTGTGTCTTGGGTCTCGTCTCATTTCTCATGTTTCGATCATGTCTCACATCTCTGACTTTGTCTCTTCTGTCTTTCACTAGATAGAGATTTAAGTGTTTGTCTGAGGCTGAAAGCATCTCACCTCTCAGGTTTTCTCATTCACGTATTCTTTCATCTTGTCATGAGAAAGGACATAAGAAAAAATATGAAGCACTAAGAACTACGGGGACTCTGCTAACCAACTGAAGATGAAAGTGAAGTGAAAGTGACTGTTTTTGTCATTGTGAAACACAGCGCAGTGAAACACAGTGAAATTCAGCCTCTGCTTTTCAACCACGCACACCATCCAGCAGGGGGCAGCCACTTAAAGAGCCCAGGGAGCAGTGATGGTACCTTGCTCAAGGGAACCTCAGGGCAACCTACTGGTCTGGGAATCAAACCTATGACCATCTGATTCTGGAGCCTTGTCCCTAAACATTAGACCACAGCTGCCTGGAGATTAATATATTAATAAAATTAAGATATTATAATAAGATATTAGCTCTTATTTCCAATTCCTTCTGGATTTTCTTCTACTAAGTTTGGGAGCCAAACCTTTCCAAACCACATTCGTCTGTAAATTCAACAAATAGATTTATAAAAACTGATATCATGAATAGAATTTGACATAAGGTTTTTTGTTTGATGCCCAAAGATCCATTTTAGAATGATCCTTCATAAACAAAGATCAGTATAGTCATACATGATTGAGTTTAATTTTGGACAAAACTAAATTATTTCCAAGTTATTTCCAAAAATAAATATTTGAAATGTTGGGGAAAAAAATTTATATCATAAATCTAAATGTATTTGATTATAATTATAATTTCATTTTAATGTTTTAGGAAAAAAATATTCAAGTAAAAATAAGAAAATATATAAAAGATAATAATAAATATTTTATATATTTTTCATATTTTTACAACATATTTTATATTCTTTTAATATTCTTAGATAACATAGTGATAAATAGATATAATAAATAAAATGCTAAAAAAAAACAATACATTCAAATATATTAATAAAATATGAATATGTAGCAATTTAATCACTAAATGATTTACTCATTCTGAGGTCAGACATTTGCCCCCCGAAATTTGCCCCGAGTCAGACTATTTCAGTCTGATATTAAAGGCAGAGTCCAGTGTCTGGGTTAGTAAAGCAAAGAACGACATTAAGCATAAAAATAAATGTTGCGCTCTGTGAGACAGTCCAATGTAATGAGACATTTCTCACAAGCTTTAATTTTAAATGCTTGGCACCTAGTTTATTTGTCAGCCCCCCAAACACACACTAAAACACACACACACCCAAAAAGCTGTCAGGTTGGGCCGTAAAAGCGACTCAATATGCCATGGCGGATAACTCACACAGTCGTCTCTCGGCGGGTAATTACCTCGCATGGACGCTTCAGTGGCCACGGCTTCAAAGAGACAAAAAAAACCCCACATTATCCGATAACACGGCGACACGACGGCGGCACCCGTCCTAATGAGACGGAGAATTAGCTGTGCTGAGAAGTCCCCGCAATTCACCTTTGGGCTAACATTAGCTCATTAGCATAGGCGCTCTTGCTCTGATCTCCACAATCAAAATCATAATTAAAGCTTACGGAGAAGAATAGAACCTTGGTTTGGAAACTTCCTACAGTCCCCCGCGTCTTCCGCACAACCCCTGTAAGCCCCTTTATTCCAATCGTGTTGTCTTTTTTTAAAGGCCATTGCATTTGATAGAAAAGGCACTTCATTATCTTTGTTAGGCGAAACAAAGAAAAATGAACGGGCTTGAGCTCAATTAATACAAGGTGACGATGTAATGTGCTAGTTTTTACTCATCTTTCTCAAACAAGACAGTGTTCTCTAGGTATGTCCTTCCGCCCACTAGCATATTGACTTTACGTTGGACTACTATTATTGTAGTGATCATACATCATGTTTAAGTTTTTGATTCAAATTTAAGATTAGAAAAAGCTTATGATTTATGGACAAATATATTGGGCCCCTTGGCCATTACACCTAAGGAACTTGCATCCAGTTCTAAATCCACAGGGGCCAACGGCTTCCAATTTATTGGGAATTTCGGGCCAAACATTTGGGCGGTGGGCTCAGTCACTGATGCTGGATCCATCCATCCATCCATTTTCTGCCACTCTGCGAAATGGGGTCGCCGGGGGAGTGCTGGAGTCCAACCCAGCGCACACAGGGCGAGGACGGGGGACGCACCCTGGACAGGTCACCAGCCCATCGCAGGCAGGAGCGAGACAGGCACGGCACCTTGCTCAAGGGTACCTCAGGGCAACCTATTGGGAAGGGGTTTGAACCCCTGATCCTCCAATCACTTGGCCAACGCCCTAACCACTAGGCCACCACTGCCCCCTGATGCTGGATGTGGACTCATTTTCAATTACCAGAGAATTTCGTCCCAAAACGGTTAAACAAGGTTGCTGTCAGGACAGAAATTTAGCCACTTTGCAAACTTCACAGCTGGCACAGTGCAGTTAGGCAGTAAAACATTCTCCTGGCATTCACTAATCCCAGACTCATCAAATGGAAAACGCTGAATTCATCCACAGGACATGATTCTGCAGCTACAGAATCCATGGTGGCGCTTTTACACCCCTCCAGCCGACACTTGGCATTGCGCTTGGTGAAGCGGGGCAGCATCTCGGTCTGGACCACTAACGGTCAGCTGTGGGGGGGGGCATGCTCGGAGAAGAAGGGGGGGTTGGGTAGCCAGTCGACCTTGGACCCTCAGAGGTTTTTTTTCTCCACACTGGAGTTTTTGGTTCCTCTCCTCCGTAGTCGTCTGGCTTTAACTTCTAGTACTATAACCTGTCTACCATCTATTTAAAGTGCCTTGGGGCAACTCTGTTGTGAAAAGCACTATACAAGAATAAATTGAATTGAATTGAATTGAAAGAATATTGCGGGATAATTTTATCACAATATTGATAAATATTGTTATATTGTCCCGCCCTGCTGCAAGGCTCAGTGCTATTTAATGAACGTTATTGATGAATTCAAATCTGAGAAATGACTCAGATAATCTACTAGCAGTCAGTTGTTGAAATTCATAGCATTTAAAAAATCCGCAGCACCAAATTTTTGCCTCATTCAGGCCCTCATTAACAGAATTTTTCCACTTTAATGAAGCAGGAGTGAAGAATAGCTGGAATACAATTCCGGCATGCCCCTGTTAATGTTGGCAAGAGCTGGAACTAATAAAGGTTAATTGTGAAACATTTGTGAAACCAAATAACGTTAATTCTCCAAATAACTCTGGCCCGTAGTGCAGATGAAAGCCGCCGCTGCTGAAAAGTGTCTTTATTTTTCACTTTCCAGCAATTTGGCTTGTTTACAGCGTGCTGGCTGCTGAGGTTTCTGCCTGCGCTGTAATGAAGAATAGAGGGACTAAATTAGACGAGAAAAGCGATGTTTTTTTATTAGTCTTTTCCGCAAAGAACGTATTTTGCGTCCACCGCGATCCCCACACCCACCGCTAAAGGCAGTTTCCAAGTAATTATGCCCGAGGAATAAACTCTTAACAAACTTTCTATTAGACCGTCACGACTTTTACGAAAGTGTGATTTATACGGTTTATGTGTAACTGCATAATTTATACGGTTATACCTATTTAGCGCGGCGAGTGTTCTCCTTTAATATTGAGCGCCTGCTGAGCAGAGTAGCCTGGCGAATGGATGATTAATTTCCACATTCCGTTCTTCATTAAGCACTAATGGCCCTCGTAATTTCCCTGCAAATTTCTCCGATTAGCATGGCGATGCGCTCGCATGGAAGGTTTGGAAGTGCTCCACATCTGGGACGAAGCATTCAACCCAGGAAGTCCAGCGGAGACGAAAGTTAGAGGGCTCTTCTTTTATTTATTATTTTTTTAAATATCTGTAGCATTTCTCTCACTCGATGCTTCATCATCTTTAAAGTCTCGTCATGGTTAAAAAAGAATTGTAGGGCTTTCTTCCACATGGACTCTTACACGTGGACTCTCTTGGTGCTACCTTTGTAGGTCAACCACCACTGGGGAGAGAAACGTCACCCCTCCGTTTGTCCAGAAACACTCTCAGCCTTTCTGAAAGCTTGATGAGCATCAGTGACTCTTTTCCTTCAGAAATCTCCTCTCTGATGCACTTCCACCACCATGTTTTTAAAGGACTTTAACAAATCCTGGTTTGATCGCACTTGATTGTCCTGCATGACTCTCAATTTATCTTCTAATCTAGAGGATGATTCAGACTTTCACCACAAAGACTCCACTCTGGCTCTCATCCCAGGGACTTGAATCTCGAGTCAGACTTACTCAAGTGACTCGATGCTCAAGTCAGACTCTCAACCCTGAGATTCAAATCAGATTCTCGCTTCCCCCCAAAAGAGACTGGACTCACACCATGCACTGTGTCAGTTTGAAGTGGTAATTCTATTTTAAGTGCCATTTTATGGCCATGTAGATATGTGAAAGTGACTACTCCAGGAGAAAGTGAGAAACAAGCTGAAGACATTTCTTCGCAATGCTCAGCAGGTTTGAGGGAAATCATTGGATAAATAAGTAGGCTAACGTGCTGTACAGCGAGCCCGTCCAGCAGATGCAGCGTAGGAAAAGTTGAAAACGACTAAAGCGCACCTTTGGCTGAAACGTCACGGCGTGTGATTTATGGCCCACCATTTGTGCTCGTCCCCTCGGAGAAAAAATCTCCATTCAAAAGTGTGCCTCTGTGAGAGAGAGAGAGAGGGGGGGAGAGGGAGAGAGAGAGAGAGAAAGAGGGAGAGAGAGAGAGAGAGGGAGAGAGGGAGAGAGGGAGGGAGAGAGAGAGAGGTTAAAAAAGCCCCTCAGATCTTGTGCGAGCGCTCGACCGCTGATGGAACGGCTTCTGAAGAAGAAAAGCACGGTGTGCAGCTTGGAGGAGCAAAATTATCTTCAAATGAGGTCAGATAGTGTCACTTTATAAGATTACTCCAAGCAATTAAGGAAGAAGTCTAGACAGCAGGCTAGAAACTCTTACATCTAAATTGCTCTGAAGGATTGTTTGCGAGGCGGTGGAACCTCTGAAAACTCGAGGCACCGACATTCTTCACCTTTTGGCTCCCGTTCGTTAAATGTGCCCCCAGCTGGTTTACATGATCATACATTTTGTTAAAGGGCCGGTATAATTGGGGGGGAAAATAAAAACTCATTTTCCTCACCTTTTTAACGGAAGAGTTTGATGCCGAAGGTATCAGCCCATGCAGTTTAGCCCTGTTTGGAATTAGAGGCTATACATACATTAGCAGCCAATCAAAAGAGAGGTCTTTTACCTACAGTGTATCAGCCGCTGTGATGGCTCATGGTGAGAAGGTTCTGGGATTGGAAGGAATGATGGAAGGACGATAGATATATGGATGGACGGATGTTGGAAGGACTGTAAATAGATGGATGGATGAATGGATATATGAATGGATAGATGCATGGTTAGATGGATGGTTGGACGGAATGACGGTAGCATAATGGATGGATGGATAGACGGATGGATTTTATGCTTACATAAAACCTCAAAAATATGTGAAGCATCTCTACAAAATAAGTCATTTTAGTGTTTTGACAGATGTTATTAGAATGTTGTTGTTAGAATAAACAACAACAACAATAAAAATAATGCAACACAAATATTGGCTCTCAGGTTCTGCAGGTTCTGTCACCTTTACCATGAGCATTTCTTTACCATCTCATTAAAGTGATTCTTTATTAGACTCTGAAGTCTGGAAGTAGGAGATGCTGATGTTTACATGTTTGTTTATGTGTTTACCGATGGCTTCGCCTGAGGCTGGTTTAAAGTGCTTTGTCTCTGTGCAGCTATTTTTTGCCCCAGTACCTCCATCCTGATGAGCGGTGCAGAGCTGGGTAATTTATCACAGCAGTGAGTCTGTTAACGGAGCTTTACCGACTGTCAACCATGGCCACCTCTGCGCTGAACAGACGCATTAAAGCCATGTCTATTTCCAAACGGCTCAGTTTCCACCCCGGGGCTGAACTCCAGCTTCTAAAACAAATCCAGTTCACCGGGAGCTGGTAACGTGCCGCATTAATTTGAGGGAGTTAGTGCTTAATTAATTGCCATCCCTTAACCCTTTCAGTGCCAGCTTGACCCAACAGTTGACCATTAAACACTACACTAAATACAACCAATCAATAACTGGGTTGGGTTCCATCTTCTGACCATGTAGTTTCCTGTAATTCTTCCAGCACAGCCATCGATGGGTCCCACTGTCCCGGTTCAGCCCAAAGGACGATACTGGGCCTGTTAAAAGTCTCAACCCACACCAAGACTGGTTCTTCAAAATCCATCAAATGTTTAGAAAGCTGCAGGAATGGAAGGTCATGGGTTTGAATCCCAGACCAGTAGGTTGCCCGGAGGTATCCTTGAGCAAGGTACCGTCCCCAACACTGCTCCCCAGGCACTTTAAATAGCTGCTGCCTGCTGCACGATGTGTATGGGTGAAAAGCAGAGGCTGGATTTCATTTCCACAAGATCTGAGGGGCTTTTTTAGCCTCTTTCTTCCTCCCTCCCTCTCTCCCTCCCTCTCTCCCTCTCTCTCTCTCTCTCTCTTTCACACTGAAAGGGATACTTTGATCAAACTCATTTAAACCATTAATGGTTTTATTTTGTTGAACTTTGCTGAAGTTAAAAATGTTTTATATAAAAATACAATAATGTAATTTTCTGTGGTTTTAGTTTGTTTTATTTTACTATATTATTTTTTGTGGCAGATTTTTACAAAGTGGCCTCAAGGGGGTGAAAATGTCTGCTTAATACAAACTGTTCATAGTGGAAAAACTGTTTTCCTAATTTGACGCCAGTTGAGATGATTAGATAAATCTGGTTCCGGGCTGGACTTGAAAAAGATCTGAGGCTTAAACTACCTATGGTGTGCAGAACTGTTGGTGTTAATGTTGCTCACATTAACATGTGCTGCAGTTAATTCAGTGATATTAGTGACACTACTGGCTAATACAGCTTTTTTAACTATAGCTACATAGACTCTCTCTCTCTCTCTCTCTCTCTCTCTCTCTCTCTCTCTCTCACTCATATAGCTTGAGGAGCAAAATTTGTTTTATATTGGATCTTTATAGAATTTCTGAGATGAAATTGAGATGAAGCTGCTCAAAAAATGATTGAGTGAGCGATTGATGATATATGCCCAAAAACAGGTCCAGATTCACCCGTTTACTTGGAGATATTTGGAAAATGTGTTTACAGATTAGACTAAACACTGGATTGGAGCTCTCCGAGGCCAGTTAGCATTAATAAAACTGGATGGAAAGAGCATTGTTTTGGCTAGAAAAAGTCTTTAAATCATTTAAACATCTGCTTAATGGAGCATTCCAGGCATTTTTGGCACGTGTAAATTCATTTCCTCTGGCAGGTGATAAAGTGTTGCTGTTTTTCTCCGGAGCAGTGTGTGCACTTGCGTCGTCTTCCCCCCATAAGGCATCACGTGAGTAAAGAAGTGCCCGAATTCGTCCTTGTTAGTTAATTAAATGGGTAGATCGCCAGACCCCAGGCAGTGCTTCCCAGCCTCCGTATGGTTCGTGTTGTCTTAACTGTGGCTGAAAGGCTTGGGTTGCCACCGAGAGTAACGGATAGCAACCCGGAAAGGTAAACAAAAGGACTGGGGTTGATTTACGATGGGGCGCTTACGTGGAACCCTCCATTTTTCTCTTCTGTACACAGACGCCCAGCCCCACAGTTGATTGTGTTCAAATGGTTTCTGAAAACACTTCCCGCGGGCTCCTATCCATGTGATTTACCACCACGTCATCCTTCCTGAAATTCAGCGGTCCATGCGCAAACCTGTGAAGAGCAAATGTGCAAAATTGTGGAGAAGTATAGGCTTCGGATAAGAGGAAACTGATTCTGACATTAACGTTGATTGTGCTAAAGATGCTAGAACATGGTAACACAGGTGAGAACATAGTCAAACCAGGATTTGTTCTGGAGGTTGGTTTGCTTGACCACAACACTGGCGGACCATCCGCTATGTTCTGTTAACCATTTTAGAGCTGTCTGCTTTTGGAAATGCTGGTTAGCGCTGATCCGGTTTAGCTGGTTTAACAACATACCCAACACAATAGGCTTGTTTTGCAAGAAATAAGCTCCATTTTTAATAAATAAGCCTTTAAATAAGGGTTAAAATAAGCCTTGTTTTTCTAGCAATTTTCAGAAAAATAATGGAGGACTTGGGTAGCTAACGTGAAGTTTAGGGTTTCATGCAAAATTCATACTTGGAAAAAGTTGTAATTCAAATATCTACCATAAAATGTAGATTTGGCCGACCTCGGTTCATTTAGAAAGTTTTGAAGAAGGTAAAAGCATGTGAAGTCTGTTTAGTTGTTGCATTAATCCAGGGGTGTCCAAACTATGGCTCGATCCATTTTTAATTGGCCTGCAGCAAATTCCAAAAATATACCAGAATGTGGCCCGCTCATGAAACTTGGCGGTATTGCACTTCTTGGTTTTAACTCTAGGTGGAGGTACTAAGGCAGTCCCTCTACAAAACAAAATTAATTAAATAAAAATTTTGCCACAGTGCGCAGAAAATAACACCAAAGAAACACAAGATAGCAAGTGAGTGTCGAAACCTTCAGACACGGTCGGAAAATCTGTTAACAATCCAAACTTATTTGCATAACAAGCAAAAAAAAAAATCCCATTCATGAAAAGCAGTGTTGTAAGCTGATTGATTTAGGTTACTTAATCAAACCAGGTGAGGCAATTCGTACTTCACCTCGAGTGAGTGGCCCGGCTGTTTGAGTATTTTTCCCACATATGGCCCTTGGTGAAAAAGGTTTGGACACCCCTGCATTAAACAAAGCCTAATTCACATTGTGGCTAAAATTATGTGGGTCAGCAGTACTAAATAGTCTAAATAGAAGACTTAAAAAAGCAGTAAAATTCAAATCTACCACAATAAAAGTGTATAGAAGTGTCACGGCGCAACCCGGAGTTCGATCCCGGTCTCCGGAGTACTAGCTGTGTTTTCACTCTCGCTCTCATTTCACCAGGATCTGCAACACCTGAAGCGGAGATAACTTAAGGCAGCCAAGCAGATACGGTGTTGTCCGTTCACCATTGTGTTATTTTGGTGTGTACTAATAAACTAAGCCTACGTGGTTGCTTTAAACTCTCCATGCATTTGCGCCTCCACTTCCTTTTTCCCACACTGACCGACAAAACATGACAGATGAACGGACCACCCAAGGAGGCGCAGCCGGAGGTTTTCCCCGCGAAGAGAGAAGGGGAGAGATCGAGGAGCTCTGCGAGCGGGTGACTGAGCAAGAGAGGACTCAACACAACATTTTTGCCACCGTTACGGAGCTCTCGCTCCAGCTGGAGAAACTAATGGCGCCCACCGGTCCACCCCCCCCTTCGCAACTGCGGATGAGCGTCACCCCGCCCCCCAGAGACACGGGACTCCACGTGGCGCTACCTGAGAGGTATGCCGGCGATCCGGATTCGTGTCGTAGCTTCGTGGTCACCTTTTCGATGTACTTCGAACAATTTCCTCACATGACGGACTGCGAGAAAATCACAGCGTTCATTGGGCGACTCTCTTGGTGTGTGGCGGAGTGGGGTACTGCAGTCTGGGATCGAGAGGGTGGGCTGGTGCAGTCGTACGCATGGTTTTGTGACCAGTTCCGTGCCGTCTTTGACCATCCCGCCCATGGACTATCCGGAGACTCCTGAGGCTCGGCTGCGGACTACGCAACAGAATTCCGCATCCTCGCAGTAGACAGCAGGTGGGACAACAGAGCCCTCCTCACGGTGTTCCGGGCGGTCTGCACGAGGAGCTCCAGCGGGAGTTGACATGCAGAGATGTGGGACTGTAGCTAGATGAGGTCATCGACATAGTGATCCGACTGGACGAGCACCGCCAGTCACAGCCATCCCGATCGCCACGAACACGCCCTAGGAGTCCTCCCCACACGTCGCCGGGTCCGGGCATATTCCCCAAGGGCGCCCGAGGGACAAGAGTGGGGAGAACCAATGGAACTTGCAGCCACGAGGCCCGAGTCTGAAAAGGTATGGCAAGGTAGTTGGAGACTTTGCCATCATTGTGGCAGTCCGAAACACTGGAAAAAGGACTGTCCAGCTATAAGGAATAAAGACTACGTAAGAAAAGTTAGTTCAAAGACCACTTTGTTGACAGACCAATGTTTGGTGAAAGTTGCTGTAAGTTACGTTAATAAAATGTTTTATGTTTCAGCACTAATAGACTCCAGATCGGCTGGCAACTTCCTCTCCGCTTCAGTTGCAGATCGTCTGTGGGTACCCCGCCACGCATTAGACCAATCGTTTACCATCCGAGCCGTGGATGGGAGATCCATCCCTAATAACGGGTTGTCACAGGTAACCGACACAGTCAAACTCACCGTCCAGCCATCCCATACAGAGCACATCACATTCTTTGTTCTCACCCAGTCCAGCTACAAAATGGTATTAGGTTTCCCTTGGTTGAGGTCTCACAACCCTGTAGTGGACTGGACAACGGGACAGATCCAGTCATGGGCTCCAGGGTGTGCTGTCCGTTGCCTCCCTCTAAGGCTATCCTGTGTCCTCTACCTCGGTGGAGAGCCCCTTGGCTCACCTACCTCCATCTATCCCAACCGAGTACGCCCCCTGGAGGCAGGTTTTTAGCTCCAGAAGGGCTACGCCGCTTCCCCCACACAGACCCTGGGACTGTGCGATTGATCTCTTGCCTGGTGCTACACCTCCTCACTCTCGCATCTACCCGTTATCGGGCCCAGAGACGAGAGCAATGGAGGAGTACATTGCCGAAGCATTAGCTCAAGGGTTCATCGTGCGGTCATCTTCGCCAGCCTCCGCCGGGTTTTTCTTCGTGAAAAAGACACACGGAGGACTCAGGCCTTGCATCGACTACTGAGGCCTGAACTCGGTGACGGTTAAGTACCGTTATCCACTCCCCCTGGTTCCTTCTGCCTTAGAACAACTCCAGGGGGCCAAAATCTTCACCAAACTAGATCTCCACAGCGCGTATAACACAGCGCGTAAGTGAGGATATGAGAAGGGGATGAATGGAAGACAGCATTCAGTACCACCTTAGGCCACTATATGTACAGGGTAATGCCATTCGGGCTCACGAATGCCCCAGCTGTCCAGTCCTTCGTTAACAACATCCTGAGAGACATGCTAGGCAAATTCGTGATCGTTTACCTGGACGACATTTGGATTTTTTCCAAATCCTATGCCGAACATATCTCCCAGGTTGGTAAGGTGCTCTCTCGTTTACTCTCATACGGGTTGTACGTAAAGGCGGAGAAGTGCGAGTTTCACAAAGCAGAGGATTCCTTGGATACCTCATTGGCCCCCGGGGGGTAAGGATGGAGAAAGGCAAGGTAGAGGTAGTCATAAACTGGCCTGAGCCTTGTACCGTCAAACAGTTACAAAGTTTCCTCGGGTTTGCCAACTTTTACAGAAGGTTCATCAGGAACTTTAGCACAGTGGCAGCTCTCCTGTCCTCCTTGTTGAGAGGCAAACCTGTGTCTTTGATCTGGACCCGGGAGGCACGTGTAGCTTTTGAAGAGCTAAAGAGACGATTTACAACAGCACCTATCCTTAAACTCCCGAACCCCGGGAGGCCGTTTATTGTAGAGGTAGATGCATCCGAGGTGGGGCTGGGAGCTGTCTTGTCCCAATACCATGGCAACCCCAGGAAATTGTATCCGTGCGCCTTCTATTCACGTAAGTTGACCCCTGCGGAGCAAAATTACGATATAGGGAATAGGGAACTGCTGGCAGTCAAAGCAGCATTGGAGGAGTGGCGCCACTGGTTAGAGGGTGCTCGACATCCATTCACAGTACTCACAGATCATAAGAATTTGGAGTACATCCAAAGACTCAACCCCCGTCAAGCCAGATGGGCTTTGTTCTTCACTCGGTTCTCTTTTTCTATTACCTATTGTCCTGGATCCAAGAACGGGAAGGTAGATGCTTTGTCCCGCATGCATAACCCGGTGGAGACCCAAAGAGAATCGGTACCTATCCTGCCCCCAATGGTGGTGGCTGCTCCGGTGCAGTGGGATCTCAAGCGGGACATCCTCCGGGAAGCCAGAAGAACCCCCAGACCGGGGGGATCCCCTCCCAATTGGATCCATGTGCCGGAGCGATTTCGAAGGCCCTTACTCAGGTGGGTCATGTCTCTCCAGCAGTAGGTCACCCGGGTATAGCACGCAACCTAGAAAAATTGAACAGGCGGTATTGGTGGCCCATGCTCTCCTAAGATGTCCAGGCATTTGTTCGTTTATGCAATATCTGTGCAAGAACAAAGACCCCGCTAGAGGTGCCTGCCGGTAAGCTCCAACCTCTTCCAGTACCCCAAAGGCCATGGACACACCTTTCCATAGACTTAGTCACGGAGCTACCAAGGTCTAAGGGGTACACCTGTGTTCTGGTAATAGTAGACTGGTTTTCAAAAGGATGTCGATTCATCCCTTTTACTAGTCTTCCCTCCTCTCTCCAAATAGCAGATGCTTTGTTCCAGTACGTGTTCCGGTTCTACGGGCTTCCGGAGGACATCCTGTTGGATCGAGGGCCCCAGTTTACTTCACGGGTTTGGTGGGCCTTCCTAAAGAAACTCAGAGTCACGGTCAGCCTCTCGTCCGGCCACCACCCGCAGACCAATGGCCAGGTGGAGAGGACCATTCAAGATCTGAACAGATTCCTCCGGGCGTACTGTTACAACCGACAAAACGACTGGGCAGAGTATCTCTACTGGGCAGAGTACGCTCAAAACTCGTTGCGTCACTCCTCCACGGGGATGACCCCGTTCGAATGCGTGCTGGGATACCAACCACCGCTTTGCCCCTGGGATCCTACTCCCACGGAGGTCCCCAGTGTAGACAACTGGTTCCGGGGAGCAGAGCGGGTGTGGGAAAGGGCCCACGCGCACATTGAGCGGGCGATTCATCGTTTCCACGCCTAGGCAGACCGACATCGGAGAGAAGCACCAAGGTATACACCGGGTGACAAGGTATGGCTCTCCACTCGAGACCTCAACCTCAAACTACCCTGTAAGAAATTATCGCCCCGGTTCAAAAAGAAAGAAGTGACACAGTGAGATGTCAGGATGTGAATATTATATTTAGGGAAGAATCTGAGTATTTGTTTCATTCTGAAAGTCATGGTGCTAATTTCCTGTGAAAACAATTGAGGTTTAACTGTCATGAAATATAGTATTAGTGCAAAAAAAAAAAACAATCACATCTTCCAACATGTCAGTAATTACGCTTTGTCTGGGTGGAGGATGCCTTTGAGTTCGGGTTCGGGAGAAATTCCAAAGCAGGAGCTCTAGAGGAAACTGTCTGTGGGGTGGACAAGTGGAGGAGGTTACACACCAGAGAGCAGCCTGTAGGCCTGCTGAGGGCCGGGAGATGGAAAGAGAGAGAGAGGAGGAGTGTGGAGGAACCAGTGGCTTTTCTGCACTCTAGACGCTCCAAGTCAGATCTAAATTAATTTGGGTGAATCAGACATGAGAGGGAGTGCATATGTGTGAGAGAAAGAAAAAGAAACTTTTTTAATTCATTAATTAGCAAAAATGTTTTAAAAAATGTTTAAAAGATCCAAATGCCAGTCATCGGCTGCAAGAACCTTTTTGAAAAATGTCTTCATTTGGAGCAGGAGCACTTATAATTAATACCGTTCCATTGAAATTAAAGCTAAATAGACATAAATAAAATCAAAAAGGACCGAAACCTTTACTGACCACTTTTTAGCTTTTGCAAAACATTGAAAACTTGCCAAATAGGTTGCCCTGAGGTACCCTTGTGCAAGGTACCATCCCTGTCACAGCTCCCTGGGCAATTTCAGTAGCTGTCCCCTGCTGCACGTGCGTGTGCGTGTGTGTGGAGAGGTTTAATTTTGATGTGTCTCTCTGTGTGCTGTGTTTTACAATGACAAGAATAGTCACTTTCACTTTAAAAAGCGTGCTAGTTATTATTCCATTTTCCGACGGTGTTCATAATCGTAATATCCCAGGGCAAAAAGGAAAGCTTAAGATATTTGGACATCCAGGCTCGTTCAGACGTGAAGGGACTTTTTTTATTTTCAGAAACTTCACCAAATGTAACCCTGAGTATTCTTTGCCGGCAGATAAAGCACCTGCCGGGACAGAAATAATGCCGTCGTTTTCAGGGGCCTGTGCACACGGCTTTCTGGAGGAATTGATACATCATTGTGAACATTTTTTTTCTTCTTTTAGGGAACGTGAAAGTTGATGTATCTACAGTTTCTGTTACCAGGCAACCAGCAGATTTCATCTGAATGCCTTGCGTCCATACATCAGCGGGGCGTTTTAACAATAAACCAGGTTGGACAAAAAGCGCGCAGCTGCATCTTCCTGATAAATGGAAGCTCTCCTGAGCCTGGAGCGTGAAAAAACTAAGAACGCGAGTGGCCAAGCAGCGCTGTTGGTGGCTGGCCGAGAGCTGGTGCTCCATCTAAAGTGTGCGGCCTCGTTGGCTGTCAAGAAATGGACTTCGGAGGACAAACAGCCAAAGAATCTTTGAGAAAACAAGCCAGTTTTATGGATACACTCAACAGCAGCTTCATTAGAAACCCTCACACCTTGACGGGCCACTTCATTGGAGACAGTTATCGGGCTTTCCTCAGGTCTACCTGACCCAAAAGAAGAACAGCAGGGCCAGAATGCATCTTAAAATTAGATGAATTAATAATCGTGGATGGGATCTTTGGGATTTGTCTGTCAGCTGAAACGGGCCCCGAAAATTCTGAGTGCAGATCGTGGCACAGGAGGTTTGCTATTATTCGCTTCTGAGAAAAGCCTGCAGGCACAACCTGACTAGATCAATCCTCATTCAATATGAGCCCTGTGCGGGGGGCGACGTAAAATCAAAATTTTCTCCACTAGTCAGGGCCGGAGATTGACTGGGAGTTTGTGCGGGGGCCTTGTTTTCGTGGAAAAGGATGTCCGAAAGCTTGGGGTTGAGTGCATGCACCAGACAAAGCCTCCGCAACCCTTGAATGTTGAAGCCCGTATGTGCTCTGGTGCGTAATCACAACCAAACTTTCCATTTTTCAAGAAAAGACCACTCACTCTTCTAATGGTCAATCCTGTAGCTGTCATAACAATGTGATTAGCATGTTGTGAGGCGGTGAAAGTGAATATATATGCCATTGTGAAGACTGCAACAAAATGCTCACTCTGACCAGCATGGAACAGTGATCAAGGGTACCTCAGGGTAACCTACTGGTCAAGGATTCACACGCCGCCAAAGCTTGATGTCCATTCTCGAAGACATAGCAGCTAATTTCACAAGCCATTCAGAGTCTTGGTGTTTTTTCTGATGGAGAGATTTATGAGTGGGACATGTGTCTTTGAAAAATGTCCTTCAGATGGTATTTCCCAGTACTTCCCCACACTTACCAAGTACTTTGAGGTTCTAAGTATCTACTTAAGGTACTTGACATCACAACCGAGATGAACTGGAAACCCTGCAGTTTGAATAAATGACATCCTGAAGGATCTTAAACTCTTTCATCCCATGATGTGCAGGGACTGTCAAATTCAGATGCTTTAAGTGAAAGTGAAAGCGACTGTTGGCAGGACCCAATGAAATCCATCATCTGTTTTTAACACACACACACACACCGTCCAGCAGGGGGCAGCCATATTCAGCACCTGGGGAGCAGTGATGGGGACGGTACCTTGCTCAAGGGTATCTCAAGACAACCTACTGAGGATTCAAACCCACAACCTTCCACTCCTGGGGCATTGTCCCTTAAAACTTGATCGCCACTGAATTCTAATGCATTTCATTCACTCTTCTCAAAGAACAGATTTCTCTTTCATTTTCTCTCTCTCATCGCTGCCATCTTTCCACTGCTGGTGTTTACGGTGATCATTCTTACTCGCTCGCTGTTGTTTGTTTGGTTTTGGAGCCTGAAGGGGCTTCAGGGCTCTTCCTCATTGGGCCCGGCCCCCTCTGGATCCAGCAGCTGTGAATGTTCCACCGGCCATCTGGAGAGTGGAGGAGTGGAGCGAAAAGAAAAAGCTCCGCCCACTCAAACACACCACACACACAAACACACACACCCACACACACACTTTTCTTGCTCTATGGACATTACATTTTGTCTCAAGGTCACTTTGGCAGGCAACAGGGGCTTCATGCTGTCGGGACAACTGCCACGGACCACTAATGGACATTTCCCGCTCAGCGAGACAAGGGAATTTTTAGAGACCATCGCCAAATAAACAACAACAGTTGTTTTTTTTCAGGAAACCTGAAATGCAGACTCAGGATTGGTCGGATATGAACAGCGTTAATGATTGGTGTCCAGTTTCTGTCGCATTTATGATGTCATAAATAAGGGGCAGCGGTGGCCTAGCGGTTAGGGTGTTAGCCGCATGATCGGAGGATCGGGGGTTCAAACCCCTTCCCAATAGGCTGCCCTGAGGTACCCTTGAGCAAGGTACCGTCCCCATCACTGCTCCCCGGGCGCTTTCAATAGCTGCCCACTGCTGCACGGGTTTGAGTGTGCATGGGTTAAATGCAGAGGTCCAATTTCGTTGTGGTTCATGTGTGCTGTGCCGTGACCTCGCAATGACAAGGGTTGTCACTTTCATAAAGTCCTTTACATACATCCACCTATTCGGCCTACAGCGCATTAGCTCTGCCTGTTCCTGCTTAACTTCTAAGGGGTGTTTCAGCCTGAAAATTCTAAATTAAAATAGTGCACATGAAAAAATGTATAAAGGAATACATTTTACTTGTTATATTATCATGGCGTGTCGTGTACCATCACTCCTACTTCATTAAGGGTTCTGCTTTATGTAGAGCACCAATTTCAGCATTTCAGAATCCTTTAGAGGACCTCATAAACACAAAGCCCTGCCCACTTTCACTCTGAGGCACCACACAGGGTGCTGGAGCTCATTTGCATGATCAGCCTCAGAGGTGAGGTTAAGAAACACCCCTAAGGCATTTGAAGGAATTGCAGGTCCCACTCTGTCTCGTGCTTAAAATTCAGGTGTTTACATTGGAAAAAACGTTCGCTCCATTGGGCGTGTCTTAAATTTTGACTGGTGGTGTTCACGGCTTCATCAATTTCTGGCACAAATCCTCATAATATTAAACACTTTTTACATTGTGGGGTTACCCTGTGCTGAATTTGCATATCTGGGATATGCAAAGGAGTTTCCAGCTTCAGGCTGGTGGTGGGAGGGCAGGAACTCCGTAGGCAGACCTGACTCATCTCAGAGGCTAATTATAAAGCTCTTTGCGTTTTTACTGCCAGATTTGATTTAAGTCATCGGGGGGCCTTGGGCTACCTTTATTCCGGGATCCCTGCAAAGTAAACTGGTTTTCCACGACTCCACAATGGTCCAAGAAGCAGATAAGCATGTCCTTTTCATCTGATGCTACGCTCTCTAGAAAGCAACGGTGAAGTGATAGATAAGGCCGTTGGGTAAAGGCGGCGACAAAAGTCATGTCTTAGTGGAGAATAATAATAACCGATTCCTAGACCTCCGGCGTCAATGAACGAGGGAATTTTGCCTTTTTGTCACCTGATATTTATACCCCAGTTAAACAGCAAGTCATAAATGGCTTCTTATGAGTGGGATTACTATTGACTTATCTGTGGAGGGTGAGCAAGGGTGGCTAACACTGTTTAAGTCATCCCAGACCAGGTACCAGCCCCATCACTGCTCCCAAGAGAAAGAGAAATCTCATCATCACTGAGCTTATGGACCACTACCTTGCCTTTTAAAACCTGTGGGCAGGGCTAAGAGCAAGGAGGAAAATGGTCCTCTAATATGGACTGTCTCTTTTTTTAATACAAAATGAGACACCTGTAGGATGTGAACCCTTTAAAGCCATGCAGAATTTGGTTCCTCTGCTGCTCCCAAAGCTGGAGAGGACAACCGTTCATCAGAGAGTTTGGCGAACGTGGCCGATTTCGCACTTTGATGAGTACATTGTGGTGCTTTGAATTCTGGTGTTGTTTCAGGAGCAAGACCGTCCTGCCAGCTGCAGTGACGGGGCTCTGAAAGGTTCCATATGTTCCAGTAATTTGCGATTTTTCACTTTCACATCAGCTGAATCAGTTGTTCTACGGAAAGATGGATAAAACGTTCTCTGCTATACGGAGAACGGGCTGCCACCTCAAATTATATTTGTTCTACTGCAGTGCTGATGAAATGGAGCGGAGACCTAGAGACTGGATAGTGACAGAACCACAGTGTGAAACCAAACACCTGTAAAGTGGACCTATCAGGGAGGAGTTTCTGATAAAGTGGCCAGTTAATGGGGTGAACAAGAACAAGTGTTTCTGATAAAGTGGCCAATGAGTGAACAAACAAGGTGGGTGTTTCTGATAAAGTTCCCAGTGAGTGGACAAACAAGCTGGGTGTTTCTGATAAAGTGGCCAGTTAGTGGGTGAACTAGGTGGGTGTTTCCAAAAAAGTGGCCAATGTGTCTATACATCTATATGCTCACCCACAAAACTCCCCATGACTCACAATAAGATGCAATCAACCCAATTGTTTAAAAAGCAAACAAATGGGGGACAGTAAAGAATGTAGTCCTTTGAAATGGTGCAATCATGGACTATAATTACCGCCAACAAACATTTTGCTGAAATTCTGTACAAATGTATTTGTTGTCAGGCAGCAAGGTTTCAGAAACTATTTTCTTTTCAGCTGAAACTCATCAGGCAATTGCCCTGCAAACTTATTTTGAGTGAAATGTTGAATAAGACCTGTCGAGTTTTCCATCTGTATTGTGCTCTTTACAAAATAAAGAAAAAACTCAGTCATTACATCCATTATTTAGTCCAGTCCAGTTTACTCTCAGTCATCGACCACCTGACACTTTATGTAAGCCTAGTGCTGAGAGCGCAGTATGGATTAACACTTAAGATTTCATTACATCACCACCGAGTTTGAGCTTCAAACTGGGATTCCAGCTCCTTCATTCCTTAAGCAGTTCATCAACCAAGCCTGACGGTACAGGATGCCCCGATCTGAGACTGGACATAAATGTAAAGTCAGGATCACAGACAGGAATTGATTAAGGACTAACACACAGTTAAAAATGTGGAACTAAAGAACTAAAACCCTACTTACAATCCTGACAACAAACAGCAACCAACAGCTCTGTCCTGATTCACAGTGGGAGACATAATCATGGACTGTAACGATGGACACCAGGCTCCAGGACGAAGTGCCATTGCGTGTTCTGACTGACTTTTCAGATTGATCTGCTTTCAGATTTAGAAACTGAGGGCAGCGATGGTCTAGTTTTTGGGGACTAGGCTTCAGGATCGGAATGTTATACTTTGATGGACCCTTGAGCAAGGTACCGTCCCCATCGCTGCTCCCCAGGTGCCGTACATGGCTTCCCCCTGCTGTGTGGGTTAAATTCAGAGGATGCATTCTGCTGTGATCACGATAGTCCCTTTCACTGGCCTAGCTAGGTGGGAATGTATAAAGCAGACAGATATCAAAAAACTATTAACTTTAAAAGGTTCAACAGAATAACTAATCCCTCTCAGGTTGCCATTCGTTCCAACAAAGCCACAAACCTGCTTTCAGAACCCAGCGAGCTGGCAAACCGCAAATGGGGTCAAAGTTGCACATGTTCTCTTCGTGTTGATGTCAAATGTCAAAAAGATCCCCATAAAACACTTTGGATTGGCATGAAAGTAATAACTTGCTCCTGTGAATACACAGCACACAGCAAAACACAGCACAACAACATTCAATCTCTGCTATATATGGCAGCAATATACAGTACCCGAGGAGCAGTGATGGGGACGGTATCACAGTGGAACCCACGATATTTTGATCCTGAGCACTAATGCCACTTCGCCCCAAAAACTCCGATCTAGAGAAGGTTACAATGTGATGCGGCGGCAGGAATTGAGAGGCTGCTGCATGCCGTAATTACTGCATCCCAGCACTCGGAGAACATACGACTTTGGCTACAGAGTCTGATCCTGATGGACTGGTGACACAGGAAGTCATCATGTCTCTGTAATTAAAACATCCAATCACGGGGAGCGCTGAGTGATGACAGAGGGATGAATTAAGGTCAAGAACATCAATCTCTCTCTTACACACACGCACATACATCTGGTATCATCTGCTGAGGCAGGGAGCTGCTGCTACATGAGGCGTGGAGCACCGTCTTTCATCCCTCACTCTTTTCCTTCCTGCTTTAACATCATCACCTGTCATTATTCACATCGCTAAACAAAATTGTCCAGCCCACTGTGTCCTGTGGCCAGTGACTTATGACTAGAGTTTTCAAACAGTTCCTTATGGCTCTCGTCCATGGTTCTCCTCAAGTCTACATCACACTTCATGAAGATAACGTGGACTATCTAGGAGTTTGAACTGTAAGATGGACCATCAGATTGGACAGTTAGTGGACACAGGGTTTCAATACCATATCATACCTCTTCATTAGTGGACTCATCGGGGTCCTGACCCTCGATGAAAATGGTAAAGGTGGGGAAGTTCAGGTGGGGTGAGGAATCTGATGATGGTTGGTTCTAGCTAGATGGTCGGTGGACTAGCTGGTCGGGAGTTCAGAAAACCCTCAAGGTGATTGATGGACTTGACTTGGAAGTCTTTAATTTTAGGAAATGCATAAACTGTCCACTGTACATGTGGAGGACAGCCGTCCATCTCAAACAGAGAGAAAGGTATTAGATCTGTTTTTAAGTCACATTGTACAGACCATGAATTTATAGAGTGCAGTGCTGTGACTCCGGCGAACTCGCTATTACAGCCTGACTAGAAAGGACAGAACCAAGGGTTTTACAAACACGAAAGCACCATGAGACACTGCCATCCCCCCACACCACCATCAACAAACCTGAGTGATCGTGTAGAGTGGTGGGCCGGCAGTACCAACATCCCAGTTTATTATAATTCTCTGTACCATGAATCCCTGGATCTGCACCTTTAACTAACTTCTAATTAATTAACTTCTCTCTCTTCTCTCCCTGTCTTACTTTCTTACTTTCCATTGATCCCTCTCTGATCTCTTAGTCTGTCTCTCTCTTCTTTCTCTAAATTTCTCTCTCTCTCTCTCTCTAAACACTATAATTACGATTAGTTGGGAATTCGTTTTTGGTACTTTGTTGAATTTCTAGCTTGTACATTAGTCTCAGACATACAAATGGAGACTAGCGCATCTGAAGACTTTTCAATAATTCAGAGTTTCTGAAAGTTTCTGAAAGTTTGAAAAGATTTTGAGGAGCAATTTTGTTGTTTAAATAATTGATCATGACTACAGACCATGCCCTGTGTCTGAGTGTTGATCAGATGATGAATGGTCCTGATATTCTGTCATACACAAAAGAGCCACAGTTTGATTAAAGAAGATCGTTTTTTGTGGAATGACTGATGCTCAGTCCAGTGTGATCACCAGTTCTGTGGGTTTTCAATAAAAGATTTATAAGGGAACATTAGTATTTGATCAAACTCCTGGTCTTTTTCACTCGACTAGAGATTTGCTTGTGTTGACTCAGGACTTTAGTCTTCCCTGCATTGACTTGCGACTCAGCTTGAGTCTTGCTCAATGAGACTTACCTGTATTGACTCAGTACTCCAGCAGACACTTGCCTGTAATAATTCTGGATTCAACATGACATGAATCTCTTTGTTTACTCTCTGTACTGATTCAAGACTCGAGGTGTACGGGTGTAGGGTGGCGGTGGTCTAGTGGTAGGGTACTTGCCTACGGACCTCTGGATCAAGAGGTCCCTGGTTCGAATCCCACCTCTAGCACTACCACCACTGGGTCCCTGAGCAAGACCCTTAATCCTGAGTTGCTCCAGGGGGACTGTCCCTGTAATTAGGACATGTAAGTCGCTCTGGATAAGAGTGCCTGCTAAATGCTGTAAATGTTTGTACTGTACTGACTCAGGATTCAATTTGAGAGTTGTCTGTATTAAACTCTGATTCAGTTTAGGAATCTTTTGTCAGGAAACCTTTCTGTTCTCCAGCATCAATAAAAAAAGCAAAAAGGAAAAGGGAATCATTTCTGCAAAATATCTCTCCTTCTTCCAAGTGGTATGGAATAACAGTTCAGAGTCACTTTCCACTCCATCTCTCTATTTATTTTAATGAGCTATAATGTGCATTTCTGTTACCATGGCAATAACTTCTAAGGGCTAATTGTAGCCTGAGGGTCACTTTTTATCTGTCCCTCTCCTTTCTCAACATTATTACGCTTAAACTCCTCTCTCTCTCTCTCTCTCTCCGTCTGTCTTCTTCCTCATCCATCAATCAAACCCCACTCTGTCCCAAAATGCCCCAAAGTCATTGCTAGGGAGACGTCTGTCATGGCACTATCGCTCAATCCCAGAATCCCTCGCATAACGGCTCATTTGGAGCATGAAAAGGATTATGGGTAAAACCCAATGTAGCATGACATGCTACATCTCCCTATGGAACATTCTGTATCCTCAATTTCAATAAATCACATTTGGATGAGAGAGACAGAATGAGATTTGTTAATGCTGTTTTGTGGTTTACAGTAGCTCTTGCCATCCATGCTTCCACGCTTTCTAAACCAGAGATGAACAGGGTGTCTGGTAACATGGAATTTGCTTCAAAAAACAGTTTGAACTGCTAGGGATTGTGGGAAAAAACTTTGGTGAAGTGGCCCTATTAAAATAAACCCTTAAATAGAAATAGTTCTTTGGGATGATGCTTAGAACCATCTTTGGCTCCCCAAGGAGCCTTTTTTGAAGTATAACGATTTCCTTGACACATTAGAAATGAGTATGTTAGAGGGACAGATCAGGTTGGAAGTTTTGGAGACAAAGTTAGAGAAGCAGGATTGCGTTGGTTTGGACATGTCCAGAGGAGAAACAAGGATTATTTCAGGAGGAGGATGCTGAAGATGGAACTGTCAGGAAAGAGGAGAAGAGGAAGACCAAAGAGGTTTATGGATGTGGTGATAGAGGACATGAAGGCGGTCGGTTTGAAGGAGAAAGATGCAGAGGACAGGAAGAAATGGAGACAGTTGATTCACTGTGGACCTCAAAACGGGAGCAGCCGAAGGGAGAAGATCTTCTAGATGCAAACTTACTAGTTTAGTTGGAAATTATAAGTTAAAATTTAATGAAACAAGGCAAGAGGCTAGAATTCCTCCCATACTCTTCTAGCTTCCATCCATCCATCCATTTCCAGAAACCGCTCACCTGAGATTGGACTGCGGTGGTAGCTGGCTGAGAAGGTTTGCCCAGATGTTCCCCTCCCTGGACCCACTTCCACCACCTTCTCCTGGTCGATCCTGAGATGCTCCCAGGCCAACCAAGATATAGAATCTTCTCAGCATGTCCTGGATCTGGTCTTCTTTCAGTTGGTCATGCCTAAAAATCCTCCACTGGGAGGCACCAGGGAGGCATCCCAACAAGATTCTTCAAGCTTGTAGACTAGTAATATCATTGACAATCAAATGAAATTGACATTGTTAGGGGATAAACCTGCTGCCAGCTGCCTTATTTGCAGAAATCTCCTGTTTGGAGGTGTTTGAGTTCACCCACCATGCTTCAGAAAGCTGCAGAAGCAGCTCAAGGTGATTAAGCAGAAGTCATTACGTCGTGCCCCATCGATAAGCTTCAAAACATGCAAGAAAAGCACAAATAAATCCATACGTGTTCTCAAAGTCAGACATGGTATTGATTACCCAAATCAATCTTTATGTCCAGGAACCTGCTCTGCAGGATGGCTTCATTAGGACCATCCTTTCCGTGCTCTGCTTCTCTGCTTCTGCTTTTTAGGCAACATCAATCAGAGGGTGATTAAAAAAGGGCCATGAAAATTCAACCAGAGTTCAAGATGTTTCCCTTCTAAATGTAGCCAAAAAACAAAACTTTGAAACTTGGGTTTTTGGTCCAACATTAACGCTTTGAAGATGCTCAGCTTGCCGCTAACGTAATATCAGTTAAATGCAACAGAACTGTAATCCTTTTTTAAAAATAATTTATTTCATTAAAAATACAATTCTTAAGAATGATTTGGGGGCAGCGGTGGCCTAGTGGTTAGGGCGTTGGCCGCATGATTGGAGGATCGGGGGTTCGAACCCCTTCCCAATAGGTTGCCCTGAGGTATCCTTGAGCAAGGTGCTGTCCCCGTCACACTCCTCCCTGTGATGGGCTGGCGACCTGTCCAGGGTGTGTCCCCAGTCCTTCACCCTGTGTGAGCTGTGATGGACTCCAGCACTCCCCCGCAACCCCGCTAGGGACAAGTGGCAGGAAATGACTGAAGAATGATTTGATTTTACCTAGTAAAAAAAACTGATTCAAATATGTTGGCTTTTTAAAATCATAACAATTGATGTTTTTAACCATAAAATGAATGTTAAGGCTAAAACAGGCATAATGTCCATATAAGGAGTTGTTTTTTGTGACTGTGGGGATTCATCTGTAGCATGGGGACATAGGAATAAATTGAATATCAAAGATTCTATTAAATGTAAATTATCCCTAAATTGAAATCTTTAGGGGAAAATTACAGGAAAGTAATAAAGAAAAAAAAATTTAGAAAATTGATTGTATGTATGTAGACAAGTTAGTGACCAATCAATTGATTGGTTAGTGACCAATTAGCTAGCTGGAGTTTTGTTTTGTTTGTGACATGGCAACCAAAGTTCTGTCATCCTGTAAAGTTGCTTCTAAAGTGTTTTTACTCCTCCCCGTTATAATAAACAAGTTAATACTTAGAATCAAATTGCAAGTCAGATGTCCTGGAGACACTAAACTGTCCCCAAAATGTGACCGTGGGAGCAATGAACTGTCCAGAGTATTTTTCCTGTCCTGCAATATGCTGTTAAAGGCACAGAATTAAATCTCACAGCTTCTTCTCACCAAATCAGATAATCTCTCCATGTCTTCCGGTCCTCTGCATCTTCCTCCTGTAACCGGGTCATATAGTATTGTTGTTATAATCACACAAAATCTGTTTTAAATCCCAAACTGTTCCTGTTCTACCTGACTGTGAGGACCTCCAAGGCTGTAGTTGCGCTCATTATTAGAACCGCTCCTTATCCTTGTCTTCATCTGTGGTCCGCCCCTATAAATTTGGGGTGCCTCCTTGGCCCCTCCCTTTTTCTACAATTCCCCTGAGGGAGAGGATGGTGTTTTTTTGGTTTTTTTGGGTTTTTTTTGGGTTTTTTTTATTTATTTTTTTTTACAGTATTAGCATTTATCCATCCTGTTATTTCTTATTATTTTGAGAGGATTTCAGTTCATCATTATCACCATTATGCTTGTCACTACAGGATGACATTAATATTTTGTTGTAAAAGTACTGCTAATGCTAGCATTAATAAACGAGGTTGCTAGCTTAAAAGTTTCGATAAATCAAGCTAAATCCCATTGGTCTGTATTTATTTGTATAGGAGCTGGTATGGGCGCAATATTTATTTGGAGGTGTTTGTCTTTTACTTTCCACTTTCAGGTATGTCAAAATGTGTTTAAATTTGTATTTTATTCCAAATAGGTATATATAAGCGCACGGGTGCCGCCTTTTTCTACAATTCACCGGTTACACTCCTTCAAACCAACCACCTGCATGTCCTCTCTCATCACATCCTCTTTGTCCTTCCTCTTCTCCTCAAACGTGGCATCCTCAAAATCCTTCTGATGCTATAAATTGCTTGCAGATATAGCAAACAACATTCAAATAATATCACATTTGTTTCTTCCAACTTTCATTTTGTACGTCCGAGACATGTGAGGGACTGCCTTGCTTGGAGATGGAGATGGGAAATAACTACATAAAAACTTACTGATGCTTTTGACTACGTTATCCTTTCCCCCTCCACGTTTGAACCCAAATATCTGTACGTTGTACTTTATGACTTTACAAATTCTCCCTTTTTTGCATCACATTGAATCATCTGTTGAGTCATCACAGTCAGATCAATACTGTTTTACACCTTTAAAAATGACAGGATCTCTCCAATTCCAATTCATAGAGTCTCTCTCTCTCTCTCTCTCTCTCTCTCTGTCTCTCGCTCTCTCTCTCTCTCTATCTCTCTCACTATTTCAGTATTACTGCTGTGAAGACCAGCAGTAGCAATAACTGCACTGTGTGTGTGTGTCTATCCCTCTGTGGGAGTGAGTGTTTATTTAAGGACAAATAAAGCAGATGGTGGTTGCCGTGGACTATAACGATTAGTGGTTGACGCACAAGGACCTGTTCTGTGTCCAGCTGGAGAGATGGCTGGTGAGGGACAGCCAGGCAGGACACCCATCCCACCTGTTACCTAACAGGGTTGTAAAGATCTCTCTGAAGATGTTCCACACATTCCTGGTACAAGACATCAAGCTGTTCACCTCGGTGAAGTGAAAGTGACTATTTGCATCTCTGGATTTTAACAGACCATCCAGCAGGGGGCAGACATATTTATGGCGTGTAAACATAGGAATAGTGTAGTGTAAACATGGAAACAGGTGTAGTGTAAACATAGGAATAATTTAGTGTAAACATGGAAACAGGTGTAGTATGAACATGGATATATATTATGTGTAAACATTAAAACGGGTGTAGTGTAAACATGGAAATTAGTGTTGTTTAAATATGGAAATGGTTGCAGTGTAAACACAGAATCAATAAAGCTTAAATACGGAAATGAGTGTAGTGTAAAAACAGAAAGAGTGTAAATATAGAAATGAGTATAAATATATAAATAGAAACAAGTGTAAATATGGAAAGGAGTGTAGTGAAAATTTGTTTCCAGTGTGGACCAGAGGAGGATGGGTTCATTGCCTCTGTTGCCCTCGGCTTACCCAGTTGGGGCTTGGACCCGGTTTCTGTAAAGCTGCTTTGTGAGAACAGTTGTAAAAAGCGCATTATAAATAAAGTTGACTTGACTTGAAAACAAGGAAACAAGTGTAAATATGGAAAAGAGTTTAAATATAGAAACAAGTTTAAATATGGAAATGAGTGTAAATATGGAAGCGGGTGTAAATGTGGAAACAAGTGTAGTGTAAATATGGAAACGAGTGTAAATACAGAAGCAAGTTTAAATATGGAAATGGGTTTTAATATGGAAACGAGTGCATCGTGGGGTAACTTTGGTAAGGAGCAGGATTTGGACGGGAGACAGGACAAAAGCTTCGTCTGAGAGGAGACGATTCCTGTGCACGACTATCCGCTGAATCCTGTGGTTATTTTGCTACCTGAACCTGAACTGCTTTCATTTTTTTTTTCATAAAGATTCAATCAAAGTAACTCTCCATTTGATTTTCAAAGACAACTAGCAATCCCTCCTCCCTTCCCCAAATTTCATCTCTCAGCCTTTTCTTTCCACTTTTCTGTCCTAATGTGCTAAAAGTTAATTCCATTCGTATAATCAAGGTAATAAAAATGTATCAGGAAGCGAGTGAACTCCTGAACCCCAGCGGCGAGTGCCCAACGGAAGG
The DNA here is from genome assembly GCA_017165825.1 of Hepsetus odoe. NCBI lineage: Eukaryota > Metazoa > Chordata > Actinopteri > Characiformes > Hepsetidae > Hepsetus > Hepsetus odoe. The sequence goes on from CM029377.1 coordinate 21,733,285, forward strand.
CACATTAAATTTCAGCCAAAACTTTTCGGGCAACACTGCCAGCTCAGCAAAAAAAAGGCTCGTATTTCACACCTTGTGTGTGTGTGTGTGTGTGTGTGTTTGCCTCAGCACTTCATAAAGAAAGGGGCACAGGAGTGACAGAACAATGAGGCCTTTGCGGTCATTTCTCATTTTGAGGTTCAAAGGTATGCAAACTCAAAAGAAAACTCTCGTCTAAAATTCCTCACTTCGGCCCAGACCCATTCGAGCAGAATAGCTTTTAAACTGACATACCTGCACAGAGGAGAAGATACATTCACACAGAAGGCTGCAGTGGCTCAGATGATGGATGGATGGATAGATGGATGGATGGATGGATGGATGGATAGCTAGATGGATGGTTGGATAGATGAAAGGGTGGATGGATGGATGAATCAGATTGGTGAATAGAAGGAAAGATATATGAATGGATGCATGGATGGGCAGCTAGGTTGATGACTGGACAGATGAAAGGTTGGATGAATGAATGGACAGAGAAAGTGATGGATGAATAGATGGATGATAGATGGAAGTACAGATGGATAGACAGACAGATAATTGAGAAGACAGGTGGAAAGATAGGGATAGACAGATGGGTGGTGAATGAGTAGGTGGAAGGATGAATGGATAATTGAGTAGACGGGTGGATAAACTGATGAATGGATGGATGGATGAACGGACGAGCAGAATAATGGAAGGATGGATAAATGGGCTGACGGATAAATGGATAATTGAGTAGATAGATGAATAGACAGGCACAGATAGATGGGTGGTTGGAGAGATGAATGGGTAAATTGATGGATGTATCGATCAGATTGGTGAACAGAAGGCAAGATGGATGAATGGATGGATAGATGGATGGTTGGATAGATGAAAGTACAGATGGATGGATGGATGGATGGATGGATGAATAAGTTCATAATTCAAAACGTCCATTATTTTCATCTGCATTACCTCGTGGGATGTTCTTGGTCAGGGAGCACTGTCCCTAATTTCTGCAATGCATTGTGGGATATCATTATGGAACCTACATTGGGACCCCCTGTTTAAAAAAATGTGCTAGCGGAGAACGGCGACTGCCACAGAGAATGCAATTTGGAGAAGTGCATATGTGAGCAAAGGAGGGAGCTCAGTCTGTTGATGGATTTTATGGGGTTTTATGCTCCCTAGAGAGTAATAACACGCTTCTAGTGACCATTCCAGCCACATCATCTACACCCATCTCTATTAAAGCATTTCAGCGCTGCCTGAGATCATAAAATAGAAAAACGTTTACCCAAGAAGAATAGAATAGAGCTGGGAGATCGGGAACCAGGTGCTTCCTTTGCTGTTTTTCGCGTTCCTGTGCGCTGAGAAAAGGCCGGGAGGGATGAAAGGCGAGGAAACGGCAATTATCGGAAAACTGACGACAGCATTTCCCTTTCGCCCAAAAATGAAGGGCCCTATTTGGACGATCTAAGCACATCTGAGTGAGCGGCATGGCTGAAATGGCTGTGGAAATGATCTCTGAACAAGCTGAAGGAGTTGTGTTTGGTTCCTAAGGGACAGGGACAATCTGTTTGAGAATTTATATCCCACACCTAACTGACTGAATTAATCCAGGATGAACTTCTAATATGATCCATTATCTGAGCCACTAATCCTAACCAGGGTGGTGGGCAGAGCCAACTGCAGGGCAAAAGGTGGAGAAAAACCCCCAGCAGTCCAGTGTCGGGATGTCCATGGACGTCCGGAATGAAATTGATCAAACTAATGAACTGAGCCACTCATGCAGATACTCTAATAAAGAGGACGGGAGACAGAGGAGGAGAGGAAAAGAGCGAGAAAGAGGGAGAGTCAGTAATGAGATACATAATATACAGCTGAAGTCGAGTGGAAATTCAATAATTCAGGAATACGGGGCGAGAGAAGAAGAGTAATGTGCATTTGCATTGGATTGCATTTTCCTTTTATAATTACAGTTGGGCAAACACACACACACGCGCACACACACTGAACAGTATTCTATGCTTGCTTGGGAAATTGAATAAATCTGGGTGTGACCAGGTACCCTACTTATCCCGACAACATCCTCATCTCGTGCGACCTACAGAAGCAAGAGACTAGTACGTCTGCATAGGTTAGTTTGGTCTCCATTTGGCTGCTCCCATGAGGACCATCCATCTCCATGTCTCTCACCACATCTACAAACCTCCTCTTTGCCCTTCTTCTTCTCCTCCTTCAACCCCATCCTCAACATCCTTCTCCTAATGATGGGTCAGTTTGGTTTTATTTCAGCTTATTTTTCCCCCCAAGTGCCCAAAAAACAAATGAGGGGCATTCCTGGTATGCAGTGGTCAATACCAACTACAAGTGCCCCAAGGAGGGACAACTGGTCCAGCGACAGGTCATTAGCACCTGACGCAAGTAGGGAGCAAAGGCTGCACAGTGCTTTTTGGTCTGTTCCTTTGAGGCCTACGGCAGCACAAACTCCCAAAGAGGTTCATATTGTCTCTGATGCAAGAACACAGCCTGATTGGTGTAGTCGCATACTGGTCAGAGTACCCATGCTGACCCTTGTCTTGTTGAAAGTGCCAACAATGGACACATGACTGGATCAAGAAGCAAGCCAACAGAGGCAGTTCAAGGCAATGCTGAGCATGGTTTTCGTGGAGGTGTTTTGATGGACCTAAACATGATTTAAAGCTCACACCTTCTTGTCAGTGGTATTTGCTAATACCTGTGTCCTCTAGCAGGATAACGGTCCCTTCCAAAGTGTGGATGTTGTTCAGGGACAATTTAGAGGACAATTAAACATCAGTTCCAATGAGATCCCATCTCATTGTTCACAGAAATGAAAAGGTCTGCAGCAGATACCACAACACACCTTCAGAGATTTTATCCAATCTGTGCTTTGAAAGGTCAGTCCTGATGTGGGGGACCAACATGTTAGGCAAATGATTCTTATTAGGCAGTTTTGAAAAGCTTTCCATTGCAGATGTTAAAAAGTGTTCACCAGGAAAGCATCACTCGATGTATCCATGACAACTGACCTTTCAGTATATATAGCCTCGCAGAACTATGAGCTTGAATGTTATCGTATGAGTGTACTGTATACGTTCAATGGATGTACACAAACCCCTCAAATGACCACCTCAGAGATCAGTTCTAACAAATCCCAAGCACTGGTGGACAAATGTGAGAAAAATCATGTGTAATTCACTGCTAATCAAGTCACAGATGTAATACATCGCCTACTTTCCCCAAGTTTCATGCGGGTCTGTTTTTGTTGTAGCAATGACCATCTTTCGTCCATGCTCAGCCTGTCAGTTGCCGCTTCTTGCCACAATTTCTTGCCAGGTTCAATGACAAAACCTGCAAGACCGGATCTATTTGAGCAGTCCAATCACCAAAAGCTCCTTTAACAAGTCAAGTCAAGTCAAGTCAAGTCAAGTAGGTTTTTATTGTCATTTCAGACATATACACGGTACATAGTGAAAACGAAATAACGTTCCTTCAGGATCCTGGTGCTACACACAAGACAACATCAGACACAACATACGACACAAGATGACATAAGACACCGATTATCTTCTCAGCTGTTCTCACTACCCGTTGTAGGGACTTGCGGTCTGAGATGATGCAGTTCCCGTACCAGGCAGTAATGCAGCTGCTCAGGATGCTCTTGATGGTTCCTCTGTAAAAGATGGTGAGGATGGGAGGTGGGAGATGGGCTTTCCTCAGTCTGCATAGGAAGTAGAGATGCTGCTGGGTTTTCTTTGTGATGGAGTTGGTATTGAGGGTCCACGTGAGGTTGTTGGTTATGTGAACACCAAGAAAGTTGGTGCTCTGGACCAAGAAACTTGGTGCTCTCTCCACAGGGGAGCTATTGATATTCAGTGGAGAGTGGTTCTGACGTAGTATCCTGAAATTAGCTACAATCTCTTTAGTCTTGTTGACGTTCAGAGACAGGTTGTGGGTTCTGCACTAGTCCGTCAGCTGTTGTATCTTCTCTCTGTATGCCACCTCATCACCACCGCTGATTAGACCCACCATGGTTGTATCATCAGCGAATTTGATGATGTGGTTTGAGCTGTGCTCGAGCTGTGCTTGAGCTGTATATTATGTTGAATGCTGAACTGTAGTCAGTTAACAGCATTCTGACATAACTTTCCTTTCTGCCCGGTTGAGAAAGGGCCAGGTGGAGGATGGTGGAGATTGCATCGTCCGTTGAGCGGTTGGGACGTTATGCAAACTGCAAGGGGGTCCAGTGTGGGAGGGATTTTAGATATGATGTGCCTCATGACCAGCCTCTCGAAGCACTTCATGATGATAGGTGTAAGTGCAACGGGACGAGAGTCATTGAAGCAGGAGACAAATTATTTCTTTGGCACTGGGATGATGCTGGTGGTCTTGAAGCACCTTGGAACAACAGTGGTGCTCAGAGAGACGTTGAAGATGTCGGTGAGAACATCTGCAAGCTGTTCTGGACATCCTCTGAGCACACGACCTTGTATGTTGTCTGGACCAGCAGCTTTCTGTGGGTTGACTCTCAGTAGAGATCTTCTCACCTTGACCGTGGTCAGACAGAGAACCTGGTCGTTTGGAGGAGGGATGATCTTTCTCATTTTTGTGTTTTTCGCCACATCAAACCGAGCATAGAAGCGGTTCAGCGCATCTGGGAGTGAGGACTCACCGTCACAGGCAGGGGGAGATGTCCTGTAGTTGGTGAGGGCCTGACAGCAGTCCTGAAAAGCAGAGATGGCTCCTGTGGCCCAGGTCTTTACCTGCTTCAGAGTGGGCTTCACACGCTTGAAGATGGGTCTGTACGCTGGGATCAGCAGAACAGAGCTGTGGTCTGAGTGTCCGAGGTGGAGGCGGGGATCCGCACTGTACGCACCAGCCATGTTTGTATAAACACAGTCCAGCATGTTTCCACCCCTCATTGCAAAATCAACATATTGGTGGAATTTAGGGAGAACTGACTTGAGATTTGCATGATTGAAATCTCCACAACGATGAACAGTCCGTCCGGGTGGGAGTTTTGGAGCTCACTGATATCTCCATAGAGTTCAGCCAGTGTGTTGTTAGCATTAGTGCTGTTAGCACTAGCACTGGGTGGTATGAAGACCGTAAAAACTGTAGAGAACTCCCTGGGCAGATAAAAAGGTCTGCACCTGACTGTCAGGACCTCCCGCAGTGTTGAACAATGAGTCGAGACCAGCACATCATTCGTACACCATTGTGTGTTTACATAAACACACAGCCCCCCTCCGTGAGTCTTGCCAGACAGAGCGGTGTTTCTGTCTGAGCGAAATGCAGAGAGTCCGGCGAGCTGAATGGCGGTGTCCGGAACACTGTTGCTGAGCCATGTCTCTTTAAAAACAAAAACACAGCACTCTCTGTACTCACGTTGGGTGGTCAGCTGAAGTCAGATGCAGTCCAACTTATTATCCAGGGAGTGGACAGTAGCGAGGAGGACGGACAGGATAGCCGGTTGGCTAGTGTTAGCCCTTAGCTGAGCCCGGATCCCAGAACGCTTGCCACGTTTCTGTTTCCTCTCACACCGCTTTCGATGTCCTCTCAGTTGGCCAGGTATAGCAAGCGATCTCGGGGACTGAAGGCCTGGTCTTCACAGCACACACAAACTCATGTAGCGTTGTTTGGAGAGAAGGAAGACTCGCTGGAAGACTGTATCCTGGCTGATTCATGAGCTCCAGCAGTGTTTGGCAGTTATATGTAAGAGCATCCACAGTTATGATGCTCATGTGCAAGTCTTATGATGAATGGTGAATGGTGAACAGTCCTCTCTGATATAATTCTCTCTTCCTACATCCGGATCCATTACCTCGTTAACTTCCAAGTCTCTGAAGACAAGGAAACTGCCTTCATTTTATTCTTAATGAGAACTTCACACAGAACAGAAAATTGCTTAAAAAGGATTGAGAAGGAATGACCTGAGAGAAGTAATAAAGGGAATTTGCAGGAGAGCTCCATATAATTGTAAGGCGATTGACCAATCCCTTGTTCCTTATAATAATAGATAAGGTGAAGAACAAGAGAGGAAAAATGGACGAGGTGGGTTTGAGACCAGGCAAAGAGCCAGGAGTGTCAATGTGAAATGTGCTGTCCATCCATCACCTCAACCACGGTCCAGTCGTCCATCTGCTCAGCCTCATATCCCTACCAGGGTCCTTTCCTCCATCATCTCAGCTGCACATCCCAGCCAGGGCCTGTCCATTCTTCATCTAAGCTACATATCCAAACCAGTGTCAGTCCATCCATCCTACTCAGCTACATATCCTAATCAGGTTTAGTCCATCCACCCATCATCTCTGCCAGATATCCCAACCTGGGTCTGTCCTGCTGTCCTCTTAGCCACATCTCAACCAGGGTCAATCCATCCATCCTCTTAGACACATACCTCAACCACGATCTGTCCATCCATACTTCATTATTACCAGATATCCCAACATGGGTCTGTCCTGCTGTCCTCTTAGCCACATCTCAACTAGGGTCCATCTGTCCATCCTTTTAGACACATACCTCGACCACGGTCTATCCAACCATCCTTCATTTCAGCCAGATAACCCTACTTTGGTTTATCTTGCTATCCTCTTAGCCACATCTCAACCAGGGTCCATCCATCCATCCTGTAAGCCACATATTCCAACCAAGTTCTGTCATCTCTGCTCATTTCCTCACTAGGGTTTGTCCATTCATCCATCACCTTTGCCATATGTCCCAACCGGAAACCCTCATCTTTGACACATATCTCATCCAGGGTCCAGTCTTCCATCCTCTCAGCCTCATATCCCAACCAGGATTTGTCCATCCAGCCTTCATCTTAGCCATTTATCCCAACCGGATTCCATTGTTTTACATCTTAGCTGCATATACCATGCAGGATTTGTCCATCCATCCATCATCTTTGCCACTTATCCCAATTAGAGTCCATCCTTCACCACCTTATCCAAATATCGCAACCCGGATCCATTAATCAGTTTCTCAGCATGGCCACATATCCCAAAGAGGGTCCAACCATCTGTCATCCCAGCCACAAATCCCAACCAGAGTCAGTTTATCCATCAATCAACTCAGCCACATACCCCAACCTGGGTCTGTCTTGACATCTACTTAGTCGTATATCCAACAAGAGTATTTTTGTCCTAATTTCTAAATGCAATCATGCTCATGCTTTTTTTCCTGAGGACAAAAAAAAAGTCCAAATGAGAAGCAAGTTTTCAAGAACCACACACTGCTACCCCAGTATCTCCATGGTTTCACTGCAGAATAGACAAATTGTTTTTCCAGACAGGGCTGACAATTGCACCAATTTCAACCTGTGAAAAGTGCAAATGGGCAAACCATCTCCTGCTCAGTCTCCAGCAACTTGTCGCTAGGCATCAGAGACTCTCAGGGAAGAGAGCTTTGGACGAAGAAGGCAGTCAGAGAAGATGTGATTCTGGACTTCCTTCAGGCTTGCTGTTGCATCACCTCTTTGTGTCTTTCCTCACGTTGTATTAGAGGTGTGCTATGTCAAAGTGATACGATTTGTTCATCTGTATCTTTGTGTGTTCTTGCATTCCTTCAGCTCTCTGTTCATTCAATTACTCTGCGGTCAGTTCACAACGGGAAGCCTTCTGGGTAATTAGATTACTTTCTTCCTGTCGAGCCATGGAGAGTTCCTGTTTTCTTCACTCTGTCTTCTCTTGCTTTGCCATCACTGTATGATATGTAGAAAGTTCTTTACAGCAAAACGCTTCCAAAGTGGCACAACTTAATCTCCTTGGCATCTTTTCACTTTTTCCAAGGCAATCAACTCATCCCTTAAAGCATGTGTCTCTTCTTTACATTGCGTCCCAGTCAAGGGTCAAGTCATAATGTAGGCACCCAGGAAGCAGTGATAGGGACAATACCTATACTGGTTCTACTTTCCAAGTCCCTAAACACTAGACCCCTGCCCACTGGTTTGCACATACTTGAGCAGCAAGAAGGTTCTGGGTTTGATTCTCTGTGGGTCCTATATGTGTGGGTTTTCCTCCTGCAGTGTCCTCCCTTACTTGGTGGACTGGACATGCCCCCTAGATGCAACTCTTGTGCCACATTAGTGACCTCTCCAGTGTGTTTTTCCACTTTTCACCTTATGAGCACTTCTTGAAGGTCAAAATGTGGTTCATACATGTCCTTGGTCGCATTCTGGGCTCCGACAGCAGGCTTTTCTGAAAGTCTCTCAGCCAAAACACTTACAGTTTCTAAATCATATTGAGATGTGATGAAAAACATTTTAACAAGTCTTTAACAAAAACAGACCTTTAGAAATTAAAACTGTGTCCACTTTTTGGGTCGAGGCTGAAAATTAAGCCGTGGAAGGCAGTAGAGCCTTCATAGAGAGCTACAGGTAGAGACTAAATGGAGCGTTTTAAAGAGGGACGTGTGGAGAGTCAGGAAGAAAAGCCACCCTTCGCTACACAATAGCCAAGGACATCCATATGAAAGACTATCAGCTGTTTAACTACTAGAGTATCTTCATGAGAGAGAGATAGGGAGAGAGAGAGAGAGAGAGAGAGAGAGAGAGAGAGAGAGAGAGAATTAATGTTTTTTAGAGAGTTATTGAGACAGTCAGTGAGTCATTCAATAAGTCAATCAGGCAGTCAGTGAAGCAGTTCTAATTTTACTGCTAATGGTGCCCATTTTTGAGAGAGAGGGAGAGAGAGAGAGATAAGGTGCATGTAATTGAGTGAGTTAGTTGGAGAGTGAGTGATTTCATAGGTGAGATGGTGATTCAGTCAGTGAGAAGGTGATTCGGTCTTTAAGATGGTGATTCATGGTTGATGGGGTGGCGGTGGTCTAGTGGTAGGGTACTTGCCTACGGACCTCTGGATCCTGGAACCAGAGGGATTCTGGAACCAGGTCCCTGGTTCGAATCCCACCTCTAGCACTACCACCACTGGGTCCCTGAGCAAGACCCTGAGTTGCTCCAGGGGGACTGTCCCTGTAATTAGGACATGTAAGTCGCTCTGGATAAGAGCATCTGCTAAATGTAAATGTAAATGTAAATGATTCAGTTGATAAGGTAATGATTTAGTCAGTGAGCTGGTGATTCAGTCAGTGAGAAGATGATTCAGTCAGTGAGATGGTGATTCAGTCAGTGAGATGGTGATTCAGTTGGTGAGAAGAAGATTCAGTCAGTAAGAAGGTTATTCAGTCGATAAGTTAATCATTCAGTCATTGAGATGGTGATTCGCATGATCAGATAATGATTCAGCTGGTAAGAAGGTAATTCAGTCAGTGAGAAGGTGATTCAGGCAGTTAGAAAGTGATTCACTCAGTGAGATGGTGACTCAGTTGATGAGGTAGTGATTTAGTCAGTGAGCTGTTGATTTAGTCAGTGAGAAGGTGATTCAACCAGTGAGATGGTAATTCACTCTGTGAGAAGGTGATTCATTCAGTGAGATGGTGATTCAGTCAGTAAGAAGGTGATTCAGTCAGTGAGATGGTGATTCAGTTGGTGAGAAGGTGATTCAGTCGATAAGTTAATGATTCAGTCGTTGAGATGGTGATTCGCATGATAAGATAATGATTCAGTTGGTGAGAAGGTGATTCAGTCAGTAAAATGGTGATTCAATCGGTGAAAAGGTGATTCAGTTGGTGACATGGTGATTCAGTCATTGAGAGGGTGATTCATTCTCTTAGTAAGTCAGTCATTCAGTGAGATGGTGATTCAATCCATTACCAAATGAGTCAGTCGATGAGTCACTCAGTGAGATAATGATTCAATTAATCCATCAGTAATCCATCAATCCATCTCATTTTCTACTGAGATTAATTAAACTGGAGGGTTTTTTGTCACCATCTCCAACCCGAATAGCATAGCTGGTCTCGCTACCATCCTGTACCTTTTCGTTCTTTCAAGGAAGTGTGAACTACTGGTGTCCATTCTTTCATTCCCTCACCAGAGACAGAGACACGTCCATCAGCACAAGTCCACCATAGCCTCCTCTGGGCTTTGTCTTATTGGGCAAAAGGCTGGCAACCATGAACATGTTGCCAGTCCATTGAAGGTCAGCATCCAGTAGGGTGCAGCCATATGTGGCACATGGGGAGCAATGATGAGGATGGTACCATGCTCAAGAGTACCTCAGGGCAACCTACTGGTCTGGGATTCAAACCCTTTCCTAAACCCTAGGACAACGCTGCCCCAAGGGAGCATGCCCAGTCTGACTTTGGGTTAAACCCGGAGGAAAGAAAAGATGTCTGAATGGCGGATGTCCTCAGGAAGCGGACAGTGAGTCGGGAAGGTAGATGCCACCTGTCCTAAGATATTCTGGTGTCCAAAATAATGGAAACACCATAGGAGAATGGGCAGAGTGCTTCCTGGAGTTTTCCGTTTGTAGCTGGGACCCAGGGGTGGGACGTACTGGACTGAGACTGAGACTGGACAGTCAGTGAAGACAGTCTACTTGCAGCAGTGGGACGAAAGGTAGGAGCTACTCTTTTCCTGCAGCTAAGCAGGAGTGCATAGTTTTGATTGTTTCTCTCGCTCCACTTCACTCCTTTCTCTCTTTCTCCTCCTCCTCCTCTGCACGCTGTCTATCCGCTCTTCTATCAGCTACACCCTCCTGCTTCTTTCCTTGTTCGTTCTTAATCATTCTGTCATTTACCTCACTCCCCCCTTTCTCTGTCTCAAAGCTCTGTCTCTGGCTACCCTCCACTATTACTTTTCTCTCCTTCCCTCTTCCCTTTCTCACTCTTCTTCCCTCTTGCTTTCTATTTATGTCTGGTTCTTCTCGCCCTCCCTCTTTTTTTCTCCTTTTCTTTATTTCTCTCCCACTATCTCTATGCGCCCTCTCTTTTTCTTTTTCTTCCCTCACTGTCTTTCTCCCCCTCTCTCATTTCAGTAACACCGCTCCACCACACTGCTACACCATAATGTACCTGGGCTGCTTTGTTCCACAACACTGCAGCCCTCTACGGATGAATGTACTGTCTGTCGTGCCGTCTGTCTTGTCTGTCTTGTCTGCACTTGTTGCCCCGTGTTGTGTCTTATGTTGTCTTGTGTCTTGTGTTGTGTCTTGTCTTGTGTGTAGCACCAGGGTCCTGGAGGAACGTTATTTCGTTTCACTGTGTACTGTGTATATGGCTGAAATGACAATAAAATCCTACTTGACTTGACTTGACTTGACTTGACCCTCTCTCTCTCTCTCTCTCTGTAATTAGTAAGCTGTCGGTCGTCACGTGCCACTTTGCGGCAGCTGTGCTCATATTTAAAGGAAAAGGTTAGCTCCACTGGACACATACACACACACACAAATATACAGAGAGAGAAACATTAGATGAACAATCAGCATCATGCTTCCACTGAGCAGAGTGAATGTACAGTAAAGGCAGGAAAACAATTTTTGTAACTCAACACTGCCCCCTATCAGTAGAGAAGGTCATTACACCCCTGATCTCTGCCCACTCAGATATCAAGGGCATGTTATACCTCAGTCTCACAAAAAAAAAAAAAGTTCGCTAAGCATAAAGTGTGTTGATCCTTCAGGCATATTCATCTTCACCACTCAGCACCATCTTCCTCAGAGTGTCCTCCTTGGTGCAAAGAGCTGCTTTTACAGGAAGCCTGGACAGTTTTTTTCCTAAACGACTGCACGCGCTCTGCAGGCCTCCCAGCGGCCACTAGGGCAGGGGAATGGAAACGGACTCTAAAGTAATTAAATAGAAATCTTTGTTAAGTTTTATACAATGTTGCAATTCAGTTACATTTTAATAATTCAAGAAAATAACCTGTAATCATGGGAATGTGCAAATTTAAACCACATTGAATGTGTGTTACCATGGGAACAAGTACAGTGTAACCAAAGGAACATGTATAAGCTAAGCCTGGAAATGCGTATAGTGTAACCATGAGAATGTGTATTAAGTAACCATTAGAGCATGGATAGTGTTACCATGCGAATGTGTGTAGTGTAGCCAATTAAAGGTGCACAGTGCATTCTTAGAAACATGTCAAGTGTCACCATGGAAACATGTTTAGTGTAACCCTGGATATGTGTATATTGTAACCATGGAAATGTGTATGACAGCCTTGGCAATAGCAATAGCTCAGATATGTGTATATTGTAACCATGGGAATGTGTATAGCGTAACCTAGGAAAAGTGTCAAGTGTAACCATGGCGAATTGTATATTGAGTGTGTTTTTACATCTACAGCTTGTGCCAAGAACAGAGGTTCTGCATCACTGTTTCACCATCACTTTTTTGACTCAAACACAACTGTTCTCATTAAGTTCCTCTAGAACAGAATTTGAGCAGTTAATCTTCTCCACTTAATTATGGAGGGGATTGTGAAAAATCATGCAGGATTTCCTTGAGATAGGTATGGTCTAACATCAGAAGAGGCCTTCAGGAGCTGGAATGAAGTGCTACTGTGTCAGGAAAACCACCAGGAAGATCAGCCAGTCACTTTCTAAGTGGGACTAGCTTCATGAGGGAGAACATCATGTTTTAGCCTTCTGATGGTTCTAGATACAACACTGACTGTTAAACCACATCACAGTGCCATGTTCATATATAGCTTCACACATGGCTTGTAACCTCTATTACAAGCTTCAGGCATCCGTGTTCAAACCAGAATGGAAAAAAAAATCCATAAAGGTGCTGAGAGAAGTCAGTCTTGTTTTGCTGACCTTGTTTTGCTATTCATGGCCAAACTGAAGTAGTGATGGCTTTCCTGAAAACGCCTCCTGGAATAACCGGTTTTAACTTTTTTGCATTTATTTTTGCATTTTTATGTCCACAACCATGTGAAAATGGGGTCAAAGGCTTGCAGGGGCGGCACATCTGCCAGCACTAGACAGTTCTAGACAGAGGGAACGATAAATAATGCATTTCCTCCTCATGAGAGCTTTACATAACGGTGTACATTCGAACCCTCAGAGGTTCGGTCAGAGAATCAGGATGTACTCAGTGGATTGCTTTGCTTTCTGGTGCTGGAAGTGCTGCCTCCTGCTTGAATTCCTCATTAATGCTCATTAATGACAGATCAGGATTACATCAGTGCTGCAGTACACACTCCTCTGCAGTGAGAGGGATAGTGCAATTTAAGAGAAAACTACAGCTGAAGGTGATTCTCTTTGAAATCCATATGTTCATTAAAAGTGGATCACCGGGTCTGCTGTGGAGCCTCCTCCCCTGCAGTAAGAAGGACTCTGTGGTGTTAGTTGGGGAAAACGGAGTCATCGTTCTGGATGAAGAGAAGCCCATATTGCACCACTAATGTACTTGCTCCCCCGGAAGTCTCAGGAGATCAGCAGAAGTGGGGCAATTTTTGCCCCATGCATCAGGGGACATTAAAAATGCATACTAAAATGTGTGTAATGGTGAGAATTTTTGTCACCATGGCAACATGTACCTGAAAACCATGGGAATAATTAGACTGTAACCATAGAAATGTGCAGAGTGTAGCCATGGGCACACGTGTACTTTAACAATAGGAAAATGTTTAATGTAACCATGGGAATGTGCACAGGATATACATGGGTATATGTACACTGTTACCATGGGAATGGGTGTAGTATAACCACTGAAGCATGGACACTGTAATTATGGAAATGCGGATAGTGTAATCTAGCAAGCGTGCTGCATCTAGCATAACCATGGTAACATGTATGCTGTAACCATGGAAATGTACATAGAGTAACCAGGGGAACATGTATACTGTAACCCAGGGAAGGTGTACAGTGTCACCATAGGAACATGTATACCATAGAAATGCGTATAATGTAACTATAGCAACATATACAGTATTTTGCAAAAGTTTTAGGCAGGTGTGAAAAAATGCTGTAAACAAAGAATGCTTTCAGAAATATAAATAATGATTGTTTATTTTTATCAATTTACAAAATGCAAAGTGAGCGAACAAAAGAAAAATCTAAATCAAATCAATATTTGGTGTTACTACCTTTTGCCTTCAAACCAGCATCAATTCTTATGGCCCCCACAGAGCCCTGATCTCAACATCATGTGTCTGGGATTGCATGAAGACAGAAGGATGTGAGGAAGCCTAAATCCAAAGAAGATCTGTGGTTAGTTCTCCAAGATGTTTGGAATAACCTACCTGTTCCTTCAAAAACTGTGCAAGTGTACCTAGAAGGATTGATGCTGTTTTGAAGGCGATAGGTGGTCACACCAAATATTGATTTGATTTAGATTTCTCTTTTGTTCATTCACTGCATTTTGTTGATTGATGAAAATAAATGATTAACACTTCCATTTTTGAAAGCATTCTTTGTTTACAGCATTTTTTCCACACCTGCCACACCTGCTTTACTAAGTCAAGTAAAGTAGGTTTTTATTGTCATTTCAGTCACATACACAGTACATATCGAAACGAAATAACGTTCCTCCAGGACCCTGGTGCTACATATAAGACGACATAAGACACGACTTAAGACACAAGACAAGACAAACAGACAGGAGAGGCAGACAAGTGCAGACAACAGCAGACAGAACAATAGACAGAACATACAGTGCAATCACCCAACGGATAGCTGCAGTGTTGCAGAACAAAGCAGCACATTGTTGGCAGTGTGATGGAGCAGGAGTGTTTTGGTTAAAGTGTAAGTGCAACAAAAAATAAATACTAGTAATAAATAGTAAGTATTGCAGTGGTAACGTGATTAAATCAGTTCAAAAGTCTGATGGCCAGGGGGAAGAAACTTTTTCATCCTGGAAGTAGAGGCCTGTATGCTGTGGAACCTTTTCCCGGATGGCAGGAGAGAGAAGAGAGTGTGAGACGGGTGAGAAGGATCATCCACAATGCTGGTGTTCTGCACATCCTCTGAGCACACGACCTTGTATGTTGTCTGGACCAGCAGCTTTCTGTGGGTTGACTCTCAGTAGAGATCTTCTCACTTCAGCCATGGTCAGACAGAGAACCTGGTCGTTTGGAGGAGGGATGGTCTTCCTCATTTCTGTGTTGTTCACCACATCAAACCTTGCATAGAAGCGGTTCAGCGCATCTGGGAGTGAGGACTCACTGTCACAGGCAGGTGGAGATGTCCTGTAGTTGGTGAGGGCCTGAATGCCCTGCCACATGCGCCGTGTGTCACTGGTGTTTTTGAAGTGGCCATGGATTCTCTGTGCGTAAGTTTGCTTGGCTGCTCTGATGGCCCGAAACAGGTTCACCCTCACTTTTCTTAGGGCAGCCTCGTCCCCTGACTTGAAGGCTTTGTCTCAGGTTCTAAGGAGTCTGTGCACCTCCACAGTCATCCATGGCTTCTGGTTTGGTCGCGTGATGATGGTCTTGGAGACGGTAACATCCTCAATGCACTTGCTGATGTAGCCAGTCACTGAAGCTGTGTACTCCTCCAAGTTGATGGAGTCACCATAGGTAGCAGCGTCCCCTAAACATGTCCCAGTCGGTGTGTTCAAAGCAGCCCTGAAGAGCAGAGATGGCTCCTGTGGGCCAGGTCTTTACCTGCTTCAGGATGGGCCTCACATGCCTGACAATGGGTTTGTACGCTGGGATCAGCAGAACAGAGATGTGGTCTGAGTGTCCGAGGTGGGGGCGGGGCTCTGCTCTGTACACCCCGAGGAGGCGAGGAGGACGGACAGGATAGCCGGCATTAGCCTTTAGCTGAGCCCAACCCCAGCACGCTTGCCGCATTTCTGTTTCCTCTCGCACCACTTTTGATGTCCTCTCAGTCAGCTAGGTACAGCAGATGATCTTGGGGACTGAAAGCCTGGTCTTTGCAGCACGCCGAGCTCCCATAGCTTTTTGACGCTGGAAGACTGTATCTTGGCTGATTCCTGAGCTCCAGCAGTTTTTGGCGGTTACATTTAAGAGCATTCACAGTTGTGATGCTCATGTGCAGGTCTTCTGATGAAAAGTAGTTGGATGAAAGACTTTTTTACAGACTTTAACACCAAAGTTTGGACCCCAGAGTGGCCGCTGCGTGTTACCACACCGCCATCTTGGATCGGCGGCACAGTACTGTATATTTACACTGTATCCATCTGTCATGGTTTGGTTATGTTTTGTTCACAGTAGAGGGCGCTCTGTTCTGACTGAGCACACCTGAGCTCATGAAGGCACAGGTGTGCTTCATTGGGGCTGACTATTTAAGCCCCAATGAGTCAGAACAGAGCGCAGTTCATTCAATAGGCAAAGACTGAAGTTATGGGTGGTTCAGTTTGTGTATGGTTTTGGTGACTTTCTTGAATAAAAGTTATGTCTTGGATCACTGGCTCTGCGCAGACGTCCTTCCCGCACCCCGCCACTGTGACAAAAAAAAGAACCGCCACCCTCTGGACATCGTGAGCCTTGAAAGTTGGTGTGAGGAGCACAAGCGGACACTCGAAGCCACGGTGGGGGTCCTCAGGGCAGAGCTACAGTGTTTGAGGACCTTCGAGCCAGTGTGGTTGGCTGCGTGTTTGCCGGAGCTCCGCAAGCAAAGAGGAGGAGCACAGAGCACAATGGCCACAGAGCTCTCACGATGCCTGGACCTGCTGGTGCACTCAATCCAACTCACTCCCTCTCTGGATACCAACGAGCGGCTGGAGGAGTACGGCTGGGTTAAGCAGGCTCTGCTGGCTGTAATGGCAGTGATGGGGCGGTCCCTCGACCTGCTGGAGGAAGAGGCTTCACTTGTGCCCCCTTCCACACCGTCCCCAGCTCCAACTACAAAGTGGGAAGATGGCGGAAACCGCCCCCTGCGTCAATCACAGCAGAAAAAGAAGGCTGCCTGTGACACGGAAAGCGGGAAGTCGGCAGAAAATGCCCCCTGCGCCGTGTATCGAGGGAAGTTGACCAAGAAGGCCCTTCGCAGCATGAAAAGCAGCATCAAGGAGGCGACCCCCAAACCCAGCACCACTAACCCATCTGCCAGGCAGAAGGCAAAGAAAGAGCAGCTCCAGGTTAGTGAGAAAGATGTAATAATCAGTGAACTGACTTTGAGAATTCAGAGATTGGAACAAACGCTTCAGGAATCGGAGAATGTGTGGCTGTCTGTTCTGGGCGAAGAAAGACAGGCCAAAAATGTTCTTGTTGAGCAGCTCCAAGAGATAGAGGCTGAACTCAACACCAAGTACCATGAAATTTGTGCACGGAACCAGGATCTTGATGTTTTGAAGGTAAAGTTAAAGGATGTTACACTGGTCAATTGTCATGTCTCAGAGAAGCTTCAGGAGACAGAATTTGTGGCTAAAGAACTGGAGGGGATGTTTAAGTGATTGGAAGATGAAAACACAGAAAAGCTCAGTCAGGTCAATATAAACCGCGATGCACTTCTCATGGACATTCACCAAAGAGATGAACAGATCAACTGCATGAACATTAAGATCACTCAACAGCAGGAGTTGCTGACCAAGCTCAACCAGCAGCTGACAGAGAAAGAAGCCTCTGTGCTACAGGTGAATGCTTCGGTCACAAACGAAAGACTGAAAACCGAGGAAAGGATCACCCATCTCCTTTCGCAACTTATGGAGACCAAAGGCCTCTTGTCTCTTTGTCAGAGGGAAATCGAAAATAGGGAAACAGAAGGAAGAGCGCTGGCTCAGGACAACGGTGAACTTCAAGGAGAGGTCAGTAAACTCATCAAAGAGAACGAGGTCCTGAGGAAGCTGCAAGCTGTGATTGTGGTCCGAAGGGAATGGCTGAAGAAGACGGAGGAACAGGAGAACCAAACCGCATGCATTGCAGCAAGGGGAGTAGAGATTCCAACCTTGCAGGAGAAACAGGAGAATAAAGTAGCCAATATGGAACAACAACTGAACCATACCAGGGCAGAGCTGAAGCAGGTGCAGGACAACAGTGCCATTCTGCAGGCAGAACTAAAAGAAGCCCAGAGAGAGGCCAGTAAACTCACAGAGCTGCAAGAGCATGTCAGAGGTATGGGAGCAGTATTTGAGACCTGGTGCTCAGAAGTGAAGGTCTTGAAATCACAACGTGCTCAGCAGACCCAAGTGCAAGCTAGAACCCTGGTGGAGAGCTCCAAAGTGGAGCAGTGGAGGAACAGTCTGACGGACGAAGAGGGCAAAGAGAAGAAAATCAACATTGAACTTGAGCCTTTCAATCCCAACTATACCTCACTTTATCTCCGCAATGGCCTTCACACCGAGTCTCCTATAGCTTTGTTGTCTAACAGCAAGTTCGACTTCATCATGATCGAGGGTAGCAGTGTGCGATATGGGACATCACAGGGCAACACTAGAGAAGTGCTACATAAGGTTACGGGGGACCCTCCCAAAGAGCATGTTTGAGGAGGGCAGTTTGCGCACCGTTTTGCATGTTTGAGTATGGAAAAGAAGCCAAGAAGTCGCTATTGTTTTGAGAACCTGGACACCATGTGATTATTCCAGCATGTACATGGGGTAGAGAGCCATAGAGCAGAGAAGGACAAGACCATTTGTCTGACATCCAAGTGGGCAAAGGATAGGTCTCACATTGCAGACAAGGGGACAGGACAAGAGTATGAACTGAGTAAGTGTACGCCTATGTTGAAATGGTTTGCCAAGAAATTTCAGAAATTTGGTGCCCCTATGGAGATCACTGGCTGCAATCAGAAGGAGGCACAAAGCCCAAAAGAACACAAGCCAACCTTCCACAAGGAGGTCATGAACACTGTATCTTCAGTTTTCCCGGAAGTTTCAGTGGACTCGGCACAGAGCAACTGGCTGCAGAATGTTGCACTGCGTACCCAGAGCAGTCAGCACGGAGCATCTTTCAGTGAAACCAAGAGCGAGGCCCCTGTTCTGGAGGATGTACTTGCCTTAGAGACCTTGCTGGTTTGGTTCGGATTATGCGCCTGAGATGGTGAGTGGCGCTCATGTTCAGGATTATGCAATGATCTCGGAGATCGGAATTTCTGAGAATGCCCAAAGTGATGGAAAGGACAGAAAGAATTATGCCTATGAAAGCCAGTGCAACGAGGAATGTCTTCAATATACTCAAGGTGAGAAGTGTATTAGCCAGAGGAAGGTGGGTGATAAAATCCCTTATGTTCAAGTTCGCTCCGATGTAAATAACTGCTGTTGCTGTCGGAGGATTGCGACCAGCACGGTGGTGACTGCAGAAGTCAGTGCCCTCCCAGGAACATGGTCTGGGATGGAAAAGAAGACTGCTTGGATAGCATACGATACACATACAAAATTGGCTGTTTTCCATGGGAGAAGTCTCAAAGCACCAGCAGCGCTGGATGTGGCTGTGGCCGGTCAGGGCCCCTCGTTAGTTGGTTTTTGTTTTCGTAGACCTGGCCATGTGCCCCATTAAGGGGGCTGTTAATGCTTGATGTTTTGTTAACCTCCCCTCAAGGATCCGGCTCTTGGGAGCACCCCAGGAGTGGTGCCTTTGGGAGGGGGGTGATGTCACGGTTTGGTTATGTTTTGTTCACGGTAGAGGGCACTCTGTTCTGACTGAGCACACCTGAGCTCATGAAGGCACAGGTGTGCTTCATTGGGGCAATGAGTCAGAACAGAGCACGGCTCATTCACTAGGCAAAGATTGAAGTTACGGGTGGTTCAGTTTCAGTTTGTGTCTGGTTTTGGTGACTTTCTTGAATAAAAGTTGTCTTGGATCACAGGCTCTGCGCAGACGTCCTTCCCACACCCCGCCACCGTGACACCATGAGAATGAGGAGTAACCATAGTAATATGTATAGTGTGATAATGGGTACACCTATACCATAACCAATGATCTACATGAATACTATGGCCGTGGGAATGTGTGTGCTGTAACCATGGAATGTGAAGACTGTAACCTTGAAAATATGCATTGTGTAACCATGGAAACATGGATAATGTTACCATGGGAATGTGTATGATGTAACTATGGAAATGTGCAGGCCATCTTAAATATGATAAATCTGTATTAAAGAGTTTTTTTTCTTCTTATTATTATTCTTTTATAGACTCTGGATCACATTTGAAGGCCGTGCTTTTCAACTTTTTACTTTTTTTCATTTTGAAATATGATCCACTCTTGCTGAACACAAATTTGGAAAATGTTCTTATAATGTGCTACACTGAGAAAGCACAGACTTGAACCCTCTGCAACCACTGCAAAAACACCCACAGCTTTTTCGTATTACGATGCGATCAGGACCGTTCCCACCACCATTCTTTAACTCTTCATGGAAAATTGCATTTTTTGACAGCTGTGCCGGTGAAGTCCTGTCCCTGATTTGATTCAGAGATGGATGCAATAGTAGGCAAGATAAATGTGTGCTCAGAATTTGTGAATTCATATAAATATATAAATTTATAATCTTGCTCTCTCTCCATTCATGACCAATGATGGGTAAGAAACTGCACTATGAGTACAGTTTTCTGTGTGTGTGTGTGTGTGTGTGTGTGTGTGTGTGTGTGTGTGTATAGGTGTGTCTGTGTGTGTGTGTGTGTTCTCTGCCTTATCTCCTCATCGGGACCAATCAATATGATCAAATCTGAAGTTAAAACCAATCTTACAACCTGATGCAAGATCATCTTAAAGTAGAACATCAGCTGCACTCTCTATGACACTTTTCTGAATTCATCTTTGTTTATTTGGCTTAGCAACCACAGTTTACACTTTAAAAAACAACTTTTCTGGGCAGAATGATATTATTCATGACATCAATTTTTTTTTTAATTCCGAATGTTAATTTTTAACATTCTACCTTATATCAGGCTGGATAGATTCATGTATTCTATAAGAAAACCAATATGCTCACTTTAAAGCCTAAATCATACAGTGATTCTGCTCAGTCTGGCAACCCTGCACATGTTTTTATTTATTTATTTATTTATTTTGTTTGTTTGTTTGGAAAGCATGGAAATAATTTTTTTAATTATTATTGTTATTATTTATTATTGTTTTGATGTTTTATCACCTGTTAATTGTATTCTTAATCAATGATAAGTTGAGTTACCATAGAAACCATGTGTTACGTGGGTTAGTGATTTTATTTGCTAAGGCTTGTTTTCTATAACTTAATACCTCATATGACAGAAGATCGGACTTGTTAGTGGCTGCAGTCTGTCAGAAGAGGCCTTTCAAGGTCTTTTAGCAAAGCACCTCACAGTAACCATGCGGTGAATACGTCCTCTGGTCTAACAGGTGATAAAAGAGTGTAGTGGTGGTGATAACTCAAGTGTGAAAACATAAAGAGCTGCTAAAAAGAAACCGCTTGCACTAAAACCAAGTACTTGAGAGTACTTGAAAAATAGAGGGCTGTGAAAGTGAAAGCGAAAGTGATGGCTGTGGTGAAGGCAGCACAACACTCGGTGAACCACGGTGAACCAATGCTCCTCTGCCTATTACCCATCACTCTGACCAGAAGGGGGCAGCCATACATCCAGCACCCAGGGAGCAGTGATGGGGACAGTACCTTGTTGAAGGATAACCTACTGGTTTGGGACTCAATCCCACAACCTAAACAGTAGGACACCAAACAGAAAAAGCATAACAAACATTTCTTTTTCTTAGCTGGGGAAGTCTCAGCTTGTCTCCAGGAACCACGATCCCCATATCATGGGTCACCATGATATGAAAATGAGAGATCGGTGGCAAATTTTTAAAAAAAGGATGACAAGACACTTTATTTAAGTGTCAGTGAAGGCGTGTGAGGCAACAAGCCTTATCCAGCACCCAGGCAACAGTGATGGGGACAGAACCTTGCTCAGGGGAACCTCAGGGCAACTTATTGTTTCAAGGCCGAGAGAGAGTGGACAGACGGCGCTGTTGTTCATTTCAGTCCCAACCTCACATGTGCTGTCGGCCTGCAGATGTTATAAAATTGTCAGAGGACTCGGGATCAGATTCAAACTGAAGGCACCGGAAGCAGGAATGGAGAAGAAAGCAAAGTTATGCAAACCGTGAGCCGTGAGCCAGGAGGACATTCACGGGTGATGGGGTTCTGATTTTCGTTCCTCGTCCCGTTAGATTATATTACTTAAATATTCTCCCATGCTTCCGTTCCTCCCACATGTTTATTAGCTGGCCCAAGGATATTTTTTTTCTTCTTCTTGGCTGGCCCCGGACTTCATTTTTATCCAATAAAGTGCTCCAGATTTTAATACCGCCCAAGGTATGACTCTGTTATAAATGTGCACCAAGTGGGAGCGCCTGATAAAAAAAAAATACAGCTTTTATTATGGGCCAAGGTGTAGGAGAAGATGACCCTTGACTTTTAGTTCCAGACCCTCAGATTCAGACATGGGAGGAGGCTATGTGTTGCCATGGGAAACGCTCAGAATTCGGCATTCAAGAGATGATGTTGCAGTGGGTTTTCTTTAGTGTATGTTAGACATCGTCCCAAAAAAAGCTACAGGTGGCTTACAGAAGACAACCTCTGGAGACTAAATAACATCAACAGCATCAGCGCCTGAAGCATCACCAAATCCACCAAATCACCGGACTCAACATGCTTGGAGGAGTGTACTGCTAATGTGGCCTCTCCTTTAAACTAAACTAAAATTGCAAAACAACTGGCCTTAAACTCAACTCTCACTCAAGAAACATAAGACTAGACTTGACTCAGACCCAGACTTAAGAATAGACTAGTCCCAAAATTAGGGGCTTTAGACTAGACTAGACTAGACTAGATCTGGACAACAGAGGCTTTAGGTTAGACTAGACCTGGACACCAAAAGCTTTAGACTAGACTAGACTTGGACACCAGAGGCTTTAGACTAGACTAGACCTGTACACCAGAGGCTTTAATCTAGACTAGACCAGCACACTAGGTGCTTCAGACTGGAGTAGACCCGGATGACAGGGGCTTTAGACTAGAATAGACCCACACGCCAAGGGCTTTTGATACTAGACTAGACATGGACACCAGGGGCTTTAGACAAGACTACACCCGGACACCAGGGCTTTAGACTAAACTTGACCTGGGCACCAGGGGCTTCATACTAGGCTACACCTGGACACCAAGAGCTTCAGACTAGACTACACCTGGACACCAGGAGCTTTTAAACTACATTTGGACAGCAAAAGCTTTAGACTAGACTAGACTTGGACACCAGAGGCTTTAGACTAGACTAGACCTGGACACCAGAGGCTTTAGACTAGACTAGACCAGGACGCCAGGAGCTTCAGATGAGAGTAGACCCGGATGCCAGGGGCTTTAGACTAGACTAGACCCACTCGCCAGGGGCTTTTGATACTAGACTAGACCCAGACTCCAGGAGCTTTAGACTAGACTTGACCTGGGCACCAGGGACTTCATACTAGACTACACCTGGACACCAAGGCCTTCAGACTAGACTACACCTGCACACCAGGAGCTTTTAAACTACATTTGGACACCAGAGGCTTTAGACTAGACTCAGACCCCAGACACTTTAGGCTAGCCTCTGACACCAGACATCTAAGACTACACTTGGATGTTAGACTAGATTTGGACTTGAACACCAGAGACTTTAAACTAGACTAGAAAGACAGAGACTTGACTGAGAACAACACTGCAGAGACCTGAAACTTAAAACTCGACTCAGGCCCCAAACTAAGGCTTGAATTGAACACCATTTGGACAACAGACCAAGACATAAGCCAATTTTTGAACTCCTGTGGCATGAGACTTTGGATTTTCAACAATTCCAACAGTTTGTTTTAAGCAGTCCTAGTAAAATGAGTCAGGCTGAAGACACAGAAAGAAAAGTTGTTCAAACCGCAAAACTTTTGAGCCAGGAGGACATTTACGGGTGACAGGGTTCTGATTTTCTTTGCTTTTCCCATTTGATTATACTTCTTACAACTTTGCCCACATTTCTCGTCCTCCCACATGTTTATTAGCTTGCCAAAGGACATTTGACATTATTTTTTCTAAAACAAAACGTCCCTGCAGATCATAAATACATTGGAGCAAGAGTGTAAATTAAAACTGCAGCTACATTTGGGTTGGGGGACGTTAAATGGACACTGATGACTGACCAGCATCCTTAAACTCAGCGCTGGGGTTGAAGACGATGCAGGCACTTTGAGTGTGGAGGTTGTTAGTATTCAGGTCGTTGTACTCTATTAGAGCCACACACACTCTTGTCTAAGTGCTGAACACACTGCTGTGATCTATAGATTCTGAAGGTTTGTTAACTAAAGTTATTATGCTGATCGTGCTGAGTGTGCGTGTGTTTACTGGGATGTTGTTTTGTGGTGCAGCACTGCCCCCTGCAGAGCAGGAATATAATCTCCAGTTTTGGGTATCACTGCTTTTATACCACGAAAGTTATGGTTTGCTCTGTTATTGTCCTTAATCTAAGTGTGGGGTCTAAATCCAAGATGAGTGACTCGCTCACTGTGGGAGGCTAAAATCTGAGTGCTTGCAGTACGAGTCAGCTTCAGGTTTTGAGTCTCTGGTGTCTGAGTTAAGTCTTATGTCTCTGGGGTCTGAGTCTGAGACAAATCTCATAACTCTGGGGTCTGAGTGTGAGACAAGACTTAATTCTCTTGTCAAAGACAAGTCTCAAGCCTCTGCGGTCTGAATCTGATTCTTGCGTCTGTGGTCCGATGTGAATAAAGTCTCTAATCTCTAGGATGAGACTTTGAATCAAGTCTCAAGTCTTTGTGGTCCGAGTCTGAGAAACGCAATGACTGCAGGTGTTCTGCCAGGGATCAGGTCCCGTAAGGCTGTGTTTGACGTTTTATTCAATTTTTCTTCAGCAGGTGGCAGCGATGTTCCTTCTAATTAAACTTAACTGTCATTTTCAACTTCAAATTCATTTCAATTGGATTCCTAATTTTATCTAATTTCTAAAATAAATTTGAGCTAATATTTCTCTTTTTTTTTCTAGTAGGTCTACGTGGTGCAGACGGTGTGGTGCTCCAAGCAACAACGCACACACACACACACACACCTCTAAGCCCATAAAGAGAGAGAGAGAAAATTATGGACTTTCCTGGTCTTTTTTGGAGACACTGATGCTTTAAAAAGCTGACTAAGTTGTTTGGCTGCAGTTCCTCCATCAGCAGCTCCAAAATAATCAGAGAGTTGGGCAGTTGAGCCTGGACAACATGGGAACAGACAGAAGAGGCACAGAGCAGAAAGAATGAAAGCAGAAGCACTGGTGGCAGCAGGATAGAGAACTGAGGGACCAAGTGGTTAGGAACTGCTTGCAGAGAGACAGAGAATGACAGACAGTGGAGGGACAGGTGACAGAGGGACCGAAAGCTCAGGAACCGCCAACAGAGAGGCAGAGAAAAAAATAAAAGACTTCGGAGTAAAAGGACAGACTGCAGAGGGACATGGAGCAGAGATGCAACAGCAGAGACAGCAGAGGGATAGATAGCAAATGAACAGACATCAGAAAAGGGACAGATAGGGATGCCCCTTGCCATAATGAATGATACCATGACTGAAAGTCACACACAGTCTAGAATGTAGGACAAATTTCTTTTTAAGAGCAGCGAGGTAACACCTGTCCCCTCTGTCTCCCTCTGCCTCTTGCTTTCCCCGGTGGTTGCCATGGTTACCTCATACTCTCTAAACTCAGTGTGTGCTATCTGTATTTTATTATCTTACAGCCAAAAAGTACTTACTAAATCACAGGGCAGTCCTGGATAATCCTGAGGTGGACAGGTCCTAATACAGTCCCACACCGTGTTGAGATGTGTGACTTTGACTGCGGTCGTCCAGTGTGGTTGTGGTTTTTCTGAGGGTACCCAGGAGGACACAGGAGAATCATACAACCAGGTGATAGTAGCTGATTTGAATGGATGATGACTGGACTAAGCTCCAATATAAAAGTACTATAACTGGAATAAAGTCCTATTTGATCTTGATTAGCTCAACTTTAGGATATATTTTGATCCCACTGATTTGTCCTTTTTATCTAGTATGAATCTGCAAATTTGTACATTTATTGCTTCAGACAACTGTTAAGGCCAAGTTTATGGCCTTTCCATCTTTTCCATCAAACTGCCCTGTCCAAAGGTGTGACCGGTCTGCCTTTTCCAGACTGCCTGCGAGGACATCCGGAAGGCATTAGAGCTTTCTGCTCAACCCGTGCTCTAACTGCCCCGTGGGGACTCATTGACGCCAGAGTCCACCTTCAGTGTACAATGCCAAAGGGAGGGCCAGGAAATGACCCCAAGGCCTCAGACGTGACTACACACCCTTCAATAAGAGGTAGTGGAGGAACGGACGGTTAAACAGTTTGTGGGAAACCTTCAAGACCTGCTGGAGGTGAAACCAAACCACTGGTCAAGAAAATCAGTCAGAAGAAAGAACAAAGAAAGGCTCAAAACTTGGCAAAACCTACGACACAACAACAGTCCTGATAGATTTTAGGCGTCCTAATGGTCACCTGACAGGTGGGCATGGCTTAAGAAGAGTGCCATAGAGGGTGCACTTCTATGTGGATTGATGGTGTTGCCGTTTGAAAGTACTAAACTGTTGAGCTTTAGTTGTGAGTGAAAGAGATCAAATCTGAAAAGGAACATTGACCAATAAGGATGCTTTTCTCTGGTATGGTAACACAGCCAAGTAAGCGTACCAGTTGGTTAGGCCTGAGCTGAACTGAAGACCAGCATAATTAGGAAAATCATTAAGTCACTTTTATTTGCTTTGGGAAGGACAATAATTCTGTCTTAAGGTTCTAGATACATCTCTTGGTACAGAGCTGCAGAGTGACCAGGTTTCACTCCATCCTAGATATGTTGCTTGCTGTAAAGCTGCACTTTAAACAGGATTTAATCTGTTCTAGATATCTAACTGACATAGAGTTGCAGCACATGCAGGTTTAACTTGATTCTAGAAGTCACTTGCTTTAGAGACATAGTGTAAGTGGTTTTCACCAAGTTCTAGATACAACAGAGTGTAGAGCCAAAGGGTAAGCATATGTCACTGGCCATAGAGTAATACAAATAGGTTTCACTTGATTCAAGATACTTCACTGGCTTTAGAATTGTAACATAAACAGGTTTTAGTCAGTTCCAGATAAGTCGCTGACTTTAGAGCTGTAGTCAGTCAGTTCTAGATATTTCACTGACTGCAGACCTGCTGTAAAATGAGGCATCTGTCAGTTCTAGATAATTCAAGAGTGTTGAGGTGTAGTGTTAACAGATTTAAAAATCAGAAAACTTTATTGATCCTGAAAGAAATTGTTCAAATTGCAACAGGGTGTAAAAGGTATTGCGGTGAGACAACCAGATCTTCAGGCATGTTTATCCTCAGGAGATGGTTCTGCTCTTTCCTCATTTATTTTTATCCAAATGAAAGACATCCTTTATTATAAGCTTGACCTCCTGACCTTCAAACGCATCTTTACTGTTGATGCGCTGGACTTGCTGGGAAACTGTAACACAATTCGAAATGTACAGCTCACTTCTCAAGAGTCCATGTCCTTCATTATTTTTTACACTCAGCGTCCACTCGGGATGTCAGGATGACCAAAAAATGTGAAAAAAAGACGTCAGTTAATTTTTTCGAGAAGATTTTACCCTAAAGTTGTCCTAAAAGGACAATGTCTCATACATTTTTTTTCTCAAATTCAACACTCGTTCTGGTCTAAAGCACCCCCTGTAACTTCAGCATGAGGGGGCAGGGCTAAACTGCCATAAACTAAGAAGGTGGATGTCGATATGTATGTATGTATGCTTTTTTTTGGTCACACACACACAATAGTTTCATGCTAGACTAAGTGAGGTTCTCAATGAGCTTGTCCAACCTAGCAACGGTTACTATGGCAGCATGCTTTCGTGGGTGGAGACTGGACAGATCTAGGGTCTCCTGCTGAGTGTCAGAATAAAACCCCAACGGGACTTCCTGAATCATCCATCAGGCGGCAGCACTGAGGAAAGAAGCGAACATGTGTATTAGTAGGAGAGAGTGAGAGAGAGAGAGAGAGAGAGAGAGAGACAGACAGATACACATCTCTAGTTTGTGTCTTCCATCAAAGAGCCTCCTCATAAAAAGGCGTAGAGCTTTGGAACGAAGACTAAGAAAACACCAGTGTGTGTGTGTGGATTCAAGTGTGTTAAGGAGGCCTGTGTGAGTGTTACAGTTAGATATTCTGAAGCCTGTTAAGTGTGTGTTTGTGCACATGTGTGTGTGTGCGTCCAAATAGGTGGACAGTCTGTGTTTTGATTCTTTAAAAGCAAACCAGCTGGTGATGCTCCCCTCTGTCCTTTTGATGTGCCACTATCACCCGCACACACACACACACACACACAACCCCCCCCCCAAAATAGCTACACAATGTGTTGTGTCTGAGGCAGGATTACTCACTGCTGAGGTCTTTGACTCTGTAATCCTGACTTGGTGATGGATGGGTGTTGGGTTTGGCACATGTGTGGTGTGTTTGGATGGTAAATGTTAACCTAGGATATCGGTGTAATATATAAATCTATAAATTTATTACATTTAAATGTGATGTTTTTACAAAATGTTAGAAAAGGCTTTTGCTAATCTTTACAAAGTGTTGGATACAATTTGGCTCTCAGTAAAGTCTTTAAAAGGTGTGTAAAATTTTAGCTAAAATTTGAAAAGTGTTGGATAAGATTTTTATAAATCTTAAAATGTGTTTAAATAAAACTCTTTATGAACTGTCGGGTAAGATTTTGATAACTTGTAAAGTGTTGGGCAAGATTTGAAAAAGTTTTCACAAAGTGTTGGGTAATGTTTTTGAAAGTTTTTATGTGTTTTACAGATGCAGGTTAAGGTCATAAAACATATTTAGAATGTGTAAATAAAGGTATTGATTAAAATAGATTATATTGGATTAAACTTTATCGTCTTTCAACAAATTCAGAGCCAAATAATAAAGCAGTATCTAACCAGATGTGCAAAGAGTAGAAAAAATACAGCATAAATTAAAGATGGCAGCAAAAGTGAAATTTACACAATTTGTACATACGGCAAAAAATTGTTGGTACAGATTTTTGAAAGCCTTGACAATTTTTTTATTTATCTTGAAAAATTGTTGGGTAAGGCCATAACTTTTTTTTTTTTTATGTTAAGGAAGATTTATTATATTTATTTTAAAGAACTGGATAAAAATGTAAGATAAAAGCTTCCCAGGTTTTTATGTTTTGGGATGGTTTTTGAAAATCTGTCGGACCAGATTTGAAAGTTTGCAAAAAGTCATTCCTCACTTGTAGGTGCAGGTAAAATTAAAAATTTTAGTTCCTACCAAACCTCATAGCCATCAAGTAAAGAAAGCCTGTGAGATTCCTCCACTTCTTGCTAAATCGGAAAGAGCATTTTCTTGCTGGTTATGGAAATGGAGTAGGCTAGTTGTCATCTGGGACATCAGCACAATGTCTCCAGGACATAATGGCTGCTAGCCCTGCCACCCAACTACCCCGAAAAGGCACTGCTCTTTGTATGTGTATGAGGGCTCACACGACCCCTCTGAGCATCTCATTCATATTTTTCCTGTATATCTGCTCTTTCGATCTCTCCAGAGCTTCCTTGCATTAGGCTCATCTGAAGTTACCTGCATCCCCTCCCCAAAAAACATCTTATCTCCTTTTCTCATCCCAGGCTAGCGGAGGATAATGTGGTTCTTCCCTATGCCTACATGATACCTGTCCTTACCTGGGCCCCTTCTGCACCTCCTCTGGGCCCCTTCTTGTCCTCCATCTGCCAGGGGTTCCCAGCCGGCCCGTCACTGCTAAAGAGGCCTTATTGTTGTGCCGATAAACCCCGGCATTGTCCCGTGTCCCTCCAACACACCCTGGGGGGTATCACCGTACCTCAGCCCCTAAGACCACCATCCGACACAACCATCTAGGGCTTTCCTTCTTTTGCAGGAATCCCCTCTGGATCCCTAACTCCATTTGAAGGGAAAATGAAAGAGAGATGAGGTTTTTGTCACCACTGACATTCTGGCTTCTAGAAGAGGAAGGGTACTGCAAGGGTATCGATCAAGAGTGAACCCCATGACCTGAATGCAATTGTGTTGGCAACATACTTAACCCACACAGTCCAGCTCTGTCCAGCACCTGGGGAGCAGTGACAGGGATGGTACCTTACTCAAGGGAACCTCAGGGTATTCTAGCTCTCCAGGATTCGAACCAACAACCTTCCGATCATGGGGTCCTTAAACACTAGTCCACATCTACTGTAGAAAGATGAAAAAACATTTGAAACACTGTCCTCTGAATCCCTGTCTTCATGCATCTGATCAAGGAACATCGAGGCAACTTACACATTGCCAGTCCATCGCAGGGCAGACACACATACACCTAGGGCAGGGGTGGGCAATTCCGGTCCTGGAGGGCCGGTGTCCTGCAGAGTTTAGTAAATTCCCTGCTTAAACACACTCACTAAACTTGACAATGATCAGGTGAGCTGTACCTGGTGTGTTTAAGCAGGGAATTCACTAAACTCTGGAGGATTCCTGGCCCTCCAGGACCAGAATTGCCCACCCCCGACCTAGGGGGACAATCTAGCATCTCCAGTCTACCTGCCCTTCAGGTCTTTGGATTGCGGGAGGAAACGCACAGACAATGTGTGACAATGTGTCCAGGAACGTGTCCGTCTGGGAATCAAACACAATACCTTCTCCCATGTTCTCCCCCCCTCAAACAAGATTAGGACAATAAAAATAGGACAACTGTTCCTTTAAAAGAGCAATACTTCTTTTTTTTTTTTTTTTTCCTCTACACCACTTTGCTGACCCAAAGCAGTCCTCCAGTCCATGGCAAAGTCAGAGCTGTCCCCCGTGGTCCCTGCGTTTCAGAGCCAATAAATCCATAATCACCCTGAGCCTGATCACTGCTGGCACATCGCCCATAGATCGACCCCCTCCCGAGGACGAGGGATGCACTGTCAGGAAGACAGATGTTTCTCACTGTATTTTTCCTTTCTGATTGACAGCTGGCCAGATGCTTGGGGGACACTCAGCAATTTCTGGGACCCTGCTGACTTCACAGCATTGTGCCGTTATTGGTTTGTGTGTGTGTGTGTGTGTGACAGATGTGCACAGTCACCCCTGGGGTTCTAGCCCTCGATAAATGCCATGTCAGGTGGAATTAACTTTTAATGATTTTAAATAGGAGTCAGGCAAAATATTGGATGGGGAAATGTGTGTGTGTGTGTGTGTGGCCCATGAAACTGAAAGCGACAGAAATTGAGAAAGGTAAACGAGGTGCATGGAAATTATTACAACCCTGGGCTATGTGTTTGTGTGTGTATTTGTGTGTTTTCATATATTATGTGTATGGGTCTCTAAAGGAACGAATGGTCCTCATTTGTAGAGTCTTTTTTTGATTTCTATTTCTATTTTGGACATAAAGATCATTTTATTGACATTATTTAAATAATTTATTCATGTTTATTTCATTTGAAAGTTTTTTGTACCCTTTTAAAGTTTCAGAATGAATGAAAACAATTTTCGATAATTTTGTTACATTATTCACATTTAAGTGTTTTTTATATATATATATATATATATATATATATATAATCTGTTAAATTGTATATATGAGTAGGAAATATAGTCTTGAGCCCCTCATTTCTTCATCTTCTGCTTGCATCTTTTGCTTGTATGTTTAATGTTGAGGGACAGTTCTCCAGATCTTCCTGAAGGACAGTGTTTTTGTCTCTCATTTTCAGTACAGTCTCTGTACCTGAGCAGTTCTCCAGATCTTAGTAAAGGACAGTGTTTTTGTCTCTTATTTTCAGTCCAGTCTGTATCTGAGCAGTTTGATCATTTTTGTTGGTTAATCCACACAGTGATCTATGTCTGAACCTACAAGCAGAACAAAGCATCTAACTTAAGACATGAAGCAGTGAAGAAACAGGTGCAGATGATTCCACATGATCAGGTGATTCATTCAGAGTGGGTGGAACCCATTTAACTAGAACTTTGTATGTTTATACTCTTTGCAAGAGCACAAAAACATTTGTT
Organism: Hepsetus odoe; assembly: GCA_017165825.1. Taxonomy (NCBI): domain Eukaryota; kingdom Metazoa; phylum Chordata; class Actinopteri; order Characiformes; family Hepsetidae; genus Hepsetus; species Hepsetus odoe. The sequence goes on from CM029377.1 coordinate 21,765,118, forward strand.
CTTTCATTTAATCCTCAATTTTTTAAATTCATCTTATGTTTAGATGTCAAAAACCAGGTCACAGCAACTTCTTCCAGTAAAAAAAAAAATGCATCGAGTCTGATTGACACAGTAAGGACCTCCAGTGTGTGTGTGTGCGTGTTCAGGGCTTGTTTTTAGATCTCGGCTCTTCAGGGCGTCAGGAATTTCCCTTAATCGCTCTGATATTCCTCCTTTTCTCCTCCTACCACCACTCCCTCTCTATCACTCTGTCCATCTCTCTTCTGTCTGTTTCATGATTTCTCTTTTCTTTTCTTCTGTCCCTCTCTCTTTGTCCTTCTCTCACTCTCTCTCTCTGTCCCCCTCTCTCTCTCTGTCCCTGTCCCTCTCTCTCTCTCTTCTCTCACTCTATCTCTCTCTCTCTCGAAAAAAAAAGTTGGCATGGTGCAGTGATAACCACTCCACATAACCATTCATGGTATGAAGGGTGTGTGCGCGCGCATGTGGGTGTGTGTGTGTGTGTGTGTGTGTAGACGGGGATGACATGCTGGGACCATGCTGAGGAATGCTATGAGCTCCTATGAGGCAGACATGAATGACATCAGTATATCCTCCATCCATTTCAGCTCAACTGAACCAATCCTGGGCTGAACAGCAGGTACTCCATGGACATCAACACCACTGGAAGATTCCAGGAGTAATTTTTTCTGTCCACAAAACTGTCCACAAAAGTGTACCTGAGCAGCAAGGAGGCCAAATATGTCACTTTTGCAATATAACAAGCACTTTTAAATGTTCCCCAAGCTCCTGGCCTGGTCTTGGACCAGAAATCTAATCTAATTGACTCTATCTGATCATAGTGGCAGGGGCAGCGGTGGCCTAGTGGTTAGGGCGTCGGCCACATGATCGGAGGATCGGGGGTTCGAACCCCTTCCCAATGCGTTGCTCTGAGGTACCCTTGAGCAAGGTGTCGTCCCCGTCCTGCTCCTCCCTGCGATGGGCTGGCCAGTTTAGGGTGCGTCCCCCGTCCTCGCCCTGTGTGCGCTGGGTTGGACACCAGCACTCCCCTGTGACCCCGTTTGGGACAAGCGGATGGATGATCATAGTGGCAAGAGTTGTCATACAGTCATCAAATGCAGGAAATCCTCCAAAATCTGCTCCTCCATCCTGTCATCCCCACCCACAACCTCTGCGATCCCTACCAGCCCATTTCCTCTCATTCAGTTCCATCAGCCATCATCTCCTCCATCAGCTCCATTTTCCCATCATCTCCTCCATCAAATCCATTACTCATAATCTCCACATTCTTCCCATCATTTCCATCCATCATCTTGTCCCCATCATCTCCACCACTCATAACTTCAATCTTCCCATCAACTCCATTACCCCAATCAATTCTGTCACTTATCATGATCTCCTGATCATCTCTCCCACCCTTTCATCCCTACTTCTAATTATCTTACCATCATCTCCACCACACAGTCTTAACCACTCATTATTTCCAACACTCATCAATTTCTCGACCTTCCCATGAACTCTATCACCAGTTCAGCACGTATTTTATTATACAGTCACTTCATCAATCATCAGCCAATCCTTGCTTCTATCATCTCCACCCCTCACCACCACTCCATCATCTCCACCTTCCCATCATCTGCACCTTACCATCATGCCATCTTTCCATCACCTCATCCTTCACATCATCTCTACCTTCACATTTTCTCCTTATTTCTATAATTTCCACCTTCCCATCATGTGCACCTTTCTATCATCTCCACCTTCCCATCACATCCTCCATCCCATCATCTCCTCCTTCCCATCATGCCCACCTTTCTATCATCTCAACCTTCCCATCACCTCATCCCTCACATCATCTCCACCTTCACATTACGTCCATATTTCTATCATTTCCACCTTCCCATCATCTCCTCCTTCCCATTATGTCCAACTCTCCATATTTCTACATCTCTATTATTCATCCCTTCTCAACCATGATCTCAACCATCACCACCACTTATCACCTTTCCATTGTATTTTCCCCTCAACCATCACCCCATCGCATATGTTACTGCATCACTTATGAAACCCTGTCCCGTCCTTTACCCACGTCCCCCATCACCTCACCAGCCCTAGACACCATGACTCATCACAAACCATGTCCTAGTCAAAAAGTTCAATTACAGCCAAAGTATCAATCATCCATCCATCCATTTTCTGCCGCTTGTCCCAAACGGGGTCGTGGGGGAGTGCTGGTGTCCAACCCAGCGCACACAGGGCGAGGACGGGGGACGCACCCTGGACAGGTCGCCAGCCCATCGCAGGGAGGAGCGGGACGGGGATGGCACCTTGCTCAAGGGTACCTCAGGGCAATCTATTGGGAAGGGGTTCGAACCCCCGATCCTCCAATCACGTGGCCGACTGCCCCGCAAGTATTAATAATTTCTCATGGATTTCACCTGGAAAATCAACCAGTTGGTTCAAAATACAAGTGGGTTCTTGATGCTTATCAGAGAGTGTGTTCAGTTTAGAAGCTGTGAACTGAGTGTCTGTCTCCAGAAGTTGACACCGATGGAACTGGTGAAGGTCTTCCTTTCTTCTCTTACTTATCAGTTGCCTTTCCCTGCTCTCTTCTGATCTCTCCCCTCCTCACTCTATCGCTCTCTCTCCATCTTCCCTATCTCCTTATTTCTGTTGTTAGTCTCCCCTGATGCTCTCTCTCTCTCTCTCTCTCTCAACTCCCCAGCTCCCATCTCTGTCTCTGCCTCTGTCTCTCTCTCTCTCTCTCTCTCTCTCACCCGCATCCTCTCACCTCTTCACTGCACTTCTCATCTCGTTGGCTGCGCCTGCCTTTGATATCTGAGAGCCCAGAGGCTCCTGTGCAAACAAAGACCCTCTGTGTATGTGTGTGTGTGTGTATGCGAGTGTGATCTGCTTGGTTCCGATCTCTCTAACGAAGCCCAGTGACCCGTCCCAGATGCTATGAGGCAAAAAAAACAGCATGTAATCTCTCAGCCTGGTGTTGGAAGGCAACGCTAAGATCTCCAGCTAAAGAGCTGTGTGTGCGTGTGTGTGTATATGTGTGTGTGTGTGTGTGTGGCTAGTTAAAGATCAGACCACACCATTACAGAGAACAGAGAGGCTAAGTGGGACAACCAGATAAAAATCTGATATCTTAAGCCTAGAAGATCTTTTAACGTTCTTCAGAAAAGACCCATGGGAAAAGGTGAACCCTCCTAAATAAGGACTGATGTTAAAGCCACAGTGTGGGATTTTATTCCTGCAAAATCTGGACAGCAAAGTTTTAAACCCACGTCCTTGAAAAAATAAACTTTGAGACAAGTCTGTGGAAGTGCTTCATAGAAAAAAACTGAATTGAATTGGACTGAGTGTGAATGAACTGAAGTGAATTTAGTTGATGGGTTGATTGAACCAAACGTATGTGGACAGAAAAAAACAGAACAGATCTCAATCAAAGTGAACCAAAATAAGCTGAACATAATCGAATTGAGCCGAATTACACTGAATGTAGCTGAACCGAACTGAATCAGAAGTGAGTTGAACTAAACCGAATAGATTTGAACAGAATTTCAATGAAGTTCAGTTGTAAACAACACTGAATAAATGTGAACACAACGGAAACCAAAGCAAACTGAATTTAACTAATATAAACAGATCTGAACACAGCTCAGTCGAAGTGAGTTAGAAACTCAGTTATAAACTGAACTGAATAGATCTGAACAGAACTGAACCAAAGTGAGTTAAACCAAACTGAACTGAGCTGAACCCTGAACTGTCTCTGTATCTAGAACTGCATTTCTGGAGTTGAGTAGAATTAAAGTCAACTGAAACAAAATGAACAGATCTGAACATAACATAGATGATCTGAATTTAATTTTCCAGAGCTGAATGAAATTGAACTGAACTGAACAGAATGGAAGTGAACTGAATGGAATTTACATCAACAGAATTAAGTCATTTTAAGTGAGCTGAAATTAATTAAATGTAAATTAATGTATTTGTACTTAATCTCAATTTTGACTGAATTGAGTTAAATTGAAGTGACATGGAATTAACAAAATGAAGGGATTTGAAGTTAATTGATTTGAATTAAACTGAACTCAACAAATCTGAATTTCTAATCTGAATGACCTCCACTGAGTTGAACTGATTCACACTATTTGAACCAAAACCCACTGAATCGATTTTATTATTTAAATAAATTATTTAATTTAATGGACTGAATGGCTCTCTGAATAATTGAACCGAATCGAGTTAATCTGAATCAAGCTGAAATGAGCCAAACTTTTTTTTTTTTGAGGAAGGTCGAGATGTTATAAACATGCACACACACTCAATATGGTTCTAAGAGGAATTTCTGTTCCACCTTTTAGGAAGATGTGTGTACAGGCATGTGTTTGTAAGTGTGTGTGTGTGTGTGTGTGTGTGTGCGTGTGTGAGGAAAGCACCGAGTTTTTTTGTTTGATCCTCAACAGTGTCTATGTCAACAGACATACACACACACACATACCCTGAGGCTGAGTATTCTGCACTGAGGAGGTGTGAGAGGGGTCACACACACACACACACACGTCTCTACCTGTGCTGTTCATGTTTTGTGCTGAAGGACGTGTTTGTTTTTACACAGTCAAGCTCAGGATGAAAAGCCTTGTACCTGTCAGAGCAAATAGAACACACACACACACACGCACACAGTTTATGATATGGTGAAATTGCTTTTGTGTGTGAGTGTGTGTGGAAGGATACTATCTGGCATGCAGGTGAAAACAGCACACACACAGAAAGTGAGTGATAGAGAGATGTGTGGCCCACCTGGCTGACAATGTATAATCAGAAAGGATGGATGAAGGATTGAGAGAGAGCACCTTTTTCTTTTTTGGGCTGTGTCCCAAAACACAAACAGGTTTAGGTGTCCAGAGTAAAAGTGCACTCCAGATCTGAGGCCCAAATCAGCCCAGTGTTGTTGTCACTCGATTGGCCCCCTAATGGCTCCGCCCACATCTGGAAGGAAAGATGACCTCATGGGTTCCAGACTGAGGACCTGACTGTTGACTGTGACTGTTCAGCAATCTGATTGGCCGATCCTCAGGTCATTAGCGCAAAGGAAGTCTTGGAGGGGAGAGGTGTGTGTGTGTGTGTGTGTGTGTGTGTGTGTGTGTGTTGAGCGGGGTTGAGGATTAAAATTCACAGAGATGGTAAATAAAGTACAAATAAGTCACTAATGTAAAGTACTTTGAAATGAAATGTTTTTAAATAAAATAAATAAATATAATAGGATTGAATTTCAGATATGATTGAATTTATAAAAATAAAATAAAAAATACATTTTTAAAAATCCATATTTACATTTACGGCATTTAGCAGACGCACTTATCCAGAGCGACTTCCATGTCCTAATTACAGGGACAGTCCCCCTGGAGCAATTTAGGGTTAAGGGTCTTGCTCAGGGACCCAGTGGTGGTAGTGCCAGAGGTGGGATTCGAACCTGGGACCTCTTGAATCATAGGTCCATAGGCAAGCATCCTACCACTAGGTGAATGAAATTTAGCCCCAATTAATCTCCAGAATAAATCTCTTAATAATTTAATACATGTAATTTAGCCCATAAAAATATAATATAATATAAAATATGTTTAAAGTATAATAAATGAAAATTAATTTAAAAACGTTCTAATCAAATGAATATGCAGAATAAAACTAAAATAAAATTCATATCCAGAATACAGTTCTCATGAAATTAATATATATATTTTTTAAAAGAATAACATTCTAATTAAATTAATAAACAGAATTAAATTCTGTACAGTTCATATCAGATATCAGATTTGAATTTTAATACATTTTTACCCAGATAAATGTCTTAAATAATGAAATAATAAAATAAAGGAAGTAATTTCTATTATTGATTATATTAATATTATTCTGTATTGAATCTGTATATTAATAAACATCTAAAATAACCAGTTTATTGCAGAGTTTACAGTTCTCTAATTAATAAACTATTAAACCACAAATATTAATATGTAACATACACACACACAGACACAGTGGTTGTAGCTCTATATCAAAAATCTGATTATGAGTGATTTTTCCCAGCCAGGGAATTTCCTCTTTTCTTTTCTTCTTTGTGTGTGTGTGTGTGTGTGTGAGTGAGAGAGGTGGATATATGCTACACCATCAAGCACATCTGAACTCCCACACACACAAACACTGTCACACACACACACACACGCTCACACACTTACACACACTCACACACACTCTCACACACAGCCCAAAATAACTGTCAAAATGCACACACCACCACCACCACCACAATAAAAACAACAACAACATAAACAAGGAGACGAGAGAGTTTTGTCCCATCACAGGCCTGTTAGGACTTGTCCTCTACCAGCCCCCCCCCCTTCATTTCTAATTGCTTTACACTTGTGCATTTGTTGATGAGAAGAGAAGAGAAGAGAAGAGAAAGCAGAGAAGAAAAGAGACGAAAAAGAGAAGAGTGTGTGGGATCATCACGAGAACAAAAATAACCCTCCAAAGAAGAGCTTCAAGAAGCCTGGAGAAGTGTTTTGACTTAAAGAAAGGAGCTGGTCTAAGAGAGTTGAAGCTGTGCTGAAGAATAATGGTGGTGGTAGTGAATACTGACTTTAAAGCTGCTCTTTGTATTTAGACTGGAGTTACATGGTTTGGTTACAAATCACTGACCCTACTGTCCAACTTTCAAACAGAGCAGAAAGACAAGAGGGGGATCAAGACTTTTGCACAGTTCTGTGTAGAGACTCATAGCTCCAGCAAGCCTGAAGTATGTTTTTGCTGAAGTATGGTTTTTGGAAGCTGGTTGTTAGGAACTGATGGCTTTTTTCTCATTAAGAATTTATCAGGAAACTCAGAGCCGATTGGGACATATTGACACACATCGACGTCCTCGGTAACAAAAACAAATGAGTTCCTCTTCCAGTGGGAGGTCCCACGGGTACGAGCTGTCAATCAAACCAGCCTGAAAGGAGAGGCCCGGTCTCTCGCTGTGGAGGTGATAAGAACCCTATCTGAGCCACCGGAAGTAACATTTCAGGAAAGAGATTCATGAGAAAACTAAACGTGTGCATCCAGGGCTGAGAAACAAAAACATCCTGTAAAATCAGATAAATAAATGAATGAACGTCTTTAATACTGATAAGGACAGAAAATTAAAAGAAGAGAAGCGAAGCCAAAAAAAAAAAGACAAAATAAGAAGAGAAAAAAGATTAGAAGAAGAGAAGAGAGGTGAAAACAAAGGAAAGAATAATCAAAAAGAAAAGGGTTGAGAAGAGAAGAGCAGAAACAAGCAGAGAAGAACAGAAGGCAAGAGGATACAAAAATATAAGAGAAGAAAAAGAGAAGAGAAAAAAATGAGAAAAGAGAGGAGAAAGAATGACACTGGTTTCCTGAGAATATGGTTTACAGGAGTAAAGCTATGTTCACATTCTCTGGGATCAGATCCAGTTTTTCTAACATGATTCACTTTCAAGTGGGATCATGAAGGTATAAAGAAACAGATGAATTCTGAATATTGTGGAAAATTCCGGATTTGAAAAGATCCGGTTTGCGTGTCCACACTGGAAATAATTCAGATCTGAGAACACTCAGATTTAGTGAATCATCTGAAGAAAGTGCGGAAAAAACAACCTGTACTGTCAGAGGGAGGGGTGTGTGTGTGTGTGTGTGTGTGTGTGTGTGTGTGTGTGTGTGTGTGTTTGTAGTGCGAGAACACCTGTGCAGTTTTTACCTGGGCCACAAAGACATGCAGGTGAAAGATCAGTCACTTCAACACCTGCCCTAGAACAACAAGAGTGCTAGAACATTCTTCTTTATGATACACACACAATCACTCAAACACATACACTCACACACACACACATGCAGACACACACTGCTCTGAAGGCTGTTTCACTGAGGGGAAAACCCCTATATCCACTTATGTATTTGTGTGTGTGTGTGTGTGTGTGTGTGTGTGTGTGTGTGTGTGTGTGTGTGTGTGTGTGCGCACATGTGCGTGTGTTTGTGTGAGTGTGCATGTGCGTGTGCACAGACAGACTCCCAGTCAGGACAACCCCTGGCTCATCATCACAGAGATCTGGAGATCATACAGACACACTCACCGAAAGAAAGATGTGATCACTGATCACAAAGTTCACACACACACACACACACACAGAGTTCTAACAGTTCCGTTAATGTGTGTGTTACGCAATCTTGGAGAAGTTAAAGGGCTCATATCATGTATCAAAACCCACCCTTCACCCCTCAGTTAATTTGGTCCCCAAAAAGCACATTCAGCCGCTAGCCTCTGGCAGCTTAGCCCTGCCCATTCAGGCTAACATAAAGAGTGTTTCAGCCTCTACTCCTCTTTGAATGAGGCACAATACAGAGCAGCCAATCAGAATAGATCTCATTTACATACAGTACTGTGCAAAAGTTTTAGGCAGGTGATAAAAAATGCCGTAAACAATGAATGCTTTCAAAAATGGAAGCCTTAATCATTTATTTTCATCAATCAACAAAATGCAGTGAATGAACAAAAGAGAAATCGAAATCAGATCAATATTTGGTGTGACCACCCTTTTCCTTTATATCTTTTAGAAGAATTTATCAAATCTTCTAGGTACACTTTCACACTTACTGTACACTTGTTTTTGAAGAAACTCGGCTGATCTGTTGTTCCAAACATGACTGTGTTTCAACCTGCATGTGACATTGATGATCATCAGCACCTGTTTGGTAAAACTGGTTGATCATACTGACTATAATCCTACAAAATCCCTGACTTTGTGCAAGTGTACCTTTAAGAATTGATGCTGGTTTGAAGGCAAAATGTAGTAACACCAAATATTGATTTGATTTAGATTTTTCTTTTGTTCGCTCACTTTGCATTTTGTAAATTGATGAAAATAAACAATCATTATTTATATTTCTGAAAGCATTCTTTGTTTACAGCATTTTTTCACACCTGCCTAAAACATTTGCACAGTACTGTATATCTAAAGGCACACCACAAGTAATTCTGAGGACAAGGTTGGAACAAGACCGTGGGGGTGGCTTGGGGGCACAGTGGGTGACACTGGCACCTCACAGTGAGACAGTCCTGGGTTTGATTCTCAGGGAGGACAGTACATGTCCTTTCTGTGTGGAGTGGACATGTTCTCTCCATGTCTGTATATGTTTCCTCCAGGAGCTCTGGTTTCCTCCCACTATCCAGAGATATGTCAGGTGGACTGGAGATGCTAAATTGTCCCTTAAGTGTGAGTTTATGTGTATGTTTACCCTGCGATGAGCTGCCGATCTGTCCAGAGTGTGTCCTCGCCTTTCGCCCTGTGAGAGCTGGGATAGACTCCAGCACTACCCACGACCTTAATCAGGACAACAGCTCAGAAATAGAGTGAGTGAGTGTCATGATTAGAACTCTAAAGGAAAACTAAAATGTGGACAAAATGTGGCCTTTATTTTTACACATCTGTGATACAACAGGTAGAAATAGATCAAATGTACATCTTAAGACCTTATGATCATTCACCCCTGAGCTGTAATTATGCTGAACATAAAAGGAGAGATTCAAGAGAAGAGATTTTTTATTTGATTCAAGAGCAGGGTCTGCTGATTCGAGAGAAAAGGCTGCAGATTCAAAGTTGTTGATTTGAAGCTGTTGAGCAGAGGCGGTTGATTCAAGAAAGTAAGTTGTTCATTTGAGAGTAGAGGCTGTTGATTCAAGAAAGTAAATTATTCATTTGAGAGTAGAGGCTGTTGATTCAAGAAAGTAAGTTGTTCATTCAAAAGCATAGGCTGTTGATTCAAGAATGTAAGTTGTTCATTCAAGAGCAGAGGCTATGATTTCAAGGCTGTTCATTTGGGAGCAGAAGCTATTGATTTTTAGGGCAGAGTCTGTTGATTCAAAAACATAACTTGTTTACTCCAGAGCAGAGTTTAGTGATTTTAGAGGCTATTTATGCAAAAGTAGAAACGGTTGATCAAAGGCTGCAAGTTGAGGCTGCTGATTTAAGACCAGAGGCTGTTGACTCAAGAACAAAAAATAGCTTTCAAAGAGTAGAGTTTGTTGATGCAGAACAGATTTGAGAGCAGAGGCTGCTGATATAGATTCAAGAAAAAAAGTTGCTAGTTCAAGAGTTTGTTGAGGTGAGAGCAAAATCTGTGAGGCTCTGTTGATTCAGAAACAGAGATTGATGATTGAAGGTTGTTGAACAGAGGCTATTAATTGAGAGTACAGTTTGTTGATCCAAGGCTGCTGATTCAGAAGCTGTTGATTTGAGGCTGTTGAATCAAGACTGGAGGCTATTGATTCAAGAGGAAAGTTGTTTTTTCAAGAGCAGAGGCTGTTGATTCAAGATCAGAGGATGTTTATTTAAAGCAGATGCAGTTGATTCCAGAGCAGAAGCTGCTGATTCAAGTTTATTCAAGAGCAGAGATTGATTGGGTCGAGTAGAGGCTGTTGATTTTTAGAGCCGAGACTATTAATTCCAGAGCAGAGGCTGCTGACCCAAGACTGTTGATTCGAGAACAGAGGCTATTGATTTTGGGTTGATTTGAGAGTGTAAAAAGGATGATGATAAGTGAATGAGTTGAGAGAATAAACTTCAAATGGGGTCTTCGGGAAGTTCTAGATAGTCAGAGTTCTAAATGTTTGATATTGCAAATGGATTCAAAATAACAAAAACTCTTTTATCTTCCAAAACAAAGGCAAAAATTTCTCTCTACCAGATTCAATCCACAACCAAACACTATAGAGGAAATCAGATGTGGCAGATATTGTCTAAAAAAGATGAAAGGAATAGGAAAGTTATCGGCCCAGCCGTGACCTCCAAGGGTTAAACATCTAAAGGAGAACCTTCACGCCTTCCCTCTCCCTTGCCATGCAGGTACCCGGCCTGGGCTGCTCCTGAATGGGGCGAAAGCCCCTATATTTGGAATTTATGTTGGAATAACCGCCTCATCCCACATGCTATTTAAAAGTATCAGTTCCTTCTGGGTTTCCTCACCCAGACGCACTCACAACCGCCGAGCCAGATGTGCGGACATGTAAGTCAGCTCCTCTAAAGTGTCATCAAAGGAGATGAATCACAAAGAGCTGGTGAACCTCTGAATGAAAAAAAGGAAGTAAGTGGAGGGAGGAGGAAAACAGAATGGCTGCCAGCCAGCACCTAATTGCAGTGTGTGTCACCCAAACAGGCAACACACAACTTCATAGCTTTCTGACGATTTCACGAGGATAAACTGCAGCATCCAGAGGTTTTCTACATTCGAAACAAACATTTACATGTATTTTAAGAAATCATACAACGATGCAAATTTGGCCAATCAGGAAAGAGATTGTTTGAAATCTTTACTTGGCACAAAAGTGCTGGCACATCTTTATATAAGGCTTAGAGTTGTCCAAAATTTCTCCCCTTCAGAAGATGAAGATTTCCCTTCATTGGAAATAAAGACAATGTCTGATATGCATCCATAACCCATTATACCTCCACCACCAAACTTTACAATGGGCCCAGAGTAGTCAGGCAGGTAATGTTGAGCTATTGTCTGTGTGACAGTCTGATGGACTGTTTGAAGTTTGGGTTTAGCAGATAAGTGTGATTCATCCACAGAAAACTGCTCCAAAGTCCAATGGACATCATGGACAGTCCAGTCAAGCACTTTGACATGCTCAAACAACCCCTGCCACCCTGGTCACAGTTACACCTAGGGGGCAATTAATCATCTCAAATTCCTCTGGAAAGAATCTGGACCTCCCCGTGAAAAAACAAATAGGTGAACATGTACACTTGACACAGAAAGAACCCCAACTGGGAAATGGAACCAGAACCTATGCAACAGCACTACGAACAGCAGGAAGATTTGCATTTACAATACTGTGCAAAAGTTTTAGGCAGGTGTTAAAAAATGCTGTAAACAAAGAATGCTTTAAAAAATGAAAGCGTTAATCGTTTAGTTTCATCAATCAACAAAATGCAGTGAATGAACAAAAGAGAAATCTAAATCAGATCAATATTTGGTGTGACCACCCTTTTCCTTTATACCTTTTAGAAGAATTTATCAAATCTTCTAGGTACACTTTCACACTTACTGTACACTTGTTTTTGAAGAAACTCGGCTGATCTGTTGTTCCAAACATGACTGTGTTTCAACCTGCATGTGACATTGATGATCATCAGCACCTGTTTGGTAAAATTGGTCGATCATACACCTGACTATAATCACCTGACATATAATATAATGCAAGTGTAGAATTTATGCTGGTTTGAAGGCAAAATGTAGTAACACTAAATATTGATTCGATTTAGATTTTTCTTTTGTTAGCTCACTTTGCATTTTGTAAATTGATAAAAATAAACAATCATTATTTATATTTCTGAAAGCATTCTTTGTTTACAGCATTTTTTCACACCTGCCTAAAACTTTTGCACAGTACTGTACATTTGTAGCATTTAGCAGACACTCTTATCCAGACTTCCATGTCCTAATTACAGGCACAGTCCTGCTGGAGCAATTCAGGGTTAAGGGTCTTGCTCAAGAACCCAGTGGCTGTAGTGCTAGAGGTGGGATTCAAATCTATGGCATCTTGATCCATAGGTCTGTACCCTACCTTATCGTTAGACCACATCCTGGTGATCAAGATCCTGATCAGCCAAAACATATTTGAGGTCTGGAGTTTCTTCCTTTTGGTTTGGTGCATGGAACTCAGTTCGGGTGCTATGGTGCAGATGATTCCAGATGATCAGGTGATTTGTTTACTGCTGCATGCTCTACTGCCAAAACCAACGTGTCCTACAGTGTCTGAAACCAGAGCTTACTGGCGACTGTTTTCAGATCATTCAACAAATTTGATTCCTCACATTAAGATCTAAAGAGTAAAGCTGATCTGGGATCAGTGCCCCAAGGGTTCGGACAAGCTCAAAAGCTCAGTAAAAGGGTACCGTGTGCAGGAACGCTTGGTAAAGTCGTGGCCCGCCGTGTCACCCGAGAAGGTTTTTCGCTCAGGTTGAAATAGCGTTGAGGTCAGTGGGTTTTTTTTGTGTGTTCCTCACAGTGAAGGCCTTTTAATGGCAGGGGCATCCATTAAAGAGGTGAGTGAGAAGAAGAGAGAGAGAGAGCAAGAGACTTAGAGGAGATGAAGCGTGAAATGGACAGTCTTTAACAGTCCATGCACTGCACTGACTCCTGGGACTTTTTTTGTATCTTGGAATTCTCCTGTTTCTCCTTTCTTTTTCCCTAACTAACTAACCTTTTCTCATTTTTCTCCTTTTCCAGGAAAGGAAAGATGTTTGTAACAACCAAATGTAAAGATCATGGTTCTCTTTTTTCTGGACCAACATGTTCATAATCTGAACTTTTAAATTCCATCAAAAATGTAAAATTGTCTGAACTTTTCATATGCAGAAGTTGGTAGTCCCTAAAAATTCTAGGCATGGGGAGTCATATTTTTGTCCCAGGAAAAGCAACAAGAAATCATTTTAGAATTAATAGGAAATAAATTTGGCTCTATGTTTTGTAGACACACTTACATTTGTAGGGATTGTATTTTTGGAAAAATAACAAAAAACTTTTGAAAGTATGTAATAACTCATTTTCCTCCAGGCAAAAAAAGCAAAACATATTCTTTTTCCTTCTGTTTCTGTTGTTTTTTTGTAGACACTTGAATGCTTATAGCCAAATGCACATCACTTTTTTTATTTTCCACTTGGCTCTCTCACTTGGCTTTTCTTTTTCAAATGTTAATAGAACCAAAAGTTTAGGTTAAATAGTTTATCCTAAAGTTGAGCAAAACTTTTATCTCTTGAAGTTTTCCCCTTTTCAAGACACATTTGGATGTTTGTAGGCCCCAAATGTTTATTTGGAAGATTTGGAATTTGTTATTGTAGTGAAAACAAGTTTTCACTAAAAAACGTCCTTTTTGTTTTCTAACTTTTTAACATTTTTTTTTTTATTGAATTTTAATTTTGAACATGTTTCCCCAATCACATAAACTGAATCAAAACTTTGGGTAAAAGCAAAACTTTTATCTCTGTTCCCCTTTTAGACACATCTGGAGGTTACACACTTTATTTTGGAAAGATTTCTTCATGTGAAGACAAAGTGTGTGTTATGATTCCAATGTTAGTCATAGGGAAAGAAAAATTACTTTAGAAAAGCATTTTTAGAAACACCAGCATGTCTGTATTAACCAAAATTTTGTATACCCTTAACTTAGTTACTGTACATTTCTCTTAAAATATTATTAAAAATAACACCTGTTTTACCAGACATGTAAATTTTTGTAATGCCTAAATTGTTTATTTCAAAACATTTTATGACTTAAAAAAAAATTGCCATTTATTTTTTCCCATTGTAGCTTCATTCTATTATGTGTTTCCCAACAAAATTTTTTTTGCAGACAAAAAAATGCTTTAATGCTTGTAGTCCCTAAATTTTGAATCACAACAAAATGTATATCTCCAACCAACATTCCCCTTTTTTGTTGATATTTTTCCTTACATAAAACTTGGAATTTTAATCTTTTTATAAAGATATATCCATAACTTGCTTTTTGCTTTTTGCAGATTGTGGCTATGTGGCTATGTGGCTATGTTTTGTTTGAACGTTGTTCATTGTTCACCAGAAAAAGCATCAAGTCAATAAGTAAATGGATGCACGTCCTCCTTACTTAATGTCTTCCTAATTGTCCAGTGTCCTTTTCTCTCTAATCAGATTTTCAATAGCCTTTCACCTCCAAGTGGTGACCCTTTTGTACAGCAAAAAGGAGAGACAGAAAAACATGGCATCCTTTTGTCGTATGTTTTAATTCCCAAATGAACATTCTGTAAAGACCTTGCTTTGAGACATAAGGCAAAAAAAGGCAAACATGGCATGTCTGTGGACAGTCTGCATATGAAAATACTTTCTTCAGTAGTAGTTGTCGCTGTCCATAGTCGTAGAAAATAACTTCTGGGTTGCAATCTCTTATATAGCTGTAAAAATATACTTTCGAAATAAATAAATATATAAAATAAATATATGGTTTTCAAAGCATAAATTATGGACTTAAAAAGAAATGCTTGGATTTATAGTCTCTGATTTGTCCGTTGCCAGTGTTTGAACAGAAAACATGTCAGCAGTGAGGAATTCCTTCAGAAGCTTTCCTGAACTTTCAGTAGTGACCATCAATCCTGTCCCATTGCTTGGTTCCAGCCGTAGTGCCTTTGTATCGACCCAAAAATCCGTCAATATGTCCCAGAACCAGATTATTCCTGGGTCCTTCTCTTGAAGAAAGGGACATTTTTGTGCCTCATCAGGGCAACTTCTCAAACCCTGCACAGCAAAACTATCCATTTGTCCAACCAGTGTTAGCAGGTGTCTTTAAACTTGAGCCCTTGTTGTCCTGAGTTAGTCCCACATAGTGTTTGCTCCCGCCTCCAGACTTTGCTCCAAGGGCACATGAAGCGGATGTCCAGTGCCACCAGCCTCCATGCACTTCCTCTGGAGTGACCATGTTGGGCCCTAGAAGTAGGCGGCCTGTTGCGAGTAGAGGTCCATCGAGCACCGTCTAGGTCAGCTGTGGCCCAGGACCTCCTTATAAAGTTCGGGTACACGCTCTGGGTCCACAGGCCTGGGTAGGAAGTGAGTGAACCGCTGGTGCCTCCGGGATCGAGCACCGTCCCTAGACGTCCCATCTTTGTTGAGCGCAACGAAGTAGTGTGGTCCTCGCTCTCCATGCCGGTAGAGGTTGGACGAGTAAGTGTTGTACCAGTTCTCCTCAAAGTGCTCCCGGAAGACGCACTCAGCCGTCAGCTTCTCCTGCAGGACAAGGAAAAAAGGAGGTCAACCAAAAGAGCAAGAGGAATGAGGGATTTTCCTGAACAGATTTCAAATCAGCAAGGCTGGGGTGATGAATGAGTGGGGTAGATACCAGAACCTGCAAATCAAGGCTGCTCCAAGACCAGGATCAGAGGGACTGTTGCCCCTGGTACTGGAGAAGCCTTGGTTTGATGTGTTTTGGGATGCTGGCCCCCTGCTGGCTCCCACCACGCATTACACCACCCTGCCAGCTTGACAAAGGCTCAATTAAGTCATGAATCAAGGTAATAGCCGTATTATCCTGATGGGCTGCCTGGCGCCCTGCCAGAGAGATGAATTTCAAGGAGGAGATCCGGAGCCCGGGGGAACTTACCGAGCCGTACAGCTGTCCTTTACTGTTCATGCCCAGGTACAAGCCGCTGTCCACTCCGCGGATGCTGACCAGGCCCACAGCCAGGCTGATGAACTCCAGGATGCCTGCAGGGGACAAAAAAAGGAAGAGGTTGGTCTGCATGTTCTGGGGGCAGGAAGTGCTGACAGATGCTAAAGAGACAGAAAAACAACAACCTGTCTCGCTCTAAATATGCCACTAAGCAATCACTACTTCTAATTTAAGAGCCACATTAAAGTAGTTATTATTGACTTTAATCTATCTATCTATCTATCTATCTATCTATCTATCTAGGTATTGCACTACTGGCAATAACAACAACAACAACAACAATAATAATAGTCTGACCGAAGTTGCTGTGGTCCTGTCTTGTGCCCTGGACAGTCCCGTCCGGCAGGATCTGCAGGTGGTGTCCTGTCCTGCAGTACAGCTGTCTGCGCCTCAGCGCGCCCTTCAGCAGCGCGAGATCCGGGGCAGCGCTGCGCGAGAGCCGCTCCGCCGAGACCAGGTGCTGCTGCTGCTGCTGCTGCGCGAGTGCAAGGTGCGCGCCGCTGTGCGCGAGACCTTGCAGCGCGTGCGCCTGCGGGAAACCCAGCGCTCCCATTGCGGAGGAGAGGAAGGAGGGATTGGGATAAAAAAGAGTAAGTAAAATCGGTGGTAAAGTCAGCGCGCGCGGTGCGTCTCTGTCCGGTGGCGCTGCTCTCGCGCTTCTGAAGCCCGGAGCTGCTGGTCTCTCGCTTAAATACGCTCCATATGGAAATGCCCTCTTGACGTATGCAAATGAGGTCCTCGCGCTCTTTTGAACATTAACCATTAACGCCCCTTTGATCCGGCGCGATTCCTTTGATGACGGTTTGTTTGGTCTCATCCTCGATTAAAGGAGAGCAAACAAACAAACAAACGAACAGATACATATGTTACACATCTTGGCGTGTGTGTGTGTGTGTGTGTGTGTGTGTGTTTATCGGAGCAAAAAAGAGGCAGGTGGAAGCCAAGTTTGAGGAAAAGAGAAGGGAGGAGTTTTAGATAGACAGAGAGAGACAGACAGACAGAGAGAGAGAGAGAGAGAGAGAGAGAGAGAGAGAGAAAGAAAGGCAGAAAAGGAAACGAAAGAGATAGAAATGAGAATAAGAAAGATGGAGATACTAAGAAAGGGTTGAAATGAAGTTGGGCAGGCGGGGAGAGAGTGGTGAAGAGGAAGAAAGAAAGAGTGGACAAGAAAAGTAGAGAGACAGAGAGAGAGCTAAGAAAAGGAGAAAGAAATGGAAGGAGAAGTTGAGAGAGAGAAACAGAGAGAAAAGAAAAATAAATGGAAGGAGAGAAGAAAGAGAGATAAATAGAAATTTCTTCTTCTTCTTCTGCCTCTTCTTCTTCTGCCTCTTCTTCTTCTTCTTCTTCTTCTTCTTCTTCTTCTTCTTCTTCTTCTTCATCTTCTTCCTTTACTTATTAATGTTTGCACACATCCAGCTGTTCAATGAAGGGTGCCGCCCCTTTAAAATAAAAACACACACATCTGTACCTGAAGCCTTCAAACACCCTTGGAATAAAGAGATCAAAGAGCGCCAGATCAAAGGTGAGAAAGTTTACAGCACTTAAGAGGAGTCTTTTGACACAAAGCACTAAAAACACTTTGATGCTGTGCTATTAAAGCTTTTCCCCTTTTTTGTCTCATAACTTTTCCTCTTTTACCGGCTCTGAACAGTCTGTCCGATCCTCACGCCGAGGTTTAGTGGTGGGACTTTAATCCGGCCACTGACGTCTCTGACCCGGTAACACCTGAGAATCTCAGCTCACCTGATCTTTCTAGATCCAGATGAGCTACAAAGTGAGCACCTCCATCATCTGATTATATTTTCCTCCATTTAATCTCAAAGAGAGACTCCAGAAACTAAACCCATGGTTCCGATTGGTCCTGCTGGGTCAATTCTTTTGGTGCACATTTGCTCCAAGTGGACATTGGACAGCGTCTGTGTGATTTTTGTTTTCATTACATGCCATTTTCAAATATTAGTATATTTTTCTGGTACAGAAACTAATCGAATGACACAAACAAATCAATTAACTGTCCCTTTTTAGCTTGATTGATTAGCTTTCTGTCCAGATTTAGGATCTGCTGCAGGTACTGTGCAAATGTCTTGCCACCCCCTGCTTTTTTGCCACCAAGTGAATTCGATGCACACTTTAAGGATTGGAATTAAAATATTCTTCAGCCGAACAAATCCATTTGAACATGAACATTCTGATTCATCACTTTTACTAGAACCTGATAACCTGAGGAAGAGGAAGACCAGAGAGGAGGTTTATGGACATGGTGAGAGAGGACATACAGGGGGTTGGTTTGAATGAGGAAGATCCAGAGTACAGGAAGAAATGGAGATGGATGATCCACTGTGGTGAACTCTAGTGAATTGTATGTATATTCTGAATATAATGTGAATATTAAATGTACATTGTGTGTATATTGAGTTTATTGTGTTATTTTGAGTGTATTGTGTGTGTATTTTGTGTATGGTGTGTATATTGTGTGTATATTTTGTGCATGGTGTGTATATTCTATATATAATGTGTATATGGTGTTTATTTAAAGTGTATAATGTGTACACTGAGTGCATTATGGGCATAATGCGTATATTGTGTGTATAATATGTGTTAAAAGTGAATTATTTATGTAATGTGAATAAAATGTGTATAAAATGTGTATATGGTGTATATTATGTATATATGTTGAGTACCTTGTGTAATTTGCATGTAATTGTGTGTGTGACATTATGTTTTTATTGACAGGTAGAAACCAAATCCAAGCCTGTGTTACACATTTGTCCATAAACCAGATTCTGATTCAGAAGTTTTCTTATTCGTGTGAAAGAGCACAGAACACAGTACTGTACTGTCTTCAGCCCCTCGTTCCTTTTTGTAAGGAATCACCTTCCTGAAGGACAGATCTTCCTGAAGGGCAGTGTTCTTGTCTCTCATTTTCAGTACAGTCTCTTTACCTGAGCAGTTCTCCATATCTTTCTGAAGGGCAGTGTTCTTGTCTCTCATTTTCAGTAGTTGGAAAAATCCTGATTCCTGCCTTATCCTCATCATATTGAGGATTAAATGAAATAACTAATGTATCTAGGTTCTAAATAAAGAGGTTCTCAGCATCAGCAGTAAACGAATCACCTTATCATTTGGAATCATCTGCACCTGTTTCTTCACTGCTTCATTAAGTTAGACGCTTTGTTCTGCTTGAAGATTCAGACGTAGATCACTGTGTGGATTAACCAACAAAAAACAATCCAACTGCTCAAGTACAGAGACTGTACTGAAAATGAGAGACAACAACACTATCCTTCAGGGAGATCTGGGGAACTGTCCCTCAACAAGATAATAAAATTACAAGCAAGACTGGATCTTTGGAAGAAAAATATGAAATGAGGACATACATACATCCATCCATCCATCTATACCTCATTATCCTGCATATCCTGACCAGTCCAATACAACTATAGACATAGTAAGGGGCTGAAAGTGTGTGTGTGTGTGTGTGTGTGTGTGTGTGCATCAATGGGCACTCAGGCTGGACATTAAAGGGTTAATCAGCTAATTCTTTCAATTAAAAGCTCAGCTTTTATATTCCATAACAATCAGGACCCCCCACACAAACAGATCAATGCTGAATGAAAAGCCAGGGATCGATCTGCTCACGTGCACCTTATTGAATTATTAATCAGGGGGAAAAAAGCTGACTGGCTTTCAGGGTCTCAGGAACAGCACTGTCCTACAGTGGGCGCTTTTCTATTGCTTTACACATTTGGACCTTTAATTTATTAAATTCCTTTCTTTAATAACTTTCGATTTTAGGCTATTTATTTTTTGTTTTATTGCATTTTTAGGCCTTTTGTATTTCTTTCTATTTTTAGATTAATTTTTTCTATTTCTTAGTCATTTGTTTTGTTTTTATTTTATACATATGCATAAGATTTTTAAAGCATATTCTATTTTTTTTATTTATTATTTAGTTATTTAATTTGTTTAAATATTTATAGTTTCCCTATTTGCTTGTTTTTTTATTTTAGGCTTTTTAAGTCCTTCTTGTATTGTTTGATGTATGGTAAGTGTTGGGTGATCAGTCGTCTGTTGTTTGGTTGTTTTGTCTTGTGATCAAAAGCTGGACACTTTAAGAATTGGGGATCAAAGGTGAAGATCAAAGCAGGACACCTGAGTGTTGTTAACTTTTACTAAACGATGCTGAACCAGAGAGAGAAGACCCAGTTTCACTCAGTCTAACCTCAGATTAACAGATGAGTCAGTTCTTTTTATTTTATATTTACTTGAAGATTTGCTTAAATAATAGATTAGAATTTTCATTAAAGTGTGTGTGTGTGTGTGTGTGTGTGTGTGTGTAAATTCCCGGTCCGGATTTAAACCTCGCGCTGATGAGCTGCAGTCTCGCGGTGTTCCGCGGGCGCGCGCGCAGCAGGACGGTGTGATGGCAGCGGCGCGTGGAGCTCGGGCGCTGTGGAGTGCGTGCAGTGGCAGGTGGGGGGTTAGACTGAGGTCGGGAGCAGGACTCGGGGCAGGTCTGGGGGCAGCGGCGATTTACCTCTGGTACCAACATGGAGCGCGCGGGACAACAGGGCGACAACACTGTAGTGGACTGGATCTACTTCCGTCTCTGCGCGCGAGAGGCCAGGACAAGGAGGAGGAGGAGGAGGAGAAGGAGGAGGAGGAGGTGGGCACGGGCACGCGCACTGGCCATAACGCCACGTGCGCACATTTACACACACACGCACACACACACACACACACAGGAAAACCAGGTATCATTAACACACTGACCAGAAACATCGGAATGACTGATTGATTAATTGATTGATTAACTGATTGATTGATTATAAGTAATTATACATGGTTAATTTATAATAATAATAATAAGAAGAAGAAGAAGAAACCACAATAATAATAATAATAATAATAATAATAATAATAATAATAATAATAATAATAATTGTCCTTGTTTATTATTGTTGTTTAAAGTTGAAAGTGATGTTTAAAGGGACCAGTAATGGAAGACAGTGAGAGTGGACAGTGATATTTAAAGGGACCAGTAACAGTGGACAATGTTAGTGACGAGGATTGTGATTGTGGACAGTGATGCTGAACACTGAAAGTGATAACTACTAACAGTGAAATATTTGACAATGATAGTGAAAAGGACAGTTATCATGGGCAGCAATAGTGAAGACGACAGTGATTTGAAGGCAGAGATAGTGAACTGTGACAATTTTAACTAAATGTTAAAGGTTAAATGCGGAGGTCCAATTTCGTTGTGGTTCTCTGTGTGCTGTGACCTCGCAATGACGAGAGTTGTCACTTTCACTTTAATAATGGAACTGTGATGAGAGAGGACTGATTGTAAAAACTGCAGTGACGTGGACAGGGACAGTGTTAACTAAGAGGACAGTAGTGTTTGAGAGTCAGTAAAGGAGGACAGTGATGATGGATGGTGACTGTATAGGGGACAGTGATGGAGAGATGAGACTGATGCTGAAGAGGACAGTAATTATGACTACAGTGATGATGGACAGTGACTGCGTTAAAAAGAGGACAGTGATAATGGACATTGAGTGGTTGTAGACAGGCAAAGTGAAGAGCATGGTGGTTTAAAAATATAGAATCTAAAAAGTGCTCAGAGTATAAACGTATAAAAGTATAGAATCTAAAAAGTGCTCAGAGTATAAAAGTATAGAGTCTAAAAAGTGCTCAGAGTATAAAAGTATAGAGTCTAAAATGTATAAAAGTTAAAAATTAGGCCTTTTAAGGACATTTCTAGTGACAGGAGAACTCTCAAAAAAGTAAAGTAAAGTAAGGAGTCTGTTCTTAAAAGGAGTAAGTACAGATATATGAGTTCAAATATGGGGAATGAAAGGAAAAAATAATCCAAATCCAATAATAAAGAGTAACTTTTAGTTAGTTACTTCTGCTACTACTACTACTACCAATAATAATAATAATAATAATTAATTAATTTTATGTTTAATGCTTTACTGCAAAGTATGGTCAGTATATACAACAACCTTTTTCCAATATTAATGTTTTGTTCTTACCGAGCAAAGGCTTTGTTTGAAATTTTGAAGATCCTCTTTGCCGGCATAACATTTTGATTTTTGTGTGTAGGTTTTTGTTATTTTCTCAGTACAAAAACCTCAAGTGTCCAATTCATTAAATATTGAATTCTTCCAAATGCCTTCAGTTTCCAGACAACATTTATAACCCAGCTGCCACTTCCTTCCAGCAGGCTTTTCCAGCGAATGTACAAAAAGTACGATTTGTAGAGTTCAATCGTGGAAACGTTTGGCCCTAGAGATGACAGAAGGCCATCGCAGAAGAAAGCTGAATGGGATGTTTCACAGCATTAATATTTTTCTCCCCCTGTCTTCCCACACAAAACCCTCTCTGGTTATACTGCTTCGAAATGCTTTATGGAAAAGAGATAAACGGATAACTTGTGAGAGACCAGAGCAATAATTAAAAATAGGTTTTATCAGGGGTGAGATTTAACTTAAATTGTGTTTAAACATTTAATTTGACTCATTTTGTCTCATTTTTAGCTTACAGATAAGTGTCATTTTTAAGCTCTATAGAAGTTTTTTATTTTCTTTGGAAATCCTCATAATTTCTGCATTTGTTTATTATTATGTTATCATATAACACACCCTAATTTGAAGTAATTTGTATTGTTGATTATTAATTGTGTAATTTTGACAGTCCTACTGTCCTACTTTTTCATACTTTTTTTTTACCAGTTCTTCAAAGTTAAATAGTTAAATAGTTCTAACTAATTTTAAAAATAGTGTGCAAATTTTCATGACATTTAAAATACAATTTTATTAACTGTATTTTAAAATATAAATAAAAATAAAAATATGTAAATATAAATATAATAATTTATAATATAAATAATATACTTTTTTGGACTATATTTTTTGTCAGGATGGTCTGGAAAGACATGAAGAGCAAGTTCTCTTTACCTCTATATTTGTTCATTTTACGTACCTTTCAGGTTAAATTAGGGTAACCAAATTTCAGAAATGAAAACCAGGTACTTTTCCACTTTGGTGCTCAATATATCATTAAAATATCCCATCATCAATCTATGAAATAACATGGTGGCATCGTTTTATATCACAGTAACTGTACTGCAGTAATCTCTGGTAGAAGCATACTGGTAAAACTGGTTCCAACTTTCTAAACCATGTCTGAAAATCATACAGTAGACCAACTATGGATCAGTCAATATAGCCAGTGGCCAAACTGCAATATATCAATATAAATTTATTATCTGTTTATAGACAGAGAAGGAACAAGACCAGCTTTATAAATTTCTAATTTGTTTAGATATTTTTAGGAAACATCCAAGTAGATGTCTACAGATTAGTTACTGTCACCTGGTAGTATAATTCCCATCCCACCCCAGTTCTAATCCTGAGTTATATCTTACATTTATGGCTAAGTTGAGGATTGACCTTTTTGTTTCTAGCAGCTTTATAAGCAGCCCTCTCAAAAACTAGGTGAGCAAGAGGTTTGTAGAAAAAGAAGATCGACATTTTTAGACAGTGTGCTATTTCTACTATATTACTATACTATATTACTATATTAATTCCTGAGAATTTCCTCCATTTATTTTTTAATTAATTATTAAAATAAAAAAAGTTTCTGGTTAATGAAAACTTGAGAGTTTCAAGCTCAAGAAATCCATTAAAACAGAAAAAATATAGATTTTTCGAGGTGTTGAACCTAGAACTTTCATAAGACACAGTGAAAAAATGAAAATATTGCTAATATTTATTCTGGTTTTGTAGCTGAACCACCAATATGGAAATTCATGCAGTGGGATGACAAGTACTGCATATATCTTAGAGAGATTAGATTAGAGAAAGTGTGACGGTTCTGTGACATAGAGGGTGCCCTGCTCTGATTGTGCACACTTGGGCCCTGGGTGACAGGTGTGCCTCATCGGGGGTTGGCGTTATAAGCCCCATTGTATCAGCGTGCTGGTCATTCTGTGTGCTTACTTTTGTGTTTATTTATGTAATCTTTTACACATTATTTTCAGTATGTTTAGTATGAGTTCTGTGCACGTTATCAGTTATTAAAGTTCAGTACGAAGCTCTCGGCTCTGCATTGATGTCCAGCCCACGACACTACGTAGTTACAGAAATGACCAGTCACCACAAATGGACATCGCCGAGAGCTCTGTTGGGATGTCTGCGAAGAACCACCGGACTTTCCAGGTGCTCGAGGCTTTGATTGTGGAGGTTGAGTGGCGCCTAGGTTGTTTTGCGACGTCCGCTCCCCTCCCAGGATCGGCCGAGGCTGCGACAGTTCCAACTCCAGCAACCAGGAAGACAAAGCTGCGGAGCCGGCTTCCACATTAGCCTCTAGAGAAGTGGGGCTGCGATGCCGGCACACTCGTCAGCACAAGAAGGTGGGGCTTCAAAGACATCCACCATCTTTACCGCCAGAGGCTTGAGGGACGAGGTCCAAGCATGCCGGAGGAGGTGGGACTGGAGGGACGATGTCCAAGTCTGCCGGAGGAGGCGGGGCTTGAGGGACGAGGTCCAAGCCCGCCGGAAGAGTTGAGCCTTGAGGGACGAGGTCCATGCCCGCCGGAGGAGGCAGGGCTTCAGGTACAGGGTCCATGCCCGCCGGAGGAGGCAGGGCTTCAGGTACAGGGTCCATGCCCACCGGAGGAGGCAGGGCTTCAGGGACAAGGTCCAAGGCCGCTGGAGAAGGTAGGGCTTCACGTGTTGCGTCCAAGCCAGCCCGCTGGAGTAGGGTGGTGCTTCAGGGACTGCAGCCGAACCCGCCAGGAAGGCCGCAGAGCATACGTTGGCCCTGGCATGGGCCGTTTGGACTTTAGCTGGACTTTTTGTTGATTACTTATGTAACCTCTCCCCCTCTGGGTTCCTGCTGGTGTCCTGCTTTGGATGAGGCAGCCCCAAGAGTGGTGCCTTTGGGGGGGGGGGGATCTGTGATGCCTCTGTGATGGTAGAGGGTGCCCTGCTCTGATTGTGCACACCTGGGTGACAGGTGTGGCTCATTGGAGGATGGCCTTATAAGCCCCACTGAATCAGAGCAGGGCACTGCTCATTCTTTGTGCTTACTTTTTTGTTTGTTTATGTTATCTTTTACACGTTATTTTCAGTATGTTTAGTTTTTGAGTTCTGTGCACATTATCAGTTGTTAAAGCTCAGTATGAAGCTCTTGGCTCTGCACTGATGTCCAGCCCACGACACTACATAGTTACAGAAAGATACCAAATGACTACCGAATTAGGCCAAAGACTTTTTACAGCTTTTCTCTGTTACTGAATTTGCCAAGAACACATTTTTGCAAAAGAGAAATCTCATTTTGAAGCCAGCAACTCCAAAACTTTAAGAGCTAGGCCAGAGAATTTTTTTTTATTAATTGACCAATGTCATAAAATCTTCAGCTTTGAGATGATTGAGTGCGGATTATACTTAACGTTTGTTGAGTTGAGGCAGAATGGCCTGAATATTTTTTCATTAATACTGTGCATCAAAATGTCTGCAATGATGATTGTTACGCTATGTTGCTTGTGGGGCTTTTCCATTGGTACCAGGAATCCCACAGCAAACAAACTGCCCAAAAAAAGCCTTTCTAACTTGTTCGTTTTCTAACTTGGACCAATCAGCTAGAGATACAAACTGCTTGATTGTGGGCGTATAGACCTCAGAGCAGCTCTGAAGAAACTCCAGCACAATTCCAATTTTAGGAATGGTTTGCTTAATTTTCAACTAAAATAGTGTCTTTGCAGTGTTGCTTGGGTTCTGCTGGGGTTCCTGATACCAGTGGAACAGCACTGGTTAATTTCTATCAGAGGCAGCGGTGGCCTAATGGTTAGGGAGTTGGCCTCAGTATCAGAAGGTCATGGGTTGGTAGGTTTCCCTGAGGTACCCTTGAGCAAGGTACTGTCCCCATCACTGCTCTTGTGTAAAAGATCCAGTGGTCTTCTTTCTCCTGTGCAGGCCCGGCCATTTGAATTTGAGGAAAGGGATGTCTCCATGTCTTCCCACGAGTACCGCTTTCGTCTCTTCAGCTCCGTGGAGTACGAGGGTCAGCTGTACATGACCCCTCAGAACTTTATAGAGTCGGTCACCATGAGCCAACCCCGCGGTGAGTGAAGACTCTCAGCTCATCCCTCAATTTTGGAAAATAAATACTCAAATAACCAACTAATTATGATAGTTATAAAGTGATTATCACCCCCTACGCTTCCTGTCGTGTATTGCAATCTGTCAGAATGGTTGCCTGGATGGTTTGAACAATAATGATCATTCCAGAGCACTTTTTAATAAAACAACAGACATTGAACAATAATGATCATTCCAGAGCACTTTTTAATAAAACAACAGACATCATATTGTTCCCAGCTCTTCTTGTAGTGCATTACCATAACCAGTCTGAAAGATTGTATGTATAACAGGGAACCTTACATATCATTATAAAGTGTTAAAAAAAAAACAGTCATATCACCCCCCACATCTCCTTTACTTTATTACAATTTGTCGCAATGATAGTGGAGTACATGTGATCATTGTAGAGCATTATTAAGCGCTTCTTAAAGTAATGATTGAAGCCATATTGCCCTCTACATGCCCTGTTCTGTATTACCGTTTGTAATCTTAGTCCATTGTAGAAACATTATAGAGCATTATTAAGGGATTCTAAATAAAGTCATATTGCCCCCATTTTTTTTTTTTGTTGTGCATTACAGTTTATCACAACGACCATTTGGATCATATGAACTTTATAAATCATCAAAAGAGTACTTCTGAAGAAGTATCACCTCCTTAATTTTCTGTACTGCATTAACCATTTGCCGCAATGGCTGCTTGGATCATCCGAACACATAAAGCACTTTTTTTTTAATGAAATAATAGAAGTCATATAGCCCCCTACATTTCCTGTGGGGTAATACATGAGTGAGGCATTCAGTGACACTAAAGCTGTGATACCATCCCCATCACTCCTTCCCCTGATGCTAGATATGGCTTTTTATGACTGCGATTGGTCACTATCACTTTCGCTTTTCTCTCCTAACCAGGTAAAAAACCATGGCGGTCCCTCACTAAACAGGTTTGGTAGAAAAAGACACCATATTTGCCCATATTTCCATGTGAATGCGTTCGCTTTCATCATCGTTGCTGTTTGTTTTGTTAGGAGCTGGAGAAGATCCTGGCAGACACGCCTCCAGTGTGGAAAGGAACTTCCAAGCTCTTCCGTAACTTACGGGAGCGAGGTGAGTGGGCCTGGATCTTCACCTAAGAGAAGGTGCAACGTTCAGGTCGCAGGTGTGGGTTAGAATCCCATCTCTGACAGGCTGCTTACTTTCGAGGCAGCAGTGTTCTAGTGTTTAGGGAATCAGCTCCATAAGGTTGTAGGTTCAAGCCCCAGACCAGTAGGTTGCCCTGAGGTACTGAGGTAACAACGTACCATGCCTGACATTGCTTCCTGGTCACTTTCACTTTCACTTTTCACCTTCACTTCAAGGGCATATTTTTTTGGATACAGGGTGTGGAGATCAGTGATTCAGTGATGTTTCCTTTCTTCTAATCTCTCTCTTTCTCTCTCTCTCTCTCAATCGTTCTCTCTTTCTTTCTCTCTCTCTTTCTCTCTCTCCACTCCTATCCTCTTTCTCTCTGTCATAGCCACCCTAACTCTTTTTTGTTTCCTTTCCTCTAAAGTCTCTCTCTCCTACTCTCTCTTTAACCTTGTTGTTTTTTCCCCTTGCTTCATTCTTCCCCTTTTCTTCTTCTCCCTGCTCTCATCTTCTCCTCTCTCTCTCTCTCTGTAAGTGTTTGTGCCTCTGGAACATCTCTAACGTTCAGGAAGAAACACAAAACAAATAAATAAATAAAAGTGGGACTTTAAGTAAGAGCATCGAGAGGAGAGCTGCAATTAAAGCGTTTACTGGCGTGGAGTTGGTTACAGCCCGTGGCGGCCCAGTCAACCAATTCCCCGCGGTGATAATTATACGCCAGCTCCGCTCTGGCTGGAACCACAGTGGGACGGCTAAAAATAAACCTCCCAGTTTTCTGCTCTTCCCCGGCTCTCCCTCCCAACAATTATCCCTTTAAAAAGCAGCATTGTAATTCAGCAGCGGCACATTATCTTGTTAGTCCGACTGATGTCGAGCACATGGATGTGCATAGTTGCCGCATCTGATTAGCGCACTGGAGTAATGATAGAAATCTGATGCTAATTGGGGCGGGAAGGCAAACCAGGAAGGCGCTGGTGGGAGGGTCTCCAGAGGGAGGTTTCTAGGGGATGGCGAAGACTGCAGGGGAGGATTAACCTTTCTGGCCACAGGGATCCTCAAAACCTGTAAATTCCCCAGGAATATGTACAACAAGTGCTTGTGAATCCACCACCACAGTATTTTTGCACTATTTGTGACCGGATGATAAAATAAAACAGCAGAGAGAACAATTCTGGACCCTTAACTGACCTGTCGCTCTGATTGAAATTCATTTTTCTTAAACTTCCTGTAGGCCAAAACCATAGAAATGTCCACAGTCTTTATTCGTACTCTATTCTCATACTCGTCTAATTACTATTTCCAATTTTTTCTAGCCTGTTCTATGTCCAGTTCCACCTACAGGTTTAGTATCAGTCCACCATGTAGGATGGGTGAATGCGTCCATAGCAATTATTAAAATGATAAAAAAATATGTCTTCCAGTTCATTAGTGAGTTGTTTTGGGGGCATTTCTTTACACTGTCTAACCATAACACCATTTGTCACAAACACATAAAGTATCTCACAAAAAAGAGTACACCCCTCACATTTATGTGAATATCTTATTATATCTTTTCATGGGACAACACTGAAGATATGACACTGATACAATGTAAAGCAGTCAGTGTACAACTTGTATAACAGTGTAAATTAGCTGTCCCCTCAAAATAACTCGGCATACAGCCATTAATCTCTAAACCACTGACAACAAAAGTGAGTAGACCCCTAAGTGAAAAATGTCCACATTGTGCCCAATTAGCCATTTTCCCTCCCCAGTGTCATGTGACTTGTCAGTGTTACAAGGTCTCAAGTGTGAATGGGGAGCAGGTGTGTTAAATTTGGTATTATCGCTCTCACACTCTCCCATACTGGTCACTGGAAGTTCAACATGGCACCTCATGGCAAAGAGCTCTCTGAGGATCTGAAAAAAAGTTTGTCGCTCTACATATAGATGGCCTAGGCTATAAGGCTATATCCAACACCCTGAAACTGAACTGCAGCATGGTGGCCAAGACCATACAGCAGGACACTCAGAACAGCCCTTACCATGTTCGTCCAAAGAAGTTGAGTGCACGTGCTCAGCGTCATATCCAGAGGTGTTCTTTTGAAAATAGACGTATGAGTGCTGCCAGCATTGCTGCAGAGGTTAAAGGGGTGGGGGGTCAGCCTGTCGGTGCTCAGACCATATGCCGTGCACTGCATCAAATTGGTCTGCATGGCTGTCATCCCAGAAGGAAGCCTCTTCTAAAGATGATGTACAAGAAAGCCCGCAAACAGCTTGCTGATGACAAGCAGACTAAGGACATGGATTACTGAGGTCTGATGAGACCAAGATCAACTTATTTGGTTCAGATGGTGTCAAGCGTGTGTAGCAGCAACCAGATGAAGAGTACAAAGATAAGTGTGTCTTGCCTCCAGTTAAGCATGGTGGTGGGAGTGTCATGGTTTGGGGCTGCATGAATGCTGCCAGCACTGTAGCAGGGAGCTACAATTCATTGAGGGAACCATGAATGCCAACATGTAACAGTGACATACTGAAGCAGAGTATGATCCTCTCCCTTTGGAAAACAGGGCTGCAGGGCAGTATTCCAACATGATAACAACCCCATACACACCTCCAAGATGACCACTGACTTGCTAAAGAAACTGAGGGTAAAGGTGCTGGACTGGCCAAGCATGTCTCCAGACCTAAACCCTATTGAGCATCTGTGAGGCATCCTCAAACCGAAGGTAGAGGAGCGCAAGGTCTTTAACATCCACCAGCTCTTTGATGTCATCATGGAGGAGTGGAAGAGGATTCTAGTGGCAACCTGTGAAGCTCTAGTGAACTCCATGCCCAAGAGAGTTAAGGCAGTGCTGGTAAATAATGGTGGAAACACAAAATATTGGCACTTTGGGCACAATGTGGACATTTTTCACTTGGGGTGTTCTCACTTTTGTTGCCAGTGGTTTAGACATTAATGACTGTGTGTTGAGTTATTTTGAGGAGACAGCTAATTTGCACAAGCTGTACACTGACTACTTTACATTGTATCAAAGTGTCATATCTTCAGTGTTGTCCCATGAAAAGATACAATAAAATATTTACAAAAATGTGAGGGGTGTACTCCCTTTCTGAGGTACTGTGAAATAAGGGTGACATATGATACTATGCAAAAGTCTTATTGCCTAAGAGAGTTCAGGCTGTGCTTAAGAATAGCAGTGGCAATTTCGAATATTAATTTAGAAGTGGGTTAGAATGAAACTTTCTTTGTGTTTACACTCTAAATGTGTTTTGACATAAATCTGTCACACTTGCCTATGAAATAGAACGTAATGAGGGGGATCAAGACTTTTGCACACTGGTGAAGATGCCTAATGCAATTTCGCATTTTTAAACAATTTGTACAGATTCATTCAATTGGGAGCGATTTTGAGACTCAAAATCTTTGCGTGCACATTCCCTTGTCTTGTTCTGCCACTTTCTCTAATATATATCACATGTTTTACATGCAATAAGAGTTATGTCACCACCTTATTTGCTAGGAATCGTGTTGTCATCACAATAGAGGCAGGCGAATGGGAGCGCGGACAAACCTGGGTAAGCCTGGTTACCATGGATACCATGGTACCACGGTAACCAAATTTTACTTCATGGCCAGTTAATTAACCAGCACTTATCAGTTTCTACAAAAGCCCACACGCATGTATTTCAGCATCACTGATCAATTTCCATATTTCCTGTGGCATTTTTGACCCTACACCAGACTAGAGGTCTCCAGATCTGGACCTTCCATCCAGTTCCCAGTCCTGGACACGTGTCTGGGTGTGTGTGTGTCTCTGGATTGTCTGCAAAAGCATGCGATGCCTTTCCGGTATTAGACTACATGGTGGACCGTTCAGATGAAGCATCATTTTAAACAAATCTTAGGAATGAGTTATGGAAAACATAGATGGTAGAAATGATCAGGCAGAGCCAATTCTTGGTAAAAAAAATAATAAATTCTTAGTCGCGCCTGCAGAATCGTGGAATGAACGGAATGCGGTCCCTTTGGCCCGGTGCGAAACAGTGATTTATCCCACATATAAGCGCTCTATAAACACTAACCAAAATGTTCACAAGACCAAAATGCTCTCTTCTGTCAAAAATTCTTCTTAAGCATTTGTTAATGTTCACAAAGAGACCCAATGGAGCTCAAAGACAACCTGAGCCACAGCAGATTTAAGAGCAGGTGAACCCTTCTAGAACCCATATGAGGATAATGGGGTCAACGGGAAAGGGAGTTCAACCCAAAGCTGGCCTTGTTCACACCTTGCATCTCGGACAATCCGATGCTAAGTGGGCATCTCTAAGCCCAACATACAATGCCTTGCGTCCCCACGTGCATCTCCAGTGACCACTGGTCTGCACCATTGTGAGAGACCAAATTAATTAATGTTTTTAACCAACAAGAGGCAGTTTCCAAAATCTGACAGTGGATTGAAAATCAGGGCTATTATTGTAGCGGGAACTCCACTGGACTCTAGATATATGTTTGTGTGTGTTGGAAAAGTAGATATTAAATACTCGCTGAGGTGAATGGAGGGCACTGAAAGTGTCAGGTTGTTCTCTAGCAGGCATAAGGACTTGGCTCAGTCATTCAGAGCTGTAGCATCGCTACTATGTCAGGCACACACAGATCATGATTGGATTCGCATGATTCATCTAATTCAGCAGGGGGCAGCCATACCAGCACACAGGGGGCTGTGATGAGGACAGTGTTCAGGGATATCTCAGAGCAACCTACTGGTCCAGGATTCAAACCCATGACCTAGTACCAAAACACTAGGCCACTGCTGGCCAAAATGTACCTCGCCAGGGTAAGAGGCATTCACGGGCAGACTGGCTATAGAGCATATTCTGATTGGTTACCATGGAAACCAAGTAATGGAAACCAACGCAAACATCGTCTTCTACAAATGAAGAAGACCTCCAGTTGCTTTGATGCTCTTGTCTCTCTAATGTGAATTACCCTGCTTCCGACGCTCCTGCTTCGTGAACCTTTCATCACATGCGCTAGGAAGGGGATAATCGATGTTCACGTCACCTGTCAGCAATTGTAATGTTGGGGGCTCGTGTGAAGTTTTCATTCTGGTCGGGTCGAGAGTTTGCGTGCTTGTGTGTGGGCCAAAGGGAGGCCAGTCACAGGCCTCACTCAGCCTGCAGAGGCACCTTTTTAGATCTTATCTTCATGAAAGGAGGGATTACTCACGATCCCGCCAAAAAGAGGAGTAGAAACTTTTTGCCAAAACTCCATCCACCTCCGCAGGCCTCTATGCTTTGATATTCAGTAAACATTTTAATCTAGCCTTCAGACAAACCGCCGGCTCAAGGGCCCAGGTTTAGATGGCAGCTCAGGGGGAAAAGATGGAGCGAGGGCAGGAGAGAGGAGCGAGAGTGCGAGCCATTTGAGGGGGTTTGTTAATGCGTTACTGTACATTAGCAGAATGAATGTGACCCTTTGATCTTCCCTCGCAGGGATCATCGCTTACACGGAGTATCTCTTCCTTCTGTGCATCTTGACAAGTGAGTATTAACCTCTCTCTCTCTCTATTTCTGTCCTCTTTTTGCTGTCGCTTTGCTTCTCTCTCGGCCTGTCTCCATGTGGCTCATTCGCCCCTCGCTTTCTTCCACCTTCTCTATCCCACCAGACCTGTTTCCTACTTTAAAGACAAATCATTCCCAAAGCCTGACCTTATCGCTGTTAAAGGCCCACCCAGTCTATACAGAGAGTTAAATCAAGACCCTACATGCAGAAGTTATTTTGGTCACAACCATATCTATTGAACCGTGCCTCTCGTGACTTCCTTTTCTTTTTACATTTTGTAGGAAGTCACCTAAAATATTATTTTCTGCCTCTCAAATGCTCATCTTTGGAATATTGAGTAGATTAAATGAAGGAAATGCTTGTTAGCTTACAAACATGTACAGTTCTCTAGATCTTCCTGAAAGAAGATGATTTAGAAGTGTTTGTTTCTCATTTTCAGTACAGTCTTTGTACCTGAGCAGTTTGATTGTTTTTTGTTGGTTAATCCACACAGTGATCTATGTCTGAACCTTCAAGTAGAACAAAACTTAAGACGTGAAGCAGTGAAGAAACAGGTGCAGATGATTCCAGATGATCAGATGATTAGATTACTGCTGATGATGATGAGAACACCTTTATCTTCAATATTGTATCTTTAGACACTTTTCCCCATTTGTTCCAATCGCCTCAATTTGCTAGATAAGACCTACTTCAGGTGATCACTTCTTCTTTGTTTCGTTTGTCTGATGTGCATTCTTTCTGTGTTAGCTGAGTACGTTACAGAGCTGTTGAGTTCAGGCTAACTTTAGAGCCCTCATCGTCACCCTCTCCCGCTGTGCTGAAGGACTTCAATCAGCAGCACAGCAAGAACACAGCGGCCCCTTCCTGCGCGCACCCTGATCTGCCGTTCCCACAGCAACATAACACCATGGAGACATACGGCCCTTGACGAGTTCAAAAACACACCTGGAGAATGTGATGAAAGGAGAAGTGCTGCACAAGAGAGCTTGGGGCACGAGACCCTACTGATCAGCTCTGCAGTCAGAATTAACGTGCTGTAGGAGGCAGATGTTTGCCATGGAGATCTCAAGAGAAGGGCCTGGATTTGAATATTTCAGTGCAACTCTGTTTGCTATTGAATTTGTCCTGAATATTCAAGAGTTTAACTTCTCAGCAGAGTGAAACAATAGGGACAGTGTTTCACAGCATATGTGTTTTGCAGCATACACTTTATTACACAAGTGTAGAATTCTAACCAGCTTCTAACCAAGTCCAAATTTGGGTTGACCACCATTATTCTTCAGCACAGCTTCAACTCTCTTAGGCAAACTTGTTTCTTTAAGCCATGAGGAACAGCTCTCCAGGTATCTTGAAGGACGCCCCAGACCTCTTGTTTGGACGCTGCTCTCTTTTGTTTTCCGTATTCTTTATGATCCCACACCGCTTCTACCTCCAAAACTGGTCAGGTGCAGGGACTGCCCTGAAAATTAAATTGGTTAGGCCTTCAGGAGCTGGACTGAAAGCCTTACATGCAGTTACCAGTGTCAAATGTCCATGCATGAGTCCGTTGTCATTAGCTTGGAGCATCAGCATGAATGATGCCATTACATTTCAAGAAACCAAATTTACACCTTGCTTGTCTTCCCTCCCCAGAGCCTCATGCCGGCTTTAAAATTGCTTTCAACATGTTTGATGCAGACGGCAACCGGATGGTGGACAAGCGAGAATTTCTGGTGGTGAGAGAATTCACATCTTTCAACTGTGGCGCACCTGAATCTGACTCATCCCCTGTTTTTATGATGACCATATCATATCAAGCCTGTCAGCGCTCTTGCTCTCAAATCCAAAAGGTTGAAGGCATTTTGTTTCGACTTGATAGATCCCCCAGAACTAGATTAAGCATAAATCTCTGCCCGCTAGATCTGAGTCAGTCTGAGGACAGATTGTCCTTTATTTTTAACTGATCTACCGTGAAGGGGTTTGAAATATTACTAACCGATTGCATTGATTGGCACCTGGGTCAGACCATGTTCTCTCCTCCAGCTGCAGGAGATCTTCCGGAAGAAGAACGAGAAGAAGGGAAGGAAGGGAGACACAGAGAAGTCCGCTCAGCTGGTAAGAAGAACCAGGAAGGTAATGCTTAGATTAGCACAAACCCTAGAACATCTAGAGGTTCAGCTGTGTGATGGAGGACAGGTCTGAGATGTAGATTAGGTTGGTGTAGAAGTATTGGAGTTGGAATAGGACAAGGAGATGGATCTAGAGATTGAGGGATATTAAGCCAGTATTTTGGTATTTGGGCAGGAAAATGGTTGGAGATAAGTTAGAATTTATGGTTCCCAGGTATTATAACTTTCTAAGCATTGATCCAAGGAACTGGAGATCATGATCTGGCGATGCCATGGTCATCCATGGCCAGGAGTGTTCTCTGGGAGTGTTATTAGACATGGTGGTTAACATGAGCATCTGTTAGATGATAAGAGAATTACCTTTAAGTGTCCTGCAAGCCTGATGAAGCTTTTAAATGATGGTTTGTAGGAGTGTGCTTTGTGTAGCCCTTCCCAGCGTGGCGGGATAAGATTAACTCTAGCTAGGACACAACTATCTTGGATCAAAAGAATAAGTGTTGTCTTATGGGATATGTGTAACCATATTCAGAAGGAGACCGATAGTGAACAGTTGACAAGGAACTTGTGTTGTTTTCACAGGACGTTCCCAATTTGATGTTGAGTT
This sequence comes from Hepsetus odoe, assembly GCA_017165825.1. Classification (NCBI taxonomy): domain Eukaryota; kingdom Metazoa; phylum Chordata; class Actinopteri; order Characiformes; family Hepsetidae; genus Hepsetus; species Hepsetus odoe. The sequence continues at coordinate 21,800,917 of CM029377.1, forward strand.
CACTTTTTAGATCCCGCATAGGAGTTGGTTACTTGCCTTAGGAGTCACAGCAATGGGCAAAATAGTCGCAAAAAAGTCCAGAGGAGGATGATGTGTGGCATGCATCAGGAAAGGATCCAGAATGGCTGCAGTCCTCTAGTATTTCATGGATGGATGACATCTTTCATGAGCAGATGGTGTAGAACCATGTAAACAAGAGACTCTAAGGAGGAGATAAAAGGGACCAGTGGAGTTTTGCAGCATTAACTTTGCACACACACACACACACACACACACACACACACACACACATACAGACTGCTGTTTTTCTCCTGTGCCTGAGGAATGTTGTTTAAATGGATATAAATCCCAAATGACTTTTTTAGTTATTCCAGTGCAGGGAGAGAGAAATACCTCTTTTTCATGTGTGTATATTTTCCTGCCATGGTAACCAGCATCAGTCTCATCATGGTTTGTTGAATGAAGAGGGAATGTTTTCACTGTTATATTAATCCAGCCAAAACGAGACTAGCCTCCCTCTGCTGTAGAGCTTCAGGACAAGAGTTAGCTGACCTATCCATGGTCTACCCACCAAAAACCACTACATTCAGCCTCTTGAGACATTTAGTGCAGAACCTCACTAATGAAACCACCATAATTTTGCTGAAACCTAAATCCTTCCTACTTTCAAACCTGTCAAGCTCCCTACTAGTTGGTGTCTATAAAATGTTCAGCTGTTAGTAGTCAAGGTAAGGGGCCTTTTGCACAGTTTCAGCCATTTTATTATAAAATTAAAAATAAATAAATCCATGAATAGAGGTCCAAAGACCACAAGAGGTTGGTTCATTGGTGGTCCAAGATCTGTTGCTGTCTTCAAAGTTATTCCAGCTATGCTAGCTAAGTGACTAGCTTATGGTCATAACTTGGCTCTCTTTCAGTCTAGTATATTCAAATTTTTCTCTTAAAATATTGTCTTCTTTTTCTTACGGCTGCTCCCAGGGTCACAATAGCTATTTGTTTCTATCATAAGAGTATGTTTCACAAAAACAAAAATAATTAAACTTTTAATCCTCGGTACAATTTCTTATTTAGCTAAATGAGATTTTTAACAGCAATCTGTGAAGCTGTGAACATAGAAACAATGGCTGAATAACAACTCATTTTGGATGGTCAGGTCAAAAATCTGTGTCAGTGTTCCTCAGCCTGTTTATGCTAATAAATCCATCGAGAACCTTTAAGCTGCCAAAGGCTTGTCTGAGGCAAATGTGCCAGTGTTTCGCTGGGATGCGTATTCTCTGAGGTCTTGTGGACAAAAAAAGTGCAAATGTTTCCCTTGTTCTGCCACTTTCTCTTCTTGCATGTTCTAACCTGTTCCTCTCTTTCCTCCCTTTTCTTCCCCCCTTCCACCTCCCTGAACACTGCGACCCCTCGTCCATGTGCTTGTAGAGCATGCAGCTCTATGGATATCAGGTTGCCCCCATCAACAGCGTATGTATCACCCCGAACCCACCCTGAGCCCTTTGACCCATGAACTCTTTGTTAGCGATGGGGGGTATGGTGGTGTGTCCTCTTTCCGATTTGCTCTGCATGTGATTTTAGCATAACGATGATAAAAAATGAGCAGAATGACATTGTAGATCACAACTTTAGGAGCACAAATATGATGCTGGCGAGACAACAGCAAGCCCGTGAAATTGTGCAAGAGATTGTGAACAGCTTGACCTCTAGGGTCATGCAAAGCCCTGTACAATTTTCTACCAAATGTGGGAAATTTAATTACAATTGATTTTTTTTTTAACGGTAACAAATCAGTTGCAAACTTCATCAGCGGGTGGGTGGCGGAGCTCGAGTGGGGGGAGGGGTTCTGACTGATTTTAGGTGGAGATGGACTGAAAGGAACTGTGGCTGCAAATGTGTTTTCTATTGAGCCAGCACTGGAGTCTTTCAAAGCACTTAGACCAACTCTATGACCTTACCACACACACACACTTACACACAGAAGCTGAGCTGGTGGTCCATTTGTGATGTTTAGACAAAGTGCCCTCCAATAGGGCAGAGAAAGGGTGGGTGGCTGCTTAAGGAGGGGTCCGAAAAGAAAGGCGTTTGAGACTCAACGAAACTGTGCTGACCTGCCTGCTGCAGGGACCAATTAAATTCCTTGCAGCACTTTAAGATAATGGAGATGCAAAAGAAGATTCCACCTGCTGGGCTCCTGCAGAACACATTAGTTGCGCAATGATAGTTTCCTTTTTTGCTCCATTGAGCAAAACCCATTAGCATCATGTTGATAATTAGTCCATGTCTGAGTGGGACATTGGTCATCCAAATAAGGCAACAGATTGCCTTAAAAATGAGCAACATTAAAGAACCTTGGGATTCGACAGGTGGCACGTTAAACTCTGGTGACATATCGGATGCAATTCGAAGGCTTTTCAAGGCCGACAATTCTAGACAAACATCTTTACTAAACTCGGTTAAGGCTAACAATGGCTCTTCTATTGTCCCTTTGTGATGTGCATCCATTTTTGCTTCTTTTGAGCCCATGGCCAGTCGCGCTAACTTGCTAACAGCTGCCCCTGTGATGCCGAACCTTCCACAGGCAATGAAAAAAGAGAGCCAAGAGGAGGTTGTGGCCCGCAGCTACTGGGACATGTTGAGACGGGGCACCAGCCAAGCCCTCTTTTCTGACCTGGCAGAGGTACAGCTATAGCCCTCTGTCCCCATGCACCCTCATCTCTCACTTTGTCTTTCACTTTAACCCTCATGTACACGGGTCACTGAGTTCCGACCTCGGTCCTGAAGCACCCTTGACCTGCATGTTTCCTTATTTGACCTGTTAAAAAAAAGCAGGGAAAATACTGCAAGGCAGGGGTCTTTGAGGACTACGGAAATGTAGGTGGTCTGGTTCTCTACCCCAGAACAGTAGTTCCCAACCAAGTCCTCAAGGACACCTTCATGGTCAGCATAAGCAGGGACTCACCACAGGAGCCAGGAACTTTTTTCTGGTGCTCTAGGACCCATTTCCACAAGAGTCAACAAGGTTCATGTCCCATCCAGTTCCCTTTTGATGCCAGTCTGTAGGTATCAGGGACTAGTAGAGTCTGCTAAACTGAACATCACCATCAAACACAAGATTTAAAGAAATGTTTTATAGAAAAGTTGGTAATGGAGACAAGAATGGATATCTGCCAAATTGGGACCTGATCAAGACACGGCATCTCCTTCATCTTTGCTGAGTGTACTCAAACAATGGTCAACATTTGATACCTGAACTTGAAACATCTTCAGGAGCAAAGGAAGTTTTTGGCGCTTTTGCACAGAAAGAACCTTTGTCATTTCTTGTCATCATGGAGACATAAAGATTGAAGACCATCATTAGTTCTTCATAAGTTTCCAGAACTATGATGGAAATGCTAAGGCACTTTGATCCAAGGCATTCTTGATTGCCTGGTTCAGGTGGGTTGAGAGCTTGGAGAACCCTGAAACTGTAGACCATCTGGTGTCCACTTAGGACTAGTTTGGGAAGAACTTGTGAAACGCACTGATTCTTCTGTTTGAGGCCTATGTTGGGCTGAATGTGTGTGTTCTGGGCCTTCAGAACCATTCATATTTTAACTCACTACCTTGTCACCCTTCTCTGTTGGCCATTTGCTCTTCCATTCATTATCCCTTTGTTCTCATCATTTACATCCCTCTGTGTTCATCTATGTGAGAGTCAGTCTGATGTTCACTACCATGGAAGGATCTAGACCTGCTTTTAGGAAATCCTGGGTATCACTGTGGTTTTACCCTTGTTGATTTCTACATTTCTTTATGGTTTTAAGTAAAAAGTGTGTTGTCCTGTAAGCCACCTTGTACATCTATAACTGTGGCTTTATTTGTAAGCAAGTCAACAAGGAAGTGAGGAATGTTCTCTAAAAGTAAAACTATAAAATTAATGGGACCCTGCAAACCGTAAGTGCTACTCCAAATTTTAGTTCTGATATTTTCTAAATTTATGCCATTGTTAGTATGTGATTACGATAGTGGCTTATTTTTCCCCTGGATTGGGTTGAAATTTTTATTGAACATTTGCAAAATGGCTTCATGTGAACAGTTTACAGTAATCAGATTTATAAAAAATAAATCATTTTGACCTAAACTCTCACTCACTTTCAGGCTGCCAAGATTGATTGGATTGTGTGTTGTATTAACATAGTTTTATCGAGAATGACTTTGTTTCTACTTGAGAAGAGTACTCAAAAGTCTTAGATGAGTTGGAATGGAATAAATTAATATATATTTGTATTCTAAATTTTGGCCTTTAAAGCGCTAATATGATGGAAAACTTTAATATGCACATGAGCCTCTAACCTAGCGTTGTTTACTGTGTTCTGAGAGCATCCTGACCAGTTACAGTGTGTCTTTGGTTTGCGGGTGTTTTCAGAGTACTTGGTTGCATATAGTCCTGTGTAAAAGTCTTGAGCCCCTCTTTTCTTCATATTTTGCTTCCAGACTTTCTAGTATTTGTAATGTTGAGGAACAGTTCCCCAGTTCTTCCTGAAGGACAGTATTGTTGTCTCTCATTTTCAGTATAGTCTCTGTACTTGATCAGTTCTTCAGACCTTCCTGAAGGACAGTGTTTTTGTCTCTCATTTTCAGTACAGTCTCTGTACCCGAGGAGTTCTCTTGATCTTCCTGAAGGACAGTGTTTTTGTCTCTCATTTTCAGTACAGTCTCTGTACCTGAGCAGTTTGATTGTTTTTGTTGGTTAATCCACACAGTGATCTACGTCTGAACCTTCAAGCAGAACAAAGCAGCTAACTTAAGACAGGAAGCAGTGAAGAAACAGGTGCAGATGATTCCACATGATCAGGTGATTCGTTTACTGCTGATGCTAAACACTGAGTGGATGGAACCTCTTTATCTAGAACTTCCTTTACACAATTTTGCAACCACTAAAACATTTGTTACTGTTTCTTTCATTTAATCTACTCTATATGCCAAAGATAAAATAGTATTAATAAAATAATATACTATAAAATAGTATTTCTGCACCAACAAGCAAGCAACATATAAAGAAATTAAGGGCTCAGGACCTTCTGCACTGTACAGTATTGTCCCCAAATCGTTCAGCCACAAAGTGAACCATCGTTTATAAAAGATCTGAGCAAAAAATGTGAATCGGACTGGGTGTGTTTGGCCTGCTGCTCTGTTTGAGTGGCTCTAATTGTTGTTTGAAAGGCAACTCCAGCCTAATAACACTGCCGAGCAGTACATCTGCTCTTTATTTACCTCCCCTGTTACTCACAATGAGTGTGTGTGTGTGTGTGTGTGTGTGTGTGTGTCGGAAAAAGAGAAAATAAATCAGACCATGGTATTTTGAATGACAGGAGATACTGACAGTGATTGGTTCTGATGACTGTGCGTGTGTGTGTATGTGTGTGAGGGTGTGTGTGTTAATGGCTAATGAATGAGCACTCACTGGGAGGAGTGTCTGGGTTACCTGTTTGTGCGGCGCAACCAAATGTACACGACTTACTCACCTGGGAGGGTGGAAGTGCTAATCACTGTTTTCCTCCCAAACGATGGGATCAAAGGCCAAAACCCCCCCAGGCGGCCGTCGCCGCCATATCTGGGCGTGGCTTCTCGTGATCATGTGACGATGACTTCACATTAATGGTTTCCAGAAACTGTGACATAATGGCCGTGACGTCACTCTTCCAGGAGACGGAGGCATTAAAAAAAAGAAAAGAAAGAGGAGATGTAATAAATAGAGAGGGAAGTCGGTGTTGTCTGCTGAGGGACACTGAGGCTCTTATTAATTTAGCCATTATGTCTTCAAGGGAGAATCTGCCCATTTGGCAGGATTCTGGACATGTCCAGAGAGAAGAGCAGTTCTCTTTTAATTAGCTTGATGGTATGCAGCTTTTAAAGACAATGCATTGCATAAAGTGGACTGACATTCAAAACTCTGGAACAGGTCATTTTAACAGGTTCTTCAAAAACAAAAAGAAAATGTGATAAATATCTGGCATATTCAAAATCTCTTCTTTTTTTTTTTTTTGTTCATATTTTCTTGATTTTGGATTCTGGTTAATTTGATTAGAACCCAGTTCTGGCTCATTATTTTAAGAGTATTTTTTTCAGGGTCTAGATTTTATTCATGGTGTTCATTTTATACCGTGCATACAGAAGGGTTTTCAGACTCTGAGTTCAGATATTTCTTGGAAATTCAAATTTAGAATAGATTTCTGTCTAGATCAGTCTACACACCTTACTCCACAATGACTTTCCTTTTAACAGAAATATTCAGACCCCTCATCTTCTTGGGAATGCATGTACAAGCTTGGCCATATTTTGGAAGCTTCACTTGTTCTTTTCAGGAGAATCATTAAAAAAAACTGTTAAATAGCAAGAATTTCAAAGTCTTTTCAGAGATACTCTACTGGGTTTAGGTCCCGATGCTTTTGGAAAAGCTTTTTACGCAGAAACGCACCTTATTTTTCTGCATTCATCTTTCCCTTTATCCAGAAAGCCAGAAAAACATCTCCACAACATGAAGCTACCATCGCCATGTTTGATTGTAGGTATGGTGATTCTCTGGGCCTTATTTTCTCAACTCTGCCCTGGAAACTCCTCCATAAAGACCTGATCGATGGAGTGCTGCACCGATGGTTGTCTTTCTGTAATGTTTCACAAACTCCACAATCTGGATCTCATTCATAGTTAGCATTGAGTTTTTGCATACCCGTCTGACCAAGTTCTTTCCATCTTTGGTTCTGCAAATCTAGGAAGACACTTGGTGATTCCAAATCTCTTCCATTTGTGAACGATGGAGGTCACCGTGCTGCAGAAATTATTTGCAAAGCTTTCATCAGATCCGCATGGCACAAAACTATGTGCAGACCTCGTGGCTTGCTTTTTAATCTTACTTTCTAAACCTTGTAGATCAGTGTGTTCGTAGTGATGTTCAATGTCATCAAGTTCAGTTCTTGATAGTAGGAGACACCAGAGCTGCAAGGGTCTCAACAAAAGGCCTGAAAACGTGTGTTAATCAGATATTTCAGTCTTTTGTATTTAGAAAAGAAATTAAACAATCCACACCTTGTGTTTGCTGTGTCATTGTAGAGTTTTGGTGTGTATATTGATGAGACATAATGAATCGAATTCATCATAAGATGAGTCTGAATCTTGAAAGAGCTTCCATATGTACTGGAAGAAGTTCATTCGTGACATTTTGAACCATGTGTGTTTCTGTTTGGCACAAAAAAAACTATGAAGTTGCAAATCCTACAATAGCTAGATTTACGTGCAATAAAAAGTGTGTCCTGTTTTTGAATACACAGATTCTAAACTCTTGAACCATAGTATATTTGTTGATGTTCATGTTGTTTTTCCTCGATGGACATTCTCACACCAAACACCATCTGCTCCTGTGCACTGTTTCTACTCTGAGTCCTACGAGGGTTTGAGCCATCAAACGGAACCATTCTTTTTTCTCTTTGTAACTTTCTTAACGCTTGAAATCGTTTCTTCGTGGATAGGATTTTAATCTGGAGGTATAGCAGAGGCATGGATCAAGGCTCTGGTTGGCTTGAATGCACAGAAAGCTCTTGAGGAGGATATGAGGAATCCCTGCCTGGTTCTACATACATTTGGCATGACAGGCTGATTGGTAGGGGTGGGGCCTATTGAGCAATCTGGCTAGACCTTTCTCCTACCAATAGATTTATTTTGCCAGCCCCTTGACTATGATGATGAAGTAGAGATACTCTTTTGTGTCTTTAGATCCAGTAATATCAACTCTTTAAACCCTAGAAATGAGATGTTATCAGTAAAAAAAAAGGTCAGATTTATGTAATTTTGAACTGAGAACTCATAAAATTGGCACGTCACAAAATGAGGATATTGTTCCAACTGCAAATTGCAAAGTTTTAGGCTTGCATCTGCTGATACCTGAAATTTATTTATGCAAGCAAAAGCATATATGCATCACTGTATCTTCTTATTGGATACAAGTCCTGACCTTGTATTGTAACACTAATTTCTGAAGCAAAAATAAAGTCACACCCACTCTTTAAGGCATCAAAACCTGCTCACTTCAAGGATGTTGAGTACAAGGGTTAAATTTTGATTGGGCTGATCCAGATAAAAATGCAGGTGTGAATGCATCACTTCAAACCAAATTTCAATCGAATGGCTTTCAGCCACGTTATAGCAGTGTGTACACAACCGTCTGTCCAAGAAGTTTGGCAACTAAAGCCCCTACCACTGTAGTCAAGCTGATTGGCATGCCCACCACAAAGGAACTAAATTGTTTGAGAACCAAGTGTGAACTCGTGAGGCTTATATCTGATCCAGTTACCATTTACATGAATTAAGCAGGTTAACAGTGTTCTAGATCTGAAACCTGATGACAAGCCTAAACTTTTCCAGGAAGTTCTTTCTGATTTGTGGAAAAATGTACCCACCAATGTTATAAATAGAAAGGGAAACATTTCACCAATGAATGGAAAAAGTCAGAAAAGTAGAACTTCTTCAATCAGAATGTGAAATCACTCTGATGCCTTATCAATTGCCATAGCAACAGTTACCCTAGCAAGCACCAGGGAGTTTCTTTAGCCATCAAGGTGCATTATCATGTAATTATTCATGATAAACTATCAACAAAACTCAACAAATAGCTGCATTTTGTGAGAACCGATCTTGGTTAGGACATGACAGCATGGAGAGAAAGAAAGAGCGAACTGTGTCGACACAAAAGAGGAAAATTCCTGCAAGAGGATAATGGTGGAACCTGTACACACCAATGTGTTTGTGTTTGTCCTGTTGTTGTGTCTTCAGCTTGCTAAGATTTGCATGGTGCTCTTGACGTGCTTTTTTGTCTATCTCCGTCCTTCGCTGTTTCTGTCTCTGTGCCAGTGCGTCCTCATGAGCATGTCCCTGTGCATTTGTTCATGTGTTTGTAGGAACTGTGGTCTGTGTAACAGTGGTCTTTCGATCTTTATACAAGGGCCCGACTGATGTACTGGATGTTGAAAATTCTATGTCAAAATCAAAGTTCATTCATTTTTGTTAAGCAGAAAAATACATCATTTTATTTAAATGAGGGTTATGATGTACATAGGTTTGGTCATGAGTGGCTTATTCATATTAAAACTTTTTTTGACAACTGACAGTCAATCAACAAAACTAAAAATTATCAATAAAATTTACCCACAATTAGCAAAAAAAAAGAGCCAAATTTAAATCTGTGATCGCCTTACAATTTGCATATGAAATTTTCAAAGATTCAATGTCTTTAATCCAATTTTAAAACAAACATTAAAGGTCAAAGGCAATTTTGAAAAACATTTATATAAGAGCTCAGAATGTTTTTTGTCTCTTCTGTGAAGTTAGATCGTTTGATGATTGAATCATTTAAAATTATTCTAAATTTTTATCTAAATATTTATTGATTTAATATTGATTTAATTTCAATTTTAAAGTTTTTTCAGCTGTTTTTTTTTTTTTTTACTCCGTTGGGCCCTCTTTGTAGATACATGTTGGAATGACCGCATTATATTCATCCAACGCTGATGGTATAAAGATCGGTGTGTCTGCTGCTAGTGCTGCTCACTATCGTTTTTAATGAACATAAAGTGGCGATGAATGAAAGGATGTATCAATTAAAGCAGGATACTGGCTGGCACCATGGATGGCTCTGCAGCCCTTGATGCACAGCTCCCTTATCAACTATGGTTTGGTAACTCACTGTATTGTTTCCTCTCATTTCCCACCACCTTGGCCCACTCTGACCAATCACAGCGCACAGATGACAGCATAATGGTTGACACAACTCTGCTGGTGCACTTCTTCGGAAAGAAGGGGAAGGCGGAGTTAACGTTTGATGACTTCTACAGGTACCTTGTACTAATAGCAAATCTCACAAGTTAGCAAACTTGTTTGTAGACTCAAAAGTTTATTTTCATCAATATAAAACTAATAATGAACAGAGTTGCAGACATTTCTAAAATGACGGGGAGAGCTTTAGAACTGAAGTAATAATAAAAAATGCTTTGGATATGAAGTTATGAAATTCACAATTAATGACATGATCAGTAATTAAGTAAATAAATAATTATTAATAAACTTGTAGCATTAATGTAATAAAATAAAAATAAAATTCAACATTGAATTATAATCAAATGAATATTCTGAATGAAGTTCTAAAATGTATGTTTAGAAAAATTATAAAAGCAAATTATTCCAAGCAAATTTATAAAAGCTTGGGTTAGGTTTATATTCAGAATATCTAATAAAATTATTGTTCAGAATTACAATTGAATTAAAAAGAAATCAGATTTAAATATAAATAAAATAAATGAACAAAAGTAAGTTTGAATTGATTCAGTGTTCAGAACTTTGTTTTAATAAAATTAATATTTGGATATAAGTATATTACAAGATACTCATATAATCATAATATGCAACCTTTTGCTCAAACTAGTCATTGTCCAAGGTTGTTTCCTTCCTTTGTTCTTGGATCTGTGCTTTTTTTCTTTGTTCTTTTAATTAAATAAAATAAACAGACTCAGCCTTAACATCCTGCTTACAAGCCTCATTTATAATTTTAATAAAATTAATATCCAAAATTAAGTTGTAGCAAAATAACATTCAATATTAAGTTCTATTTTAGGTATTTTACAGAATTTAGTTCTAATAAAATTTAGAATTTAGTCATAGTTTTCGGGAATTAATTTAATCAAAAAACTGAAATTCGGAATTAAGCTCTCAGAATATAGAAATCAAATCTTGAGGCACTTAATTTAACAAGGAATAAACTAACTACATAATAAAAATACATTATTTTTTATTAAGAACTTAAAAAAATGTGTAGCTTATAATGTTTAAACCTAGTAATAGTTGTCATTCTGTAAATAACAATAAATTAAAGATGTTATTACTAAAACAAGAACTGTAAAACTCTCTTCCCTCTTTCTGTATCTCTCATTCTTCCAGGTTTATGGATAATCTCCAGACAGAAGTATTGGAAATTGAATTTCTCACATATTCCAAAGGAATGACCACCATCAGTGAGGAGGACTTTGCTCGGATCCTTCTGCGCTACACTAATGTGGAGGATATTCGCAGTTACCTGGAAAACGTGCGGCAGAGCATCCCTGATGATAAGGTGCTTCCATTCAACCTCATTTACTCTCCACTTGTGTCTAGATACTTTTTGAAAGAGCTCTCCAGATCATCTTTAAGATCAATGTACAGATGTTGACTTTACACTTTTTGGGTCTTAAGCAAAAGGGTTGTTTAACCTGTATGGGGCAGATCTGCCCAAAACTTAAATTTAATATAAATCAAGTTGCTCAAACATTTAAGAGATGTTAGTTCTGGTTGAAATATTGTTCAGAATTACATTCTAATAAAATACATTTTCAGAATCATGATTTTATGAAATATAAATTCAGATGTGTATATTAATAAAACTAATATACAGAAGTAAGTTGAAATTGAATTACTGTTCAGGACTGCATTCTAAAAGTAATATTAAAAGTTTTAGTAAAGTTAAGATTCAGAATTTCTAATTGAGTTATTATTCAGAATCCATCAAATTAATCATGTTAACCATGTGCCTTAAGTTCTTGCCATGTCTTTGCTTTGTTTTGTAATGTGCTTTGATAACTCAAGTTGCTCAAACATTTAAGAGAAGGTCCAAATCACATAAAATAACAAAGGGAAATTTGATTCTGAGATTTATCTGTTCTAGATGTTTATCTAAATATTGTAAGCTGTTCTAGATAATGAATAATAGCAGTTTTGGGGCCACAAAAAAGTAAAACTGGCAAAAAAAATACAACTATCAATATTACTGTAAACCAATAACAGCAATCAAACAAGTTTTCCAAGGGGTCAGTATTTTTCATTTTATGTGTTTTTGAAAGGTGTCAGTGCTTTTTGCTTTCTAGAAAAGGAGGGAGAAGTCTAGCCATTCACTCAGTATAGCACAAATCCTAAGACATGAGACAAAACTTGTTTTTCATTGAATTTGTTGGTGAGCTAACTAGTCAATTTACTATTAGGGTAACAATCTGTCTCAACCCCATTTTAGCAAGTTTTTGAGGGGGTCACCTCGATTCATTTCAAACTGAATGCCCCTACACTTCCTTCAGCAAGTGATCGCAAAGTGATGTGCAAAAATCATGAATTGCTCCTCATTTCTTCATATTTTGCTTCCAGACTTTCTTGTATTTTTAATGTTGAGGAACAGTTCTCCAGATCTTCCTGAAGGACAGTGTTTTGTCTCTCATTTTCAGTACAGTCTCTGTACCTGAGCAGTATGATTGTTGTTTGTTGATTAATCTACACAGTGATCTACGTCTGAACCTTCAAGCAGAACAAAGCGTCTAACTTAAGACATGAAGCAGTGAAGAAACAGGTGATTCCAGATGATCAGGTGATTAGTTTACTGCTGATGCTGAACACTGAGGAACCCCTTTATCTAGAACCTTGTATCTTTAGAAACTTTGCAGGAAGACTAAAATATTTGTTCCCGTTTTTTACATTTAATCCTCAATATTATTTTTTTTTAAAGCAGAAAATGTATCTTTGCAGTAACAAGGGGATTCCCTACGAAATATAAAGAAATGAGGGGCTCAAGACTTTGGAACAGACCTGTACGTCACAGGTGAAACAGGGCAAGTGAACAAGAGTTTATTCTAAATAATGAGAATAAATATATTGTGGCTCTTCCACACCACTCCAAATCCCCCTCTTCATCTTCACTCTAAACCCCTCCACACTCTTCACACCTGAACGCTCCGCTGCCCCATCAGCCGAGCGAGTGTGTATGTGTGTGTTGTAACAGCAGCTTGTAAGCTGTAGTGTAATCTTACATCTCTTCCTGTCACCTCTGCTCCCTAATTCCACTCCTTTCCTTTGTTCTATCCTGAAATGCTCAGGAGTGATTGACAGGTCACCGCCACTGCCGTATCATGTTCGGTTCAGATAAGTGCCCGTGGAGAACCTGACATTAGCGGTTTCTTCTCAGGGAAGTGTATGTTTTAGTGCAAACTGACATTAGGGTCCTGAAGCCCTAAATGGGTGTTAGTGTGTAATTTGATAATGTTCTCATTGATCCATGTCTCGAGAACGACATAATCACGGTTGCTCCTCTTCAAATCGCCACAATAGCCAAAGTTTTGAAATTTTCTTAGAAAGAAGACTGGAACTATGTACCTCCAGCAAAGAATGTACCTGCATTTTCATCTGAGAGCATGAGGCAAACAGTGTAAATGTGATCACAACATCCTCCTTTAGGTACCATTTTATTCACTAAACATGTTTTTCCCAGGACAGGCTACAGAATTGTATCATTTTATAATCTAATGGTTTAAAGTAGTTCAGTAAAAACAGAAAGCTCAATTGGGAACAGGGTGTATGGAGGAAAGTATCCATGGAGTGGAATATGGTGGAGTTTTGTTTTTGAAATACCCTTGATGGGATGCCCCAAAGGTACCACGACCAGTGACAGTTCAGTACTGTTTTGTGATTTTTGGTGCCATTTGAGAGTTAACAATGCTAGGGAGTCAAAGATGCTTTAGAATAGAACTGAACAAACTGGTGAAAATGTTCACTTGCAAATTATTCTTTCCTATAATCTACTTTTTTAACCCCTTTTTTCACCTTTTAATGAGTATTATTGTGACACTACCCCAAGATCTCACTAAAATTTCAACCCTTCAGATTTAAAAACTGTACTTTTAAAATGGCTGTTGAATATAAAATGATTGCTAGTCATCCCAATTTAAAATTTTTTGTTAGTTGATGGAATACAAACTAGAGCCATTGGTTTCAGTTTGGATGAGTTGGAAAGGGATTAAAAATAGCATTTTAAAAAATAGAATTGTAATTTATTCCTTTATCTTTCAAGACTTTGTGAAACAAAGCAACAGTTTTCTATTTAATACCTTAAGATACACCAAGAAACTAAACACACTTATTTGTGCTGGAAAGCTCAATGTTCTTGACCCCAAACCTTTGAAATTCATCTGAAGCAAATATGAAACAGTCTATCGCTAATACCCTGTATGAGGAGATATTCTCAAGCAGTGAATGCCTTCTCTCCTTTCTGTTTTCCACGCTTGGGAAGAGACCTGAGGTTTGTCCTTGTCAAAACGTCAATCCATCCTGCCTTTCTGTCAGATTTTGTTGGGTTTTCTTTCTCATATCCTACTCATCTATCATAGAAATACATGGGTCAGCCACAACTTTGCCCAGAGCAGCACATTCCCCCTGTCGGTGGGGTTAAAGATCTGCTAGGAATCCTTGGGTCCTAAATTCATGTGGATGTTGTTTTGACACCTAAACATTGTTGAGCAGAAGTGATGATTCAGCTACTTTACTCTAAGTGAAATATTACCGGAATGTGCTGAGAGTATAAAGTGAGAGGTATCAATTCTGAAGGATGTTTGTAGCATCTGTTTTTGCTGAAAGTGAACTGAATCTCACTCCATATTAATAGAATTCAGAGACAATTAAAGCTTTGAACTTCAACTCCAATTTAAAAAATCTACTTAAAATAATGAACATTAACTTCACTACTCCACTTTCATCCATGTCTCATGGACATCACACTCAATACATGCCTTTTCTCCACCGTCCACTCTCTGTGTCTTCTCTCTTACATCTCCTTCGGTCTGTCCTGCACCGATGGACACACAGCTCAATTTCAGCCCAAATGGACATAAACACAAATTACTCTGAGTTAAGGGTGTGGTGACTTAGGTATAAAGTTAGCACAATATTAACCCTTCAAACATCAAACATATGCAATGTGATAGAGGCAAAATTTCGAATTAAAAAATGTCCAAAATTATGGCTTTACCACGAATAGTGACTGCAGTACTATGGCAGAAGAATCTCATTGTATCCTACAGGCCATGGTTTCAATAGCTGAAGGGCAATTATCCTGTCTTGTATATGGGTAACCCTATGCCTCATTGCCCTGCGACAGGCCTCTCCTATCCAGTTTTCTGCTGAAGATATCAGGTTTTTGCAACTCTCTGGGAGACCCCCCCCTCACCCATGGGCCTGTGAATGGAAATGCTCATTCCCTCGGGAGATGCTCTAACCCCAGCATTGCAAGCTGTAATGGAGTTGCCTGGAAGGCAGTCAGTTTAGTGTCCTCCAGTATAAACACATCTGATTTAATTTATCGCCTAATCAGGACAAATTGAATGGGGTAATCAACTTCGCTCTCAATGGACATCTATGACAAAAGACTGTCATTACTGCTAACATGACTAATAAAAAAGCTGGCAAGAAAGTGTGCACGAGTTTATCTACAGAAAAACTATTGGATGCCAACCAACAGTTATTTTGTATTTCATAAACTAGACCATAAACTGTGGCACATTTGTTGCGGGAATGAGATTTTCAAGCCTGCATTTTAAACTAAAAGCATGAAAAGTAGGCCTACTACATTGGCACATTTGGGTTACCTCATGACAGAGTTGTTAAAAGCCTTGTTGAAACTTGTGAATTGAAATTAAAGGTGCAAGCAAACCATGGAAAGTTTATATTAATATCAAAAGTCCACACTTTATTATGACTGACTACTTTTCTAGAAAGTTTTGAGCTGCACCTTATTTCTTTAATGTTGCTTCCAAAGAGCCAGAACTCTTATATTATATGTATATTGTACTGTTGAGGAAGAGTTCTACAGGCTTCCTGACTCTCATTTTCAGTCTTATTTCAGTCTACTTAATGAAATGACAAGAAAGCTTGCTTGGTCCAGTGCAGAACTGAAGAACCAAACCTTATACAACAAATGTGCCTTTTCTGATCAAAATGAAGGATGTTGATAGGGTGATTGTAAGAAAGGATTCTGCAGCAGCAGATTTAGCATGCTAACCAATTCATTCTAGAGCTGAACTTTCTGTAGCCTCTTTTGCACATGCACAGCAACCCTGAACTTTCCTAGACGTTACCCAGGGAAATTGTATGTGTGAACACACATCAGTTGAACTGGACAGTCTATGGGATTAACCTTTGCAGCCCCCCTATAGAAATTCAGGTTAATGTCCGATTGAGTCAAGAAGTAAACAGGACAGGTGATTTTCTATTCAAAGCAAATACAATAAATCTCCAAGGGCAAAAAACATGATAATTTACACCAAGATGCAGTCTATCTGGTAGAACAAGATTCCTAGTTTGGCTTGCCATTTGTCTGATTATTTGGGAGGCCAGCAGAAGCTCCTGAATGTCCCACCTCCTGCACGCTCTACCCAGACGCCACTCTTCACCTAAATAACACAGAGTATTTCCAGCAGAACAGATTTGACAGGGAAATTCTGAAGTGCTACATTTGTGGAAACCTCTGGGCAGCGTGCAGAGAATAAGGCTTGGATGTTGTACAAGTGTGGACATGGGTTAATTTTGGGAAAGAGTTCAGTATTGCCATTAAATCAGCCTTGTAAAAAAGTATCTTGCTGACCTGAATGTTTGTTAAAAGCCAGATTCTCTGTATTACAAGCTCCAAACTCTTCAACTTTTCAATTCCTATCACTGCAGTCACCTTGAAACTAATACAGTCAGTCTAACAGAAATGAGCATTATTGCATTGCTGGAAATGGATAATCACAGCCTAAAACATCATCATGTAGTGTCATCTTTAGAAGGCCCATGTTGTCCAGTCTTTACAGTCAGCCTGACCAGCTGATCCAACCCAACAGGATGTGTTGACCCTGGACTTTTTGGATCCTTGAATGGAACAGTTATTCAAAAATGCTCCTCCTGTGTCCTTTAGCCATCCCTTTGGCATGATTAGTCTCAGCAAGGCTTCAGCATGGTGGTCCTCCTTTAGGATAACTTCTGAGCTCTTTCTTCACGACAACTGTTCTACAACAAATCTCTAACCAAACAACAAATAAAAGTTGTGTGCTGACCCAGAAAGTTTAGCTGGAAATAAAAAAAATTCGCCATCACTGTAACTGTTGTCCAACTGGGTGCCTTATGAGTCACCTTTTGGAGCGATTTTCCATATCAGATCATGATCTCAGCACACTTGTCTTCGACCTTTTCATATCCAGCAGAGCTGGCCGCTGTGTCAAAACTAGCCTGAATAGCTCAGGGCTTTCATCACAGCACACGTCAGTCACAGTGTGCAGCCAAGCGAAGCTTCTTCACATCCACCCTGAAAATAGAGCATGCCGCACACTGCAAGCATGGGCATTTCAGCTTCTGAGGTTGCATTCTGCATGGCCGGTATCCTTTTGTGAAATTCTCATCTAATTTTTTGCGGTATTATGCTCAGCTAGCATTATTTTTTTTCACAATAAATCCCCCTCATATCCCACATGTGGTTTCAGGGCCACTCACGGGCCACATTAGGTGCTCCTACCATACAGGTGCATTTCGGCCATCTCCGATTACAGACTATAGTCCATCTGTTTCTCTGAATCATTTGTTAATGAATGGGCCAGCTCAGAGCAGAAGTATTGACACTTGTACTAAGAAAAGCAGTTGAATTAGTACTTCTACTTTCACAAGAGTTGCTTTTTACACAAGTTAAAAAGTTCCAATGTCATGAACATCACACTCAATTCATGGCTTTTCTCCACCGTCTACTCTCCCTCCGTTATGTCTTGTTCCATCTGTCCTGCACCGATTAACACACCAAGGGACCAACTCTTCTATGTGTCCTATTAAGCTGCAGTGTGTCTTGATGTTGGGAAGATGAAGGAAAATAAAAAGAATGTAGGATTCCCCTTAAATGCATTCAGAATAAAGGGAGTAGTCTTCTTGAAAAGGGAGGAGTAGAAAGAACAGGCAGTTGGGAATGTGAGGAGTACAAGTAAATACTAATCAAAGTACAAATACCTAAATACTTAAGTACGGTAAGTATTTGTACTTGCCTGCTGAGCAGGCATTTTTGGGTTGATCATTCTTATCACATACACAAGATATTAATGGTAGCCCTATAACACAAGGGATTTGCTCTTCCTTCAGGGTTAACTAGCTTGTGAACCATACTAAATCCTCCAGGTTTGGTTGTTTTTCAAGGTGGTGCAAAGTGCCAAAGATCCAGAGGAGGGGGCTGAGTCATTCTGAGAAACAGAAGGACCACAGTTTGTATGGTAAATGGACCTAATCCACAAAGAGTAGAGATTAAGTAGGGATACCTAAGAGATCGGAGGGGTTTGCTCAGTGTTTCCATTGCTTGTTGCTCCAGTGCCGTCCAAACATGTTTCGGCTGATTGACTACATTTGAGTTTGGTGGGATCATTTGATTTTTCACCAAACTAATCCTTAAAGGATGACATCCCTGAAGGGTGACGTAAGACTGTTCCTTTTCCTTCTGAATGCGCTGAATGCACTTGTCATCTCCGGTGAATCTTGCAGATCTTGCATGGAATTGAACGGAACTGTTCCATGCCGTCAGTGGCTATGGAATTGGGAGGGTATCGCATCATCCTAGCTGAGCGCTGTTTCTCTGATGGTATCGAGTCTGACGGCATTGTGTCATCCCTGTTTGTGCTCAGATTTTTCGTTATCTTCTTCCTTTCCAGGGCATTACCTTTGATGAGTTCAGGTCCTTCTTTCAGTTTCTGAACAATCTGGAGGACTTTGCCATCGCCATGCAGATGTACAATTTTGCCAGCCGTTCCATCGGACAAGGTTTCACCTTTTAACTAGAAGGCGCTTTTGTTTCATAATTAAAAATGTCATTAACATATCAAACTCACTAAATTCACCAAAAAATGAGAATACTTTGACTTTTGAGAATACTTAATTGATTGTTATTTGCTAAATAAGTTAGCATATTTTAGCTAAATTAGCAGTTATTTGCAAAATTAGTTAGCTTATGGAGATTATTTAGCATATATCCATACATTAGCTTTGAAGAAAATAGTTAGTTAGCATCTGAAAGCTAAATTTGCCATTAATGACCAATCATACCTTAAATCACAAAAGCTAAATTTGCTTCTTAACTAAATTAGCCTACTTTAGCTAAATTATTAGTTATTCAATATATTTGTTAGTTCAAATTATATAATTAAACTCGATTGTTAGTTTAGTGTGTGTGTGTGTGTGTGTGTGTGTGTGTGTGTGTAAGATGAGTTTGCCAGGGCTGTTTATGTGGCAACGGGGTTGAAGCTGACGGGACACTTGGTGAACACCATCTTCAAAATCTTCGATGTGGATCATGATGACCAGC
Organism: Hepsetus odoe; assembly: GCA_017165825.1. Classification (NCBI taxonomy): domain Eukaryota; kingdom Metazoa; phylum Chordata; class Actinopteri; order Characiformes; family Hepsetidae; genus Hepsetus; species Hepsetus odoe. The sequence continues at coordinate 21,820,091 of CM029377.1, forward strand.
TGAGCTACAAAGAGTTCATCGGCATCATGAAGGACAGGTTGCACCGTGGAGATCGGGTGAGAAAGGGTGGAATTGATGGAGGGATGCAGAGGGGATAGAAAAGGGAGATGAAAGGGGAAAGAGGGATTGCCTCTAACAGAGCAGAGACCACATGTGTTTTAAGGCCACTGGGATATATTAATCACCACTATACTGTCACCTAGTGGCCATGCTTTACTTCCTCCACATCCAAAATATCATATAGAAAATTAAAAATCCATTAATACTATATATTAATGTACATATACTATATAACACTAATACTACTAATATAAATACATTAAAATATATATTTTTTTTTATTTTAATTTAACACAAAATGCTACCCACTTTCATGATACGTCAACCAATAGAAATGCTCTTTCATTAGTTTCAGTCAAATTGGTCAAATTTGCTATTCTGATAAAATTTAAAGTGGGTTGTGGGGGACCAGGGTTCGGAACCATGATGTGGGGACCAGTTTAGGAGACCAGGGTGTGGGGACCTGGGTATAGGACAGGGTTTAGGGGACTGGGGATGAAAGTGAAAGTGAAAGTGACAACCCTTGTCATTGCGAGGTCACAGCACTGCACACCATGAACCACAACGAAATTGGACCTCTGCTTTTAACCCATGCACACAAACACCGTGCAGCAGTGGGCAGCTATTGAAAGCGCCCGGGGAGCAGTGATGGGGACGGTACCTTGCTCAGGGGTACCTCAGGGCAACCTATTTGTGAGGGAATCGAACCCACAATCTTCCAATGTGGGGCCAACTCCCTTACCACTAGGCCACTGCTGCCCCATGATGGCATGGGATGCCATCCCATGCCATGCCATGCCATCCCATGGATGGCATGGGATGCTGCTTTGAGGGGTAGGAATCTCAGCTTGTTTCAGTGGCACCTCCATTTATACTGCAAAACCTAAAGTGGGTAATGGGAACCAGGTTAGGAGCCAAGATGTGGGGATCAGGTTAGGAGAACAGAGTGTGGGGACCGGAGTATAGGACCAGGGGTGGGGTACTGTGGTGATAAGATTGGATGCTGCTTAGGTGGTAAGAATCTCAGTAAATTCAAATGGCTCCTCCAATAATAGTGTAAAACTTAAAGTGGGTTGTGGGGACCAGGTTAGGAGACTAGGGTGTGGGGACCGAGTTAAGAGACCTGGGGTATAGGACCAGGGTTGGGGGACTGTTGTGATGAGATGGGATGCTTGTTTGGGCAATGGGAGTCTCAGCTCATCTCAGTTGCACCTCCATTAATATCGTTTCTTATTCATTTCTGATGCATGGATTCCACTTTATAACCTCATCACAAGCTGCTGATCTCACAGGCTTTGCTTTCATTAACGCACTTGTTTATTTTCTCTCTAACCGTTTCTGTCTGTGCTGCAACCTCCTCTGCCTTCCTCTGTGCTGTTCACCATCTCTGCGGCTGCAGGGCTATAAGGCTGTAGAGCGTCACACTTCCTTCAGGTCCTGTCTGAAGAAGGAGCTGGCTGGCAGATAAGTAAAAAACAAAAAATAAAACTTACACCCCCCCCCTCCCGAATAAAGTGAGGCCAGACTCATTATAGAGTAATGTAGTTAAACAGTGATGAAAACAGTAAAGATCACACAGTTACCTCACAAAGTCATGCTCAGTAACATGTCAGGGGAAGAAAAAAATTTTGGTTTTGTATTTTTTTTTTTTTTTTTTTTTTTTTTAAAGGGATGATTTTTTTTGCAAGCAGTGAAATGTTTACAGCCCCAGTGCTGTAAAAATGATCTTCCCCTTAATGACTTCCTCTATTTTTACAGTAAATTGTTTCTGATATCCAGGAAACTAAAGTATAAAACAAACAAAAAAAGCCTTAGTAAACACAACACACACTTTTTAAAATGACAAGATATGATTTTATTGAATCAAAATGCTGAGTTTTGTCCCTCGATAAAGTGAAATAAAAGTAACTATTTGTCATGAGAATAGCGCACAGTGAACCACAACAAAATACACCCTCTGCTTTAAACCCACACACACCATCCAGCAGGGGGCAGCCATACCCAGCACCCAGGCAGCGGTGATGGGGAGGGTACCTTGATCAAGGGAACTTCAGGGCGACTTACTGGGATTCAAACCCATGACCTTCTGATCCTTGGGCCTAGTCTCTAAACACTAGACCACCGCTGTCCCCACAATAAGTCAGGAGATCATCCAAAAATTGTGTCATTTTTACTCATGTTGTCTTTTGTATTGAAAGACATTAATTTATTAATTTAACAAAATCAGGAAATGTATGTTCATATCTCTCTCTTTTACCAGGTGAATGGTGGTTCCTTCCTTACCTGTGTGAGATCTGAGGCAGGGAGTCAAGTCCACCAGCTGTGGAGGCAGTTCAGCATGATGGCCTAACATCATCATTATCATCATCATCTTCAGAAACACTAAATCTATTAAACCAGCTGGGACAGGGTGTCCCATTGCAGCTCAATATCCACTGCATGTAGCCTTGCATGACTTTGCCTTTTTATACTGGATGTCCTCCCATCTCTTAATGCTTCCAATGGGACGGGACCAAAGTGTCATCAAATGAAGTTCCGCTTATGCAATATGTTACGGTCCTCATGCAAAACGCTTCAGATGTTGTCTATAGCTACTTTGTATGTCATTATGGCATCAAAGCCCAGTTCACACTCAGCTATGGAGACCAAAACACAAACCCAAAAACCCAACAGCTACAACATCTAGAACACAAGATGTTCTGAACTGTCCGTTAAACAACAGGCTTTCAATTCTTAGCTTTTAATTTCTTATTTTCCTTTTATTCCTCTTATTGATGTGTCTGGCAATAGGCAGACTTGATCAAATTCTCTGTGATCATTATATCTTTACTTTTAATTAAGATTCATTTCTTATTCATTCCTCGTCTTAATTGTAATTGTATAAGAATGCCATTATGTTCATTTAATTAGAAACACTTTATGGATATTAATGTTATTAGAACTTCAATTCAATAAATATGATTCTAGCTTTATTCTTAATGTGACTTTTTAAAGATTTCCTTTTACATATTTTATTATTAGAACTTCCTCCTAGATGTTAAATTTATTTAACTGAATATTCATTCTTTTTTCATTTTATTCCTCAAATTCATTTTATTATAACTTCATTCTGGATTTTAATTTTATGAGAATGTTGTTGAGTAAATAGAACTTTTTTTCTGGGCATTATTTTTTTTAGAATTTCTTTTATTGGAACATCATTATAAAACTAATTTTATTAATTCTGGATATTTTATTTTAAGAATTTTATTTGATCTTTATAATGGCTTTATGTTTATGCTAGCACCCTTATAGTTGTTGGAAACAACTCAGATTGTCATTGGAGCAGATTAGATTACAACTAGAAATGTTATAGCTTCAGTTCTGCCCGTAAATTTCCAAATTTGGATCAAAAAACGTGGAAAATGAATGATAATGCCAATTTCAGCCCAAACCCCAATGGGTTTCTGACAAGCTCTAACAGCACATTGACATTTTTGCCTGTTGTAGATCAAACAGATGCTTGTAACAAACTCCTTATGTTTTATCTGAAGCAATTGTATGTATTAGAACTGACAGGTCCACAGTCAGTGACATATCTAGAACCTCCTGAAGGCTTCTTTTTCTCTCGATATTGGTCCCACTCATTGATCCCACTTTTGTAAACCAAAGCATTTGGCTGATCCTTCATCACCGATTGGTTGGTAGAAGACTGAAAATGTCATCAGTCATCTCAGACATGGGGCAGCCGTGGACTAGTGTTTAGGCCCCAGGGTCAGAAGGTCATGGGTTCGAATCCCAGATTAGCAGGTTGCCCTAAGATACTCTTGATCAAGGTACCATCCCAGTCACTGCTCCTAGGGTGCTGGATATGGCTGCATGGTGTGTATATGGGTGAAAGGAAGAGGTTTCATTTTGATGAGGCTCACTGTGATTTGTTTCACGACAATCACTTTCACTTCACGTTTCTTCTAAGGTTCAGAAGATCCACAAGGCCCTGATCATTCTTCACCTGCTGGGATGACCTCAGTGCTTGCCTCACATTTTCCCTGCTAGCATTCACTTTCCTGATTATAAATTTATAGCTGTGATTTCATCACAATTAACAATGATAGACAATCTTCAGATAGTTCAGATAGAAAAAAACAAAAAGAATAAATAATGTCACTTTTTAAACCATTGCCTAAATTACTTTAAATCTGTCTCCTTTCAGCTGAGTGTGAACTGACCTTAAAAAGCAGAGCAACATTTATGCACTTACTGCCTGTTAAACGAGAAGCAGAGACTCGTCTGTCCCCTGGTCATTCCTTGAAGTTACTCTGCACTTTTCTTTTTACGCTGGGAATGCAATCGTATGCAAACATTTTGGTCAAATGACCATTTTTTTTTTTTGATGATCTGCATGATTTGCTCCGTAATTACTGTATATTTTATCATAGTTTGCTGGAAAAATAATGTCAGAACAAAGCATGTGTGGCACAATTTATGTTTCATTCTGCTCCCTGGAAAAAATATGCACTTGCTTTTATTCAGATGAGGAACAAAATGTGTCATTAGTCCAGTTTTGCATTCGACTGTATATCTTTACTTCTTGGTCAATAATGCACTGTTACATTGAACTATATGCACAGACCACTGTAATGTATGCAATGTATGTAATGTATGCAGCCCCTCCAAAAGTACTAGATACGCATTTGTTTTTGAATGGAAGACATTTGGGTTTAAGATAGAAGAACGATCAATCTGGCATGAGAGTAGCTTTTATTTCCTGGATCTATATATGGTTATGTGAAGTTACATAGCACCTTTTTCTTTTGACCAGCCACAAATGAATTGGCCACACTGTTCTAATACTTTTGGAGATAAATATTTCAATAACTATGGGTGCCTACACGGCATCCACAGAAGAAGTGAAAATGAACAAGAGGTTCAGGCCAGTAGAAATCTGAAATGAAGGAAAGGCACTGGTGCTTGATCAATTGTTGGCCCTAAGAAGGTCACCCACCTGCAAAACAAGGTGGCTGAGGAGCAAGTGAGGCACAGTTGGTGTACAAAAACCCCTCGAAATGAATACCTGATGTTATCTTTCCAGTTTATACTGGTTGGATGTTGGAAGAAACCCAGCTTGAATCATGTCCATGAAGGACACTTTTAAAATTGGATCACTGCGAAAAATATTGCCCATCATAGTTTTGATGCAGATCCTGATTTGAGCAAGAGCAGTAAACCTTCCCCTTCCTGGTGTATTTCAGTAATCTAGTAAAAAAAAAAAAAAACTTTCCCTACAACAGTATATAGAATAAAAGTGCCCCATGTTGGTTGTGTTCAAAACAAGGCTCAATCAGAGATGATTCTTACTACAGGTTCTACATAAAATGTAGTTAAAACCCTCCAGAGGTCTTCCCTCATTTTTATATATTTGATATTGATTCGAATGCAGCCAGTAAATTATGAAGTTCTGCATTCTCCTTCCCTATAAACTTCATAAAATTATTATTTTACAAAAACTCTCACTTGGAAACATTGGATTTCTGTTTTAGGGTAGGCAGTTGGACCACTAAGATCATTTTCAAGCAAAATAATTAATTTTCTCAAAGCAAGACTGTTGTCCGACATGCTGTTGAGGTTAGCTTGTATTCACCTCTCTGTTACAATCCAAAGGAAGTGTGCGAGTGTATTTTTCAGTTTGTTTGTTGTGTGTTGATGGCGAATCTTAAAGTGTTTATGATGCTCTGATTATATATAATGCATGTGTTCTTCCAGTCTTCATGGTCAACATTACATTTGCACAGCCCGTGTTACCTGTTGGAAAGTCACATCAAGCTGATGTATCTCAAAGCTTGCCATTAAAACCTGGTTGAAATGAAACAAAATAAAATTCCTTTCACAAATAATGAGACTTTTTAATGTGTTGGAATTGCATGTGACTGCACAGCAGTAAGGGTTAATTAAGTCATTTACAATAGAAACTACGGGTTGATACGGTTTGTCCTTTTGTCCTCAATCTATCATGAGTTCAGCTCCCAATTATACAGTTAAGGTGTAGCTCAAACAGTTCCATATGAAGAGTGATCTACAAAGTAAAAGCTGTTATTTAAAAGATAATTTCACAAATAAACTCCAAATTCCCCTCTCAATTAACTGGTTGACAACATTGTCAAAAAAATGGTTTGGGGTCCAGTCTATAACTCGTTGATCATACAAAATGGTGGTGACTGGAACCAGACATCTGAAGCTTCCTAAAAGACATGCAATGACTGAAATCACAGCCTAATGTCTATTTACTCAATGTTGAACATTAACATTTCACAGTTACTATCATATTTTTTGTTACTGTTATTATTAGCTTCATAAATATTTGTTAAACAATGCATTTGCTATTTTTTATAAACTATTTAATCTATTAAGTATAATGTTTTATTAGGCAATATTAAATTAGGCAAAACTGCCAAAATTACAACAAAAAAAAAACATAAAGCGGAACGAACCGACACCCGGGACTCCAGATCCTGGAAAATGTTTCAGTCCGAACAGCTCTTCCTGACGAACTGCTATGAGCTAGAAAAGGAGCCGCTTCGTAAAAATATCTTTAAAAAAAAAAACAATAAAAGATCAACTTTAAACGAAAAAAAAAGCATTGCTGAATTCACATTCCGACTAAATTGTTTTTTTAAACTTTGTTTTTTAAAATTATCTACATCTCAGATTTAAAAATCCTGAACTGGGAGGAGTTATAAACACTGAAGGATTATGGGTAAATAATATTTAAATAATATAAACGTTTTACCAAAATCGTTCCTGCTGCGATCAGCAGACTGGAGGAAGGAGATGTAAGCGGAGTGGTAAATAATTAACCAAAGAGCAAGTTCACTGCAGCGAGGATTTTTCTTGCACTCTGTTGAGGATATAAGATTAGGTACTATACTTGTTAGAAAAAAAGCAGAAGCTGTGGGTGTTTCTAATACGTTTATAATGCATGTGGGTTTCTAAAGACTTACTGAAGTAATAAGATGAGGACCGTCTGAGTCTCTTGACGGCACTTTGGCTTAAAGAACATTTCCTTTTCCTCTAACTCTCCTAATTATCACCCACCACTTGATCTGTTCAGCTCCTCTGCTGTATCGTTGATCTGTGGAGTACATAATGCTCTTAGCTCTCACTTCACTGAATGTTGGTCTTTACTAATATTCCCCATAAAATCTTCTTCTGGCTGATCATCTTTGTTGTTATATAGTTACTACATTTACAGTATTTAGCAGACGCGCTTATCCAGAGCGACTTCCATGTCCTAATTAAACAGTCCCCCTGGAGCAAGTCAGGGTTAAGGGTCTTGCTCAGGGACCCAGTGGTGGTAGTGCCAGAGGTGGGATTCGAACCTGGGACCTCTTGAGCCATAAGCAAGTACCCTACCACTAGACCACTACACTTACTACAGCTCTGTGCATCACCCTGTGATCCACAGTCTGGAGGAAGCAGATGTGAGCAGAGTGATTACACTTTATATGTGAAGAAAAAAATATACACATATACATATACACTTTATATGTGAAGAAAAAAGTAGAAGATTTTGAAGTTATTGATATGTATATGACTTTTGTTAATATATGAGTTTTTTGCATATGTTTCTCTGAGCTCTTGGAGGTACATGTGTATTAAGAAATGTTTTTGTTTCTGACGTTGTGGCTTTACTAGTTATCACCCACCACTTAGCCTAATGCAGCAGAAGAGCTGGACAGGTCAACAGCACCTGTGGCAGTCGTTGCTAACCCAGGCCTCAACCTATCCAGTTTGGAAGTCTGTTTCATTGTCTGCATATTGATTTGGCTGAAGTTTAACACCCTTTCTGACGTAACCCATCCCATTTATCTGGTACAGGGACCAGCATGAAGAAATACACTGGCTTGAACGTGCCCAGTAGCTGGGTTTGTAATCTCTGTACTGTGTTCTGCTGAATGAGTAAAGGTCAATGGACAGCATTTATAGTTTTATATCATTGTTTTCTAACTTTTTGGTGGGGCTATATCTCAATGGTAGAGCGTTTGACTTGCAGATTAAGAGGTCCACACTTCAAATCTGTTTGCTCCCTTAAGATGTCCCAGCAAAATATTTTGTTGTGTGTTCTTTTTGGTGGATAAGGACTAGGCCTAGGATCAGAACATTGTGGGTTTGACTCCCAGAGCAGTAGGTTGCCCTGAGGTACTGTTCAACAAGGTACCATCCCCACCACTGCTCCCTGGGCTCTTTCAATAGCTGTCCAATGCTGGACGGTGTGTATGGGTGAAAAGAGGAGGCAAAATATGGTTGTATTTCACTGTGTGCTGTTTCATAATGAGTAACAGTCACTTTCACTTTAACTGGAAGACTCAATATAATTAGAACGCGACAAGCAGATAGTGCAGTTTTTCGCTCACCTTCCTCATAAGCCTTCATTGAGTAATCAGTGTTATTATATTTAATTGTACTTTCAGTATTTTGTATTTATTGTACCAAACTATGTTGTACTATATGCCCTGCATTATTTATTATTTGTTTGCTTTTAGTGTTTTCATATTGTATTTGTCATATTTATTAAATATTCTTTATTATTTTAGTATTACAATATTGTACTCCATGTCTAACACTGACAGACCTTATTTATCTTTTAAGTGACCCATTTTCGAGTCCTATGTGCCTGCTTTTGTCACCTAAATGTTGTTTAAACCATGTGTTCACATTAGCTGATCTAATAAATAAATTGATAATAACACCTCCATCCAACATTTAATAGTGTTCTGATATATTCCTAATTAATTTGAATATTTACCTCAATCGCGATTTACAAAGTTGATTTTTTATTGGATAAAGGGATTCTAACACTGCAAAACACTTTATACTTAATAATGTCGCTTTATTCTGAGTGGATGTAACACTACAGATTGATTTATATGTAATTATTTCTTTATTGTGTTGTACCTCCACCCTGCGGCAGTACCACAGTACCTAACAGAGCGTCAAATCATAAACTAGCGCTTAAGATTTGAAAAGTTATCATTTTTTCATGTTTTATTTGAATAAAGAGGTTGATTAACAAACGCTCAATGTACGGAACTCCAGAAGCAAGAACGTGTTTCCCTCCGAGCGGTTTTCCTGACGAACCGGTACGAGCTGGAAAGAAGCTCCCTCAAAGAAACATATTTCAACAAATATTAAAGACGAGTATATAAAAACCGATAAATCCATATGCAGACGAGTTTAATATAAAACTGTAAAATGATCTACATCTCTCGCAGATTTAGAAAAGTTCGAACTGGGAGGAGTTATAAACACTGAAGGATTATGGGTAAAATATTTTCATAAAATAAACGTTTAACCAAAGATGATCAGAAATGATGAGGATTTGTCGCTTTATTGTGCAAAATATAGTCGGACGGTGTTGAAAAAGTGCAGTTTGATTTTTCAATTTTTTTTTTTTTTCAGCGCTGTGCAACATCAGAGAAAAAAACAGAAACAAAAAGCGGCGTTAAAGCTGCTGTTTCTGAACAAACTCTCACGTAGACCTTCATCAAGGACCGAATGCTCCGAACGGAGCCGATCATAGTCCTGAATGAGCGGTAGTGCGGGTATAGTGCTGCTCCTCAGGACTCGTGGTGTCCACCGTTTGGGTGAAGTGTAGTGTGTAGATGGAGGAGTTCTGTCCTGAGAGCTGGGTAGTCAAGACTATACTTTCAGGGATCATTTCTATAGTTCTTAACTTGGAAATTTGACGTGAAAGTGGTTCGTCTCCCTAACCACGATGATGACCTGAGACATTTCCTTCTGAGCGTGAATCTGATGGCGAGTGATGATTAGCATCATGTGCTCACTATCATTGAGGATCGTTCCTGCTGTGGCTCACAGTCTGGAGGAAGGAGATGTGAGCAGAGTGGTTAGGTACTATACATGTTAGAATAAAAGCAGGTTCGTATTTCGGAGACTTGATGTGAAAGCGTTTTGTTTTTCTAGTCACGAGCAGAGATATTTTCTCTGGGCATCAGTGTGATGAGAAACGTCATTTGCTTCCTTTCATTGAGAATCGTTTCTGCTGCGTTCATCAGTCTGGAGGAAGGAGATGTAAGCGGAGTGGTTAGGAATTGTTGTGGAAATAATTAACCAAAGAGCATGTTCGCTGCAACAAGGATTTTTCTTGTACTCTGTTGAGGGTATAAGATTCTCATAAGAAGATGCAAGCGATCAGAGGTTGTCATGCACATTTTGGACTGCAGAGCACACAGAGAGGCAACAAACTTACACCTCTGCATTTTACCCACACACACACCATCCAGCTTTTGAAAGCGCCCTGTGAGCAGTGATGGGGACGGTACCTTGCTCAAGGGTACATCAGGGTAACCTAATGGTCTGGGAGTTGAACCCATGACTTTCCAATTCTGGGGCCCAGTCCCTAAAAACTCGATCACCGGTGCCCTTAAAGGTGGCTGCGATGGGTAGATACTTGAGTGTTTATTTATTTTTTTGATGAGCAATATGTGTTTTCATTGGTTTTTGTTTCACAAGTTTGATTTTTGAGCTTTTAAGATGATAAATGGCTGTGTAGTTCACCTAACAAAATGTAAAGGTAGAGGGAGTGCTTAAAGACTGGAATTTCTGAAGGAGGTCCAATGGGTAAATGGACTGCATTGGCATCTAGAATAGTGTCTTGCTGGAGGAGTGGTACCTCTAAGGGGGATTTTAGTTCAACATAACTATGTTTACAACTTATTAATGGAGACAGGGCTACTGGTGTTTACAGATGTGAGTGGCCATCTTGAAACTTGAGATCAGGATTAGTGAGGTTCCTCCTTTCTTCTGAATTGGAAATCCATATTCAGACGGCATTTGAGTTACAACTACAAGTGCTGAGGGTGCTTCTGAAGGGAACAGGACTTTTGAGGAAGAGAGATTACTAAGGGAGGTGCTGGGGTAGATTAAGTACCACAAGGGAGATGATGGTTCACAAACTAGGAGGTGGTAGATAAGTGAGAATCCTTAGAAAGTGGAATAGCTGAGAGGGTTTTTGATGTTCTTGAGAAGAACTGTTGGTGGAAGTGCTGAAGGTTGAGTTTATAAATCATTTCTACAGTTTCTGCCTGTAGATAAGTAGGAAGATGTAGATGACCACCTCTTTAACCATCTTTTCAGCAGTGCTCCCACATCAACTCTCCTATTTTCAGCACTCTTTTCTTCAATCGCTCCTCATCAACCATTACTAATATTCCCCATAAAATCTTCTTCATCTGGCTGATCAACTTTGTTGTTCTATAGTTACCACATTTACGGCATTTAGCAGACGCTCTTATCCAGAGCGACCATCTTTTCAGCAGTGCTCCCGCATCAGCCCTCCTATTATCACCACTCTTCCTCATCAATCCTCCTCTCATTATTGATCCCATCATCATTTACATTTACATTTACGGCATTTAGCAGATGCTCTTATCCAGAGCGACTTACACTTCCTAATTACAGGGACAGTCCCCCTGGAGCAACTCAGGGTTAAGGGTCTTGCTCAGGGACCCAGTGGTGGTAGTGCTAGAGGTGGGATTTGAACTTGGGACTTCTTGAGCCATAGGTCCATAGGCAAGTATCCTACCACTAGACTACCGCCACCCCGGAGAATCATCAACTCTTCCTTATTAAGCATTCCTCAATTATTCCTTCCCTTATCAGTGCTCTCTGGGAGTTGTACTGGAGTCGTTTAAGTAGAGGGAGTGGTAAGGAAGATGCAAGAGTAGAAGGTGTTGTAAGGGCGGTGCTGGGCTTGAGGGAGTTGTAAAGGAGGTTCTGGGGTTGAGGGAGTTTTATAGGAGGTTCTGGGGTTGAGGGAGCTGTAAAGGAGGTTCTGGGGTTGAGGGACTTGTAAAGGAGGTTCTGGGCTTGAGGGACTTGTAAAGGAGGTTCTGGGCTTGAAGTTGTAAAGGACGTTTTTGGGTTCATGGAAATGTTCTGGGGTTGAGAGAGTGCAAAGAAAAGTGGATGACATTTCATTTCAATGCTCTTTTACAGATGATCTAAAGATAACAAAAATGGTCTGGATTATCAGCAGCGTCAAGGTTAACAGTAAAGTCCTGGGATAAAGCCAGGTGTAAAGGAGGTGCTGAAGGAGTGTAAGAGATGGTGGGACAAAGCTGAAAATGAGTCTAAGCAATTGATCATAAACATACAAATAAACTGATGGCTGTTTATTGTTAAACAGTTTTACATTTGGATCATGGCTTTATAAGTAAGGTTTTTGGTGATTATTGGCTCTTGGTGAAATAACAACTTGAGTTTTGATCAGTTTTTGTTACTGGTTACATACAAAATGTGAGTGATTTCTGGAGAAAGTGTGTAATGTTAATTGCAAACTGTGTTTTTTGACCAATAAGGACTGATTTTATGTATTCTCAAATATATTATAATGGGATTGCAGGAGGCTGTATGACATCAGAACAGATCTAGAAGACATCCCAAAGCAGCATTATACGTTCAAATAAAATGGTGTATTAGGAAGTATGGTATATCTTCTGTTGTTTTTATCGTTCAAGTTAAGCGTTCTCGCGAGAATGCCCGAGATCTTGGCCAGGGCCCATCCAGATCACACGAGACTATCCAGGGCTGCGTCTCAAACGGCGTGGCAGTGCATTAACTCGAACGCCGGAAAACCCAGCAAGCGAGAAGTGAGCGAGGCACCGGGCGGAGTGTAACGGGGTGCGATTTGGAACCCAGCCGCACAACCGAACCTAACGCCGATGGGCCACGACGTCACCTCGTCTATTCGTTGAAAACTCATCTTCTCGTCTTTAACCGACCGAGCCGACTCGCTCCTGCTTTGTGGCGCTGACTGTCTTCATCAAGGCCATGTTTTCGAAGGAGCGCCGCTAGTGATCCGCCCTCGCGTGCCAGGTGAACTTCCGGCGTGGATTAGCCTATCCACCTTGGCTTTGTTTTGGAGCTGTTTTTAATCGCTCTTTCTCATGTTTTTGACCCAGGATGAACTGGATTTTCCCTTTATCCAAGGGTTCTGGTCCAGTCCCGCCTCCTGTGACCAGTTTACAGAAACAGAGGCAGCGGCAGATTGAGTCTCTCCGCGCGGCTCACTCCAAGTAAGCTAGACTGGTTGTAAACAAACGCCGAAAGGGACGTTTTCGGCGACGTCGGTCTGCATTTTTTTTTTACCTTATTGTGTCTTACAATAAAAGCGACTAAAACCAGCTATGTGAGCTGTCCTTTGTATGATAACGACGCCAAAACTGCGTGGGAAGGCTTCTGGAAAATGCTGAGTAACTAGCCGCCTAGTTAGCCGGACGCGTCCCAATCCATGCGCTGCCGCATTTCACCCTGCGCACTCCAGTCCCACCGGTGCCGTGCTGTTTACGTACTATTTAGAGTTGTGGCGCGCCGATTGTGACGCGGCCCGTGCTCCTCGGATTAAAGTATTAGTTCTGCACTGTTTCCACCAAAAAAGCTCCACAATCCCTTCTTTAAGCGCCTGGAGGACAAGGACAGCTCTGAGCTCAGTCTTGGGACTAGAGACACTAAATAGCTGAGCTGATCGACTTGGGCAGTCAATCATAATCGCGATTATTTTGGATCGATATTCAGTATAATCGATTTTCAACACGATTATTCACTGTTTTTTTGGGGGGAAATGTATTTATTATTTTTAAAAAGTTTGTCAATTCAACAGCGTTTAAGTCAATTTCCTCAAATGGATAGGTTAATTTTATAAAAACATTTATAAAAATTGTTTATAAATACAAGAAAATACAATAAATGAATCAGAATTTCACAATTTAAGTTTATTTACACAATTAGTTTATAATACCAAATATAATCATCTGAACATTTTTTTTTGAATAATAATGAATGCATAGATTTTTTTTTTCCTGAATTGAGCGGATCATCAGTGACGATGATGATTTTAACGATGATGGTTTTATTTTTAGAATCGCTTCATATCAAAATCGTAATCACAGTCCATGTTTGATTAATCCAGTTCGGCGATCAGTGACCGTGGGTAATCGGTGGTGTGAGAGGCTGGCGTTTCTAAAGTAGAGAAGAGATTCTTCTAGCCGTTTTTCAACATCCTGTAACATAATTCATCTTATTTATTTTGTGGAAATTTATTCCAATTAAATTTAATAAAGGTTTCTGTTATATTTCTCTTTTTTTCTGAATATTAGTTTAATTGTAAAAAAATGTTTTCTTGTTTTTGTATTTTTCCAATGTGTAAATATTATTCATATATATATATATATATATATATATATATATATATATATATATATATATATATAATGAGAGAGGGCGAGAGAGCGCTTATTTTTCTTTTTTTTAGAATATTCATATTTATGTAAATGTTTCGTTGTTTTTTTTTTTTTAAGAAGTTGAGAGAAAATGACTTAATTGCTGTTAAATAGTCAAGTTATTTATTAACTATTTTTTTAAAATAAACTTTTAACACTTTCTTTTCAAAGTTAACAAGAAATAGTGCTGAATATTTGTTCTTTCAGTGTTGACCAAAATAATTGGATTATGACTTTATTGCTATACAAACTGAGATGCCTGAACTGCTGGATTTCTCAGTAGAAAAGGATTTTTCACTTTTTTTTTTGTTATCCTTATGAGTAGCTTTAAAGTATTTTAGACCAAAGCTACATAAAGGAAAGACACTTTGGTTTATAGTCTGAGTTCAGTGGAGTTTAGACTTTTGTAAATTTCACCTGAGGTGTTGTCCTGAACCCACATTTTTCCTGACCCACAAGTTTATGGTTTGTTTTGCAGCATTGGAGAGATCCAGAAGGATGTGGAGTACAGAATCCCCTTCACAGTCAACAACTTCACCATCAACGTAAACATGTGAGTCTGACATTCCTGCATTCCGCCTTCAGCCCTCATACACCATCAGAAAGACTGCCAACATCATCATCAGCAGAAAGACCTCCAACCCCGTTTGCAAAAGTCTTAAGACCTTAATTTCTTCAAATTTTTGACTTTCTTGTATCTTTAGTGTTGCTGAGAACAGTTCTCCAGATCTTCCTGAAGGACACTGTTTTGTCTCTCATTTTCAGTACTGTCTCTGTACCTGGGCAGTTTGATTGTGTGAATTAACCATCAAAAAAACAGTGATCTTCATCTGAACCTTCAAGCAGAATAAAACATCTAACTTAAGACATGAAGCAGTGAAGAAACAGGCATTCCAGATGATCAGGTGATTTGTTTGCATGCGCACTAAAATATTTCATTTAATCCTCAATCTGGCAAAGTGTCTAAAGATACTAAAGACACTCAACGTTCAGCATCAGCAGTAACGATAAGATAGTATTTCTGCACCATCAAGCTGATCCCCTATGAAATATAATGAAATGAGGGGCTTGAGAATTTTGCACCGGACTGTCTATGAACTCAATGCTCTTAGAACCGTTTCCTGCTTGATTTTGTCAGACCACAAATATTATCCCCAGAAAAGAGGAAAAACGAAACGTAACAGTTGGATGGCTCTTGGAGATCAGACAGTCTGGGAGTCCCCAAATCCATTCAACCCTGGACACCATGTGGCCTATTCTTTCGCGCAATGTGGGTTTGGGACACGTTGAAGGACTGCTGTTGTCGGTACTGTTCCGCAAAATATTCGGCATTTGGCAGGAATACAAATGTCTTGCTGTGCAAATGAATGGGCTCATGTGCTAGTACTTTTGGAACTCCATCCTTCCATGTAGATGCATCGGTCAAAACCAAGGAAAAGCTTCCAGTCTGGAGTGGGAATTTAGAGGTGCATCATCAAGCTCCTGCTGGTTAAAAGCCACACATTTCGGACTTTTGAAAACGGCAGGGAAGTGAGATCTGATCGCAGGCTGCTCTTAGGGATGTTTTTCAAGGCAGGTGTGAACTTGGGCACTAAAGTCATTCGTGTAAATATGATGTTTTAGTCTGAACATTAATATAGAACCATGTTTTGTTTTCCAGTTTGCTTCCGCCCCAGTTCCCCTCAGAGAAGTCAGGTCACTGTATCCGCCAGTGGGTCATCATTTAGTGGACGCCAACAATGGTACCACGGTCACCAGCCCCCTCATAACCAACGTACGTCTTCTACCCCTTTCAACCGTCGTATGAGAGTTTTTAAGACTTTTAAAAAATATATGACAGTTGACAAATCAGTTTCACCCCAGAAAGTGTAACAAAGTGGAATAAACATATCTATACAGGTTAAAGTCAGCCTTCACGACGCTGGGAAAAAACCTTCTGCGCAAAAGTCCCATTAACGAGAGGCTCACAGGTATGTGTCCAGGTAGGCATTGCCTATGCACCTATGGCTCAAGAGGTCCCAGGTTCAAATCCCACCTCTAGCACCACCTCCACTGGGTCCCTGAGCAAGACCCTTAACCCTGAGTTGCCCAGGTGGACTGTCCCTGTAATTAGTACGTGGCGTCGCCGGATAAGAGCGCTCGCTAAATCGTGAATTGTAAGTGTAAATGTAACGCGTTAATTGCTGCCTGCCTTTTGTCTTCGCAGGTTTGGAATGCACTCAGATCTGGGGAAGGTAATCCAGAGCTTGCTGGATGAGTTCTGGAAGAGTCCGCCGGTCCTGATGCCCGGCGCGCCAACTTTCCCCTTGTGAGTATCGGCGACTTCAAAGCGTTAGACTCTAAAAAGGAGTGATGATAAAGACCACGGGCTGAATCAACAAATGAATTTAATAAATTCTGAGGTTGATTTATCTGTATATAAAATTTATATATTTTATATATATATATATATATATATATATATATATATATATATATATATATACAATTATAATTAATTTTTTAATTTTTCTTCCCCTACATTTCCCTCCAGCATGTACAAGCCGTCTGGCATGCCCTCGTATCCAGCCCAGAACTTCCATTTCATACCCGCCTTTCCTGCACAAGACAGCCAGCGGTCCATGCTCCCCGCCCCTCTGCCACCATCTCCAGGAGTGGAGCTTCAGCAGCCTAGACCACCAGCACCCACCTACGGGCTCATCACGGACCTCCCGATACCCATTCCCCACTCTGACTCCCAGGTACAGGTATCTCATTTTTGTCGTCGGCCAAGCGCTTGCTTTCTGAAGTTGTCTTGTTTTTAGGCTCCTTTGCCCTAATTGTCACACCAACTCCATAAACGTGGGCGAAACACATGAGAGAATTTTTGTCTTTGTTGATTATAGACGGGACTGAACGGACATGTGTACAAGATGCCCGAAATCCCAGAATCCTTTTCAAAGCTCTCTGAAATGAGGTGAGGAAAATTGAAGCTTATGTGTTTGACTTTGACTTTGTTTTTTTTTTTGCCCCCCCTTAATTAATTAATTAATTATTGCATGCGCCCTGTTCCAATTTATTAAAAATTATCTTTTTATTCAGGACTTGCTTTGAAACACGAAACGAGACTGTATCTTAAAGTTTTCATGTCTGTCATTAAACTGGGATAGACTTTAGAGTCAGAAAAATTGAGTTTTTTTATCAGGAGTTTGTAAAAATCTGTTAAACTATGGGGTTTGGCATGATTCTATAGGAGATGTAAACTAAATTTGTTCAAGATCCATATGTATATAATAAAAGATATTTCATTATTGGCTGCCATCATGAAATTTCATGATCATAGTTGGTTAAAAAAAACCTGTGTACGATTGATGCATGATAAGCATAGTGTTTCCTGTTGTCCTGTTCATGTCCACTATTTGTCCCCCCCTGCAGTGTGTCTCAGCTGAAAGACATGAGCGAAAAGGACGACGTCCTCTTGGAGTTTTCCACGCATCTGCCGCAGCTCGGGCAGATCTCAAAGGACAAAGCGGAACTCTGCCACCAGTATCGCTTTCCATGGTCAGTGCGCATCAACCTTCTGTGGACCCAGCTGCCGCCTTCTTTGTTCAATGGATGAAGCCCTTTCTTCGTAATTAGGAAACGCGCCTAATTTGTCCAGACTAATCCTTCAGTATTGTTTTACAGTAAATGTTGGAGCTTCACGCTTACATGTTCATCTAGCCGAAGGAAGCCTGAAGCCGTATCCTGATTAAAGGACTTAGAGTTAGTAATTTTAGAGTGAATAACGGAATTCTTATTGTTGAATTTTCTCATTTTTGCAGAAAAGAACCTGCAGCTCGAGCCTCAGCTGGAAGGAAAAAGACAAGAGATGCTGTTTAAAGTGAGTCCAACACGAGTTCCTTCCATACAGACCCATCATCTAGTGCAACAGTGCAATAAATACAAGCTGTATAACATGTAGAAAACAAAAAGAAAAAATAAAGTCAAATGAAAAGTGTCTGTGTTGGGACTGTTAACCTTAATAAAAGGGGAATTTCCGTCTTCATGAACATCAGTATTTAATTTTGTCTTTATTTGTGAGCAGTATGAGCAGCTGACCCAGATGAAGTCTGCGTTCCAGACAAAGATGCAGAGACAGCATGAGCTCAGCGAGGTACTGCCATGTCCTCCACTTCACACTCCCTGTCTTTCTGTCCAGTTACTCAACGGCAAGGTTTCCTTAATATCAGCAGCAAAGTACAGAGTGAGATCAAATCACGTCACGACACCAAAGTACAACGCAAATCGCTCACTCGCACCCAGACTTGCTGGCATCGATCAAACCAGGAAGTGGGGAATTAATAGAAGTAGATACCGAAAGTAAAAGCCTGGCTGCTCTGGTTTTATGTTTTTTCTAAACATAAAAACAAAAACAAAAAAAAATAAAGAAAAATTAATAATTTTCCTTTTTGACTTTCATGACCGTCCCGTTTTCTCCCTACTTTGTTTCATGTCTCTGATGGAACCATTCCTTCTTTCCTCCCGCAGAGCTGCAGCCTGAGTGCCCTGCAGGCCAGGCTGAAGGTAGCAGCCCATCAGGCCGAAGAGGAATCTGAGGAGACGGCTGAGAGCTTCCTGGAAGGAAAGACGGAGATTGACGACTTTCTCGCCAGTTTCATGGAAAAGAGAACGGTAAAAAAAAAGTGTTAAACGCCGTATCCAAAAGTGTTTGGACTAAAAAACAAAATCAGCTTTTAACAACCTGACGTATTTTGAGTGAGATTAGATTTAGTGGATAGTAGGTTATAAGATAACCTTCTCTTTATTTAATAGAGGAGTATTCTCTGAATTTGTGCCTGAATTTCTAAAATGGCAATGTAATTACTTTTTTAAGCTCATAAAATCTACCAAGAAACCTTCATTTGATTATTATCTTTTGCTTCATAGTTTCTTACACAGCAGAAGAGCTTAAAGAAGAAAAGCCCAGCAGGCCATCCATGCTCATGACAGTTCCCCATCATGCACTAATAGAGCTCAAGGTTTGACACAGGTAAATCCCATGCTTAATTAGAAAGCACTGATTGTTGGTGATTCGTGAGACGTTGACAAATTTTCTCCTGATGTCCCAGGATCCCACTAAGTCCAGCTACGAGGTCTCTCAACTTACAGCTCCGACATCAGGACAGACAGGCCTACATGGCAGCACTGGTCCGGTAATGAAGCAATTTTTGACTTTTCGGATCCACTGATGTGAAGCTGAAGACGCCATATTGGAAAGGTCCAGTAAAATGTATTGCGTCTTTTTACAAGCCGCGCTGGAGGGTTTTGGAAGACAGACACTCAACAGCGATTAGACCTGATTGGCCCAGGTCAATGTGCTTCAGGAAGGTGGAAAGTTACGGTTTAGTGCGATCAGCACATTTTTATGTACAATCAAATTTTTTATGTGCACTAGATTTAATTGCCTGAAAATTACTGCAAAGGAGAGTCTTTGAGTCAGAACTCAGTTATGCCCCTTGAACAATACGTGTTTCCTGTACATCTCAGCAATCTTCTCTCTCACAAAAAGTTCTGGAGATTTCAAATACTTTTCTTAAACAGAGCCCAACTGGTACAATCTATAGCTCTAATTGTTTGCTTTCTCCACAGACACTTGAAATTTTCATACTTTAATGTCCTAAAATGAAAATGTCTGAAATTTTCATTTTTAAGGTTAGGTGCCAATAAAGAAAAGAGGCAGCGCATATAAAAAAGGAACCCGACTTTTTGTTTAGTATTACTGCTTTTTTCGAACTTTCGAATTTGTAAGGAAATTTTATTTTATCCTTTATCTGAAGCAATTGGAGCCATGAACCTCAGGACATCAGCCACGCTTGATCCAATCTCTACCTGGAACAATATGCCTCCACCACGGCAGGTCAATGCAGGATTTTCAAGTAAAGCTGTTATTAGATGAGTATTTCTTGACATTGTGTTTCCTAAATGAAAAGGGCAAGTTTCCTGGACTCTGACACCTCTACAAAAGAAGGAAGCTTTAAAGACAGGAGCTTGATAAGAAAGTTTCAGATTGAGGATAAAACCGGACAAAAAAGATTTTATGAGGAGGTCCTGTTGACTGATAAGAGTTAAAACACGGATGTGTTTGATAGGTCTCAAAACTTATCCGATTGATTTTCAGCTAATCTGAGCAGATGTTAGCATGTCTAACTTGTGAAGATGTCAGGGATAGCGAGGTGTTTTGCTGATGTCATTTCAGTGATAAAGCGATGTGGACACTGGAGCCTGGTGGAAAGTCACAAAGTCTTTTTAGTTTTGGTTTTGTGCTTGATTTTCACAGTTAATGAAATAGCTGTCTTTTAGAGCCAAATTGTCAGTTTTTGCTCGTTTTCCGAATGTAATGTTCCCTTGTGCTGATTGTTTTGCTCTCAGGCCCGTGGGAGGTCCTCCAGAAGAAGAGGCTGCAGGGAAGCTCTACCGCCAGACAGAGCCTTCAGGCCATATGAGGACGAGCCGATGCAGGACTTCTAGGACCAGCTTTGGTTCTACAACTCCTGTGCCATAGGTTTGCCCTGTTTGACGGCAGTCGCTGAGGGGATTTGTTCTTGAGGCTAAAGCCACGCACCTATGGGCAGAAATCTATCAAGGATGGGCTTCTGTTCAGGAGGGTCTTCTACGCACTTGAAAACAAATTCAATGCTGCCAGGATACTTTGAGGAAAAGTGGATAAAAATACTGTATTTAATAATGTTGATAAGCTTTATTATAATCAGACATTGTACTATATGTTTATTTAATTTGATAGACGAATAAAACCTTTAGAATAACGACTCTGGGACATGGATCTTTTGTGCGGGGTGGTAAAGTGAGCAGAGCCTTATACGAGGAAGTCACCCACCACTGTTTTATTGAGGTCCACAGGAACGTGGACCATAATTCGGGTAACCAGGAGGTGAACGCTGGAGGGGGATCTACTGCACACTTGAACAAAACTTTGAACACACTGAAAAATTTGTACAGTTCTCCAACAAAAGGTGAATCCTAGAACCTAGAGAGTGGTGACATTGAACCTGGACCTTCTCCAACTTGGATATGTTAGAGTGAAGATTTTCTCCAGATTTATTGAAAAGATCCAGCAGCTTTATCCTGCCACGAACCACTTGCGTCACCACTGACCTAGAATCGGCTCTGAGATCCTCAAAGGTACCAGTTCCTCATCCATACTGACCCTGGGTCAGCGTTTTCCTTCCAGATAAAGAAGCCGCTGTTTGACGACCCCTGAACGTGATCCTTAAACCATACTTGTGGGAACTGATTTCAGTTTTTTTGCTAAAATTGAGACACATCAAAATTGTTTGGAGAGGAGAACAAGAAACTGACACTCCTAAGCTAAAAGTAAAACACCTGGCACGTACAGCAGGTCACGACCTGAAAATATTGCACAGCCTCACAAAAAATCCTCATCTTTTGATCAAGAACATGTGAGGGTTTTATCTGCTTTAAGGGGGGGGGATGATGAGAAATAGACTTAAAAGGGAAATCCACAAAATTTTCCTGCTTATTTCAGAAGTGGTCCAGTGTTTGGACATGGGCCCCAGTATTTGAAGGTTGTAGGTTTGATTCCTGGAGCAGTAGGATGCCCTGAGGTACCTTTGAGCAAGATTCTGTCCCCGGGTGCTGGACATGAGCAGCATGGTGTGTTTGCGGGTTGAATACAGAAAATTATTTCATTGTGGTTCACCATGTGCCGTGTTTCCAATGTCAGTTAGTCACTTTCACAATGGTTTATGGTGGTGGTGGTGAATAGAACCAGGCAACTGAAGCCCCATCACGGCTGTGGAGAAGCTGTCTGACACAGTCTAACAAAATTTGGAAAAGATCTTGTGCTTAAACCTTTCATGGTGGAGGGATATGCTGGGAGACCAAATAGTACCCGTGGAATATTTTACCATCATCAGTGTCCCATATAAAAACAGACACACTCAGTCTGGTTCCGTTCACCACCACTGTAGAGAAACCTGAACCATTTCACACCAAACCTGCTCCTGACGACCGTTTCCATCTTCATTTCTGAACAATTTGTTTTCATTTTGAAGGAAAAATAGTGGAATTCCCTTTTCACGTCACTAATCTACTCGCACGTTTTCTAGGAGGTCCTTGATCAGCTTGACTAAAAGCTCAGATGTCAAATGGTTTGATTCTGAATCTCAAGAACCCTGATGCAGATCATCCAAATCTCTAGCCTGTCCAGGATGGAAAGAGGCAAGGGGCGTTGCTGTTGGTCCATTGTCCCTTTGTGCTTGCTTTGTGATGATTTCTTGTGCTTGTATTTACAGGAATGTCAGTCCTTTGATAATAAATTAAAAACTTCTGAGTAGTCAGTAGGTCCTCAGGCGCTCGTGTAAATAGCCTCGTCGGACTCGGGGTCCTTTGTGTCATCGCAGGCGCTGGAGGCATGGCTGCTGAGGTCGGCCACGCCCGACTCGAGGTCGCTGCAGGCCGAAAGGTCATCGGGGTCGCCGTCCTTGGGCATTGTCGGTGACTTCAGGGTAGTGTGAAAATAGCTCGGCCTCCTTTAGCGGCAGGCGTGCTGGCAATCCTGAGGGCTGGCGAGCTCACTCTCGCCATCATCTGCACGAGCGCTCAGTCACTCCGTCTTCTTCCTCTGCTCCTGCTGCCTTCCTCCCTCACCAGCTGGAAAGTCTCTGCCTAGGAGAAGAGCAAGATCATGGGGATCAACTCCATTTGCTGCAGCGCTAGTTTTTTTTACGGTGGAATGGAACCAGATGTTAAATTTTATTTCAACTTACAAACCCACCAGTGTGGCTCTATGAGCAATTAATGACCATCAATAACCCATTGGGACACCACAGATGTATTCCTCCATCATAAACAGGTTTGATTTTAGTCCAGAAGTTTCTTCTTAAACGACTCTAAACAACTGATTCCATCTAATTCCGTTCATACCCGCTGCAAACAGCTGACATATTTCTTAACTAAACCCTGAAAACAGTGATGATTAAGGGGTGGGGCTTAGCCCTGGCCGGGTGAATTATGGGCATCCGGATGTGTGTGGGCGTGTCTTGTGTGAGCGTGTATGCCTTGTTCAGCGTCCGTCTCCCGCGGTACCTCCTGGTGAGAGCAAAGCTCCTCCTCCAGCTGCTGTGACTCTTCCCTCACGGCGTTCAGGCAGTCGGATGGTAATTGATGCGAGGCCATGCCCCTTTCTACTGGACTGTACATTCCCTTCCAGAACCTGGGGAGAGAAGAGATGTTTCAATCAGTCTCCGACCAAGTGTCGGTAACATTCGTTATATATATATATATTAATAAATAAATACTCAATTCTCGACAGGCTTAAGGTTTGGCTTTAATGATCTGGATCAGGGTCCTTCGTTATGTCCTCTGATACAGAGTATTAAATGACCTTAATGCAAGGACAAGGCAAGTGTTGGTCCTCACTTGAAGCAGTATGGAGTGGTGACGGGCCTCAGGACGCCTTTGCACTGGCTGTGGTCATCCTTGTACAGGGGTTACGTGACTTGCCCTAAGGGCTCTACATGTGAGGCCACACGGAGTGAGTCCGGTCATAGACCCTACACAAGTGAAAATGAAAGTAACCGTCATCATGAGAAACAGCACACACAGAGAACCACAACGTACAGCCGTGTCCAGTGATGATGGACGGTACCTCGGGACAACCTGCTGGGCCCAGATTTGAGCCCTAAGCCTAAGACTGGACCACTGCTACCCTGAACACACCGGGACAAACAGCAAGACATCCCAACATCCATGCCTATAAGGACGTCCACCTGCGTCTCACCTCAGATCCCGCCTCTCTTTCTGGCTGTTGCTGATGAAGTTGCCGTACTGGCACGAGTGGATGTGCATGTGCAGCTGCAACAGGAAGCGCTCGATGAACTCGAAGGCGCAAGGAAACTGCTCCGTCAGCTGCCATACACACTCCAGGAACTGATCGATCACTGGCGAAACCTCCTTGGGGTCTCCATCCAGGTGAGCATACCTGGTGGTGAAGAAAGGGTTACGTCTAAGGACGCTGTTAACGAGGGGAAAACTCACCAAGTCTTGAGCCCTCATTTCATCATACTGTGCTTCTTGTACTTTTAATATCTTGTGCAGGAACAGTTCTCCAGATCTTCCAGAAGGACAATGATTTTGTCTCTCATTTTCAGTACAGTCTCTGTACCTGAGCAGTTTGATGAGCAGTTTGTTGATTAATCCACACAGTGATCTACGTCTGAACCTTCAAGCAGAACAAAGCGTCTAACTTAAGACACAAAGCAGCGAAGAAACAGGTGCAGATGATTCCAGATGATCAGGATCAGGTGATTAGTTTACTGCTGAATGCTGAGAGGTTGGAACCACTTTATCTAGAAAATGGACTGGCGACATGTTTAGGGTTATTTTCCTTTCTTCCTACGGAGAACAAAAGGATAGAAAAGCTGTGTACATACCTGTGTGAGAACTTGTGTCCAAACGAAATCCAGTCTTTCTCAATCAGCACCTAAACATAGAACAGAACTTATTATTAAACTACTAGAGAGTACTTTCTACTCTTCCTGTATGTTTTATCTGTTCTTTTGTAAAGAAAGTGGTTTTTCTTTTTCCATATCTGTCCAGCTAGAACAGAAGAACAGTGCTGTATTACCATGAACCCTTTGATGGTTCTGTAGTACGGGTCTAGGAGAACACTGGCCACAGAGCAGGCCTGGGTTATACGATCCCAGCCATCCGAACAGTGCACCAGGACGCTCACCCCCTCCTCACCGCCTGAACGCACAGCAACACAGGAATGCAGATCAGTCATCTCGAACATCTGACACCCTCAGGTCCCCAACACCGCTCAGACAGTCCTGGTCCATCCTTGTTAACTGTGAGGGCCAAACTGTGCTGAAAATTGATCTGGGGAAGCTTCACAGGTACTTGGATCTTCATGCATCTCATTTTGATGTGTGCCTGCTGCATTGTATGTGTGGGTTAAATGCTAAGAAGCATTTCATGGTGTTTCACAATGACAAATAGTCACTTTCACTTTCAGTGACACCACAGGTTCCCTGTTCTAGACCAGCAAAGTTCTTCTTTTTGGTGTAAACTGAGTCTAGATTGGGAACCAACCCCAGAACTGCACCCGTGCAGTGAAAAAGGGGCATCACTGGTACCATCTGCTATAGATCGTGTTCAGATGGTAGGACAATCACCTGGTTCCTGAGCAAAACCCTCAACCTCAAGTTCCGCCAGGGAGACTGTCCCTGTAATCAGATGAACCTGGAAATCTGCTGGACCACCATTGGCGTACCTTGGCGATGAAAACCCCAGTTCAGCACTGCTTTTGATGTTTACAACCTGAGTTCTCCAGCCCCACAGGAAATCCCCCATAGAAGGAGACCTCATGTCCCCCACTGTAGGACACACACACACAAAATAATAAAAGAGGAAACCACCCATTAAGCTTGTAGGACAAACACATTCACACTGAACAGTAGAGGAAGTACTTCTTCATTTCTGACACAGACCAACGGTTGACCGCTGTCCTACATTTTCACTGCACAGTTTCACTCTTTCACAGGAAACTTCCTAAAAATCCTTCTCCAACATCTGTTAATGTCAGACGCTGTTCTACTAAATCTAACTTTCAGAAATCATTTTAAATAAAATTAACAGAACAAGCATCTGATAAGTACATTTCAGAATGACATTCGATTAAAATTAACACGAAGAATAAACTTCTACAAACCATTATTTCCAGAATAAAAGTTCTATAAAAATAACAAAAAGAACAAAATCAAGTTTTCAAAATATAAAGAATAAATAAGAATATCCAGAAGAACATTCTAATAACAAATTGTTTCCAGAAAAAACTTGTCCTGATCAAATGAATGTCCATTTTAAAATTGTAAAAATTATATCCAGAATGAACTGTTGTAATGAAAAAGTTGTAATAAGCATGTCAAGTTTTCATTTTTTGTCACGCTACAGCATTTTTATTACAATATTTCTTTTTTTTCTTCTATAAAGAAGTGGTTGTTCTTAAAAGTGAATAACACTATTAAAAACAAATAAAAAATGTACATCCAGAATACCGGATTTACTCGCACAAGCTTTCCACCCTGATTTGGCATTGGAATTTGATCCAAATTTTTTTTTTAGTGATATCTTGACATTTCAGATTTTAGATTACATGTAGGCAAAAAAAGTAATGTGTGTACATATGCGTATCACATAAATCATAAATACTGGGATTTATGGTAAATTAAAATTAAAAAGTTTTATTAGTTATTTCACACCGTCTATGAGCTTCTGCTGGCTGTTCCTCATCACGTGAATGTTCTCGATTCCAATGAAGTGCAGCTTGATGTTGGTGTAATGATCTTCGCTCGTGATTCTTCCTGCCGCGCGACACACAGCGCTGAGCTGCAAAATCCAGCAAAGAATAAGTTCATTTCGGGCCACGTGCAATGACCTGCACCACGATCATCTCTTTTCCTCAAAGAGAATTTTAATTAGTGCAGCAAATTAAAAAATCAAACACAAAATAAATTTTTACAACAATAATTTTATAAAAGCTCAATCCTGGGCCTAATCCCATTTCACCCCTTTCCCCTAACACCTCTATCTACCCCTGCTTTTTGAGGTGGAGAAGGGTGTCCCAGTTTTTTCTGGAACAGAGAGGTTTGGAGAAGGCTTGGGGCTCCATGTGCAGGAGTTTTAGAGGCGCACCCCGGAATGTGGAAAATTTCCCAGAATGCTCCTGAAATTAAGCTCACTGTATCTCTTCATTACAATCAAATCATTAAAAAGTAGCTCTGATGTCTACAGATAAACAGCTATGCATAATTACTGCCAATTTCTGTGACGTTCCTGTATTTGGATGTATTTTTAACCCCCACTGATTTTCCATGACATCTTAAATATGTCCATCAGCAAGGTGCCTGAACTTCCCGCTCCTCTAATATCAGTGCAGGGATGCCTGCAGAGCAAGACTGGTCTCCTGCTGAAGAAGCAGATCTTTTTAACTCAGGGACTTCTTGGACCCATTGATGTGAAGACGGCGAGCATCTATGATCGGAAATGTCCGGTTCTGAACCCTGATCTTTCTTCAAAGCCACGCCTCCACTTCGTCCTCTGAACCTTCATTGACGCTTTCCACCACCCTCACCTTGGCGAGGTCCACCACGCATATGTGTACTCGCTGGCTGGGTTGGATTTCCATGATGGCTGCAGCATCTGCTCATCCTCCAGAGAACGAGCACTGAAACCGGACAGCGGCTGGCTGCTGCGGCACACTGCAGCCTGGAAGAGGGGAGGACAGCAGCAGAGAGAGAAAGAAAGGGAGGAAAATGAGGGGAAAGAAGATAAAGTAAAGGAAAGGGCAGCAGGAAAAAGACATGTCAAGCACAGCTTGGTGATTTCTGCTACTTGGACTGATCTATTGCTTCAAACTCTCCTGGGCCTTTGAGGACATCAGGTCCCTGCTTTAAAGCTAAGCTGTGGTGCAGACGCTGTATGAGTTGAAAGTAAAAGTGACTATCGGCCACTATGAGCACAACACAATGAAACTGTGACATCTGCCCAGGACCCAACCTACTGCTCTGCGACTCAAACCCACGGTCTTCTGATCCTAGGTCCTCGTCTACCGATCTAAGACTTAACTAAACTAAGTCTGCTGATGTCCCACACCGGGACCTGTGTTTCACAATGACACAGTCACTTTCACTTTCACCACGTCATCCTATTTACAATATTTCTATAATGACACAGCTGCTGGTTTGAGGTTTGGTGCAGTGCATTGCAGGGGGAAGGGATTAAGGCAACGTACGCTGGTGTCCCTGTGGAAGTAGGGGATTAGATGGGGAGTCTCCCGCGGCTCCTAAACTTGGCGCTGCCCACGATTACTGCAGGAGATGTGGACTTCGGCACGAACAGCTCCGACGGGTACGTGTCGCACACCTTCAGAACAAAACAAACAGACCGACAGAAAATGAAAAAACGCCACTGATATCGGTGAAAGGTAACAGTGCGGTTTCTCTATTCCAAACAGCAAAGGATGGACGTGGACGGTACTGACCCTGTACTCGTAGTTGGCGGGAGTGATGTGCCAGAGGTTGCTGGAATGCCCATGCAGGAATTCGCCACGCAGGCCCAGAAACCCCAGGCCTTTCTCCCGCCTCCTTGTCCAGACACAAAGGAGAAGCAGAAGAGTTTCCATAATGCTTCAAGAGAAGTGAGGCACAAGGTGAGGCAGAGTAAAAGTGGGAGATCAAGTCCTTAAAGTGAAGCGAAATAGTCACATTTAACCCAAACGTTAAGTGTAGCAGTAGGCAGCCCAGTGCCTCAGAAGCAGTGATGGGGACAGTATCAAGGGTACCTCAGTGCAACCTACTGGTCTGGGGTTCAAACCCACAACCCTATGATCTTGGGAGCCTCATCCTGAACCACTAGCCATCACACCCAAAAGTACCGAATACATGTAACAGCCAGAAGACATCACTTAATTTTTAAAAATGGTCTCTGGAGGTCAGATGCTAGTGTGTAAAGTTCTGCACCAGCTCTTCTCATCGCAGGGTTTTGGTTTCTGGCTTCTTCTTACTTTTGAGTGTAGTTGGCACTTTTAAGCTGGTTGCCTACTTGTGAGAAACTGAATTTTTGTTGTCTCCCTTGTTCTCCACAGGGACAATTAATGGACAAACAAGACAAATTTCCAGCAATAACTGACTGATTCCATCAGAGGGCAATATCGTTGACCTTTGCCATACAGTTCGTCAAATTTGCTATGTCATGACCTTTGTAGGGATAAGGGAGCCATTTGAGTTTCAAGTTTGAAACACATGAAGGAACTGTGATAACACTCTCACCTGTCGGAGAGACGGTGAGGAAGCTTCCTCTGAATGTCCGCACGTCCCTTCTCTGCGGGACCAGCAGCTGGTACACCTGAAATTCTTGTATCGGATGGCGATAGACCGGTGTTCGAGGTGGGCGGGGACGCCGAAGGCCAAGCAACCGTTGTGCAGGACCTAAACCACATCACCTCAGACGTTGGTCCAGCCTGATGCCTTGTTCAGCCGACCTTCAGCCCTTTCCACCAACAGGTCCACCCTGAACAAGACCTGTTGTTGTCTGGAGTCCCAGCCCACCAGTCTGAATCGCCAGAATTAATGGTGTTACCAATGGAAATAAAGAAGAAGGATAGGACCACTACTCTCATGGTTATCGCTAGGAAACAAGAAGGAACGATACATCTAACGGTTCCAACGTTTTAGTTCCAGCTGGGAAGCAACGTCTTCAGTAGCCAAACCAATTTAGTTTTGGAGGAAATGCCCCAGACAGTTCCCCGTTTGTAGGAAAGGGCTTTGGTGGCACCAGATCATATCATTTTCAAAAGGGAACCAAAGCATCCCCTGAGAATCAAGACCATGGTGCCACCTGACGCAGGGGTTAGCTAGAAGGTTCTGGATTCCAAGGACATGGTTCCTCTATGTGAATGTTCTCAAGCGTCCGAAGACTTCCACCTCAGGTGGGCTGGAGATGCCAAACTGCCCCCTGGGGGCATGTCCTGCAGTGTGGCCTGGCGACCTTTCCGGGGTGTTTCTAGGTCTACTCGGCACTACTGGTTAGGAGACTTGGCTCGGGTGATGAATGGAGGGATGAAGATAGATAATTTATGACAGATAAATTGGGTCAAAGAAAAGACAAATGAACAGACACTGCTGCGTGACCAAATAAAGAAGGCGCTGAATCAAGTCCTGCGTACTTGCCGATGTAATGTGGGCCATTGTAAGCGGACAGAGACACGTGGATTAAGTAAAATGTCATGCAGGCTCACTTCCTACCCATGTCTCCTTGCGTGCGTTGGAGTTCTCCACAAAGATGATGTGCGTGGACGAAAGATACAGCGTACCGACAGGAGACTTCCTGGGCATCAGTCGGTCAACCAGACGCACATTTTCCACCTGCAGGACGTAAACATGCTTCACTACAGCGCATCTTTAAATATAAATATAACCAAATTCTTTCTAGCCCCAAATTCTCACCAGTGTGTGTTATTACTTATCATTTATAATTTATAGCATTAATAATATTATTTGTGGTAGGACTATTTCATATTCACCTATTTATTTTTTTTATAATAATGTGAATTTATAATTCACATTATTATAATTTTTTCATTAGTTGTAGAATATTACATAAATATTACATTTAATATTTTGATACAAATTATTTTAGCAAATGTTTCACCACTGTTATTACTATAACTTAATTTTTAGCATTTTTTATTATTGATAATAATTATAATAACAATATTAATAATATAGGTTTAGTTTTATTTATTACCACAGAGCTAAAAAGGAAAAATGTAAAAAATAAAAATATATAATAGCTGTTCAGCACGAATAATTTTTTTAAAAATTAAATCTGAGTTCAATATTAATGAGTATTTATAGAACATTTAAATGACCTTTAATGCTCAGATTGAGCTTTTATATTATATTAAATTAAATAAAAAAAATTATGGACACACGCGCAAACACACACACAAACACATTTACACACTACAATACACAAAAACACACTCATTTACACTCACACATACATATACACACGCACACACACACACAAAATCAGGCCAGAAGGTTCAGAAAACATGAACCTGCACATCCTCCATTGTCACACATATAGTCAACACACACACACACTCTCTGTTAGAGGCCCGGGAGAGACTCCCCCCTGCTTTGTGCCATCGCTCGCGCATCGTCAGCATGGCGGACACGGTGTGTGTGTGTGTGTGTGTGTGTGTGTGTGTGTTACCTTAGGTGTCCTGATGTGCTCCATCCTCTCTGTATTGTGTTGGTCTGTATGATGTTCTGTTGGGGGTGAGGGGGCCAGTGTAGCCTCCTCGCCTCTGAGCGCGCGCTCCTGTCCTGCTGGTTCGCGCCGCACCACAGATGCCGCTTTTCTTCCACCCGTTTTCAGACAGACCACCCTCTGCTGCTGCGATTGTTGGTCAACTGCCCCGCCTCGCATGAACCAGCCGCGCTTTGACGGTGAGGAGAGCGATTCATCCAATCACATGCCAGCGAGGGGCTTGTGGGGACAAAACGGTGGAAAATAAACAAACAAGATTTCCGTGTGCGGGTGCGCATTGTGCACATGCAAGGGCCTGTAGACGCAGCATCATCAGTAATGTGCTTTTAAATGATATAGAGGCACATAAAACACACAGTATTATACATTTAATAATTCATATTTTATTATGATATATGTGTTGTTATATGGAAAGAGTTGTAAAGTTTGTGGAGCAGAAAAAGAGGTGAGGGATTATGAACAGCAGTATGGTTTTATGCCGAGAAAGAGCACTACAATGAAGAAGTACAAAGAAGGTCAGAAGAGTTTCATTGTGCCTTTGTGGATTTGGAAAAGCATATGACAGGGTGCCTAGAGAGGAGTTGTGGTTTTGTATGAGGAAGTCTGCTGTTACAGAGAAGTATGTGAGAGTAGTTCAGGATATGTATGATGGCAGTAACAGTGGTGAGATCTGCAGGAGTGACGGATGCATTTAAGGCAGAGGTTGGATTACATCAAGGATCAGCGCTGAGCCCATTCTTGCTTGCCAGTAATGGACAGGTTGGAGATGCAAGGTTAGGTGCAGGAGTCTCCGTGGACGATGATGTTTGCAGATGATATTGTGATCTGTAGCAAGAGTAGATCAGCTTGAGGAGAACCTGGAGAGGTGGAGATATGCCCATGGGTGGAGAAGTGTGGCTGGAGTGATTTGTGACAGACGCGTACCAGCTAGAGTAAAAGGGAAGGTTTACAGGACAGTAGTGAGACCAGCTATGTTTTATGGTTGAGATGTGGCACTGGGGACAAAAGACAGGAGGCAGAGCTGGGAGGTGGAGGAGCAAGATGCTGAGGTTTTGCTGGGTGACGTAGGATGGACAGGATGAAATGAGTATATTAGGAGGGACAGCTCAGGGTTAGACGTTTAGAGTAGAGTGATCTTTTTATTATCCTACCTAATGGAAATTTGGCATTACAGTTCTTATGAAAAAAGACAGGTGTACAGAAAGAAAAGAAAAAATATATAAAGATATAGAGAGAGAACAGGAACAAGTAGAGGAGCTATAAATAAATAATAAATTATATATATATATATATATATATATATATATATATATATATACGTATACATATCTACAAGAGTAATAATACACGGTAATAAATACGTTTTGAATAAATTATAAATATAAGTAAACAAGTAGCAAAAAATATAAATATAAATATAAATAAGACAAAGAGACAAAGCAAGGTTGTGTTGGTTTGGACATGTCCAGAGGAGAGATGAGGATTATGTTGGAAGGAGGATGTTGCAGATGGAGCTGCCAGGAAAGAGGAGAAGAGGAAGACCAAAGAGGAGGTTTATGGATGTGGTGAGAGAGGACATGCAGGTGGTGGGTTTGAAGCAGGAAGACCAGAAGAAATGGAGACAGTTGATCCGCTGTGGCGACCCTTAAATGGGAGCAGCCGAAAGAAAAAGAATGTATTTTTGGTAATATACACTTATTAATATTAATCTAATAATATTAATTAAAAATAATATTAATATTACAGTAAAATATTTTATAGTTAGCTTTTACATTTATATATTTAAAACTTAATAACCTTTGTAATGTTTTTATTAAGAAAATTATGCACTTGGGGCTAAACTGCATGCTGGGTTTCATGATGACAGTCACTTTCACTTCACTTTCATTTCACTTTCACTTCATACTCTGCATTTCTGAAGTGAAAGTGACCATTCTTGTCATTGGGAAACACAGCGAAATTCAACCTCCACTTTTCTCCCACACACACACGTGCAGCAGGAAATAGCTATCTAAAGTGCCCAGGGAGCAGTGATGGGGATGGTACCTTGCTCAAGGTCTGGATTTCGAACCCACGACCTTTTGATCCTGGAGCTTAGTCCTTAAACACTACTGCTGTTCCCCCATTACAGATCAGTGGTTCAGAGGAAGAGGAAGTCACTGTACGATCACAATCCTGAGTCACATGGATACAATCAGATCAAACAGCAGCTCACACACAACGCAGGCTTTTACAGCATTACCCAACCACCTGCTGTCCCTCACGCCATATCCTGCACTTGGGGCAGTGTCATCCTAATGTTTAGGCACGGAAGGTCATGGGTTCGAATCCCAGACCAGTAGGTTTCCTTGAGGTTCCCTTGATCAAGGTACCATCCCCATCACTGTTCCCCGGGTGCTGAATATGTCTGCCCCCTGCTGGAAGGTGTGTGTATGCATGGGATAGACACAGAGGATGTAGTTCACTGTGTTTCACAATGACAGTCACTTTCATTTGCAGTACTAAAGTTTCAAACCCCACATATGGAAATGCTCAAGGAACGCGTATTAGCCCCGCCTATTCGCACTCAAGTTATAAGGAGTGTTTCGGCCTGCTTTTTGAAACCAGGCAGCCAATCAGAACAGAGCTCATTTACCTAAATGAGCCATAAAGCTGAAGAAACAGCTAAATTCTCAAAATATTTATTGACACAAGGAGGACATGCAGACTTCACCCTGAAAATCATGTCAACGCTGGGCAACCTGAGACAATACGCTCTTAATGTATGTAGGAACTTCAGAAAACCTGTTCCTTGGTAAGCAGCACCTTCAGACTGTGACCTGCAGAGGGCGCTGTGATCATGTAGGCCAGTCCTCGTCCTTCCATGCCACCATTTAGAGCCTCCTCTGCTCTCAACTCACCTCATGCTAAATAATTATTCCCTCTTCAGGGTCTGTCCAAACAGAGAGAATAGGACCAGGACTGAGAACCGCCGCCATGTACATGTATGCACCAGGAGGCATAACAAGGCCTTAAACTGGAAAATCTGGTTCGGAGGAAGATGGGAATCATGCCTAAAAGTCTTTCAAAGTAAAAGCATAATCAGGCATAATGCCTACGTGGGTTCCTGACCTGAACCAGAATTAAGAGAACGTCAAAGGCTATGGATTCTTTTATAATGTAATTGTTCAGCCAATACTTGTTCAGTAAAGTTTTACTTTAGTTTTGCAGTACATGTACTCAGAATAGAAAAAGGTAAAAAGTACAGCAATGTACTGAGAGTATAAAGTGAAAAGTACAGGAATTTAGCATTTTTAAAGATTTATTTTTAAAGAGACAAGGTATCCCTGACCCTGTGATGGGGGTTTATTTCCAGGCCTGACCTCTTCACTCCTGACCTTGGCCGCCAGCAGTGCCTGTAGCTGTCTGACCCAATCAAGTGTGCCTTTCACACACTAGCGAACAAAGTGTCCTGATGCATTTAATCGCTGTCCTCTTGTTTCGATTAGGCCTTAAGCCATCAGCGCTGTTGTCAGACTGATTCTGGGGTCAGGACATGACCTTTTAGACTGACCTGGAAGTGCTTACATCAGGGATTATTCTGCCAGTGCTTATGTCATACTTACAGTACAATGGTTTCCTTTTAAGTCAACAGGAAGTCATTTACATTCAATTGAGGCTGTCCCAGCACTGTCAATTCATTTGAGGCCCTAAATATGCATCTCTTTTTATAAGTCCCGACAATGCACCCCTGTTCATAAGGGGAACCTGTAAATGTCTATTTTACTAGTGGTCCCAGTATATGTCTTTCCATTAGGGGCCCTAACAATGCAATTCTACTTATTAGGGGTAGAAACACTGCATGTCTATATAGTGCAGAACATATTTGTTTAATAGGGACCCCAGCAATGCTTATCTTTTTAGAAGGGGTCCCAACAATGCATATCTATTTATTAGGAGTTCCAGAAGATGTCTATTTACTAGGGGTCCTGACATATGTCTATTTAGGAGGGATCCCAACAGCTCATATCTATTTGCCAGGGGTCCCGGTATTGATGATTTACTCATTAGGTCTCCCAACAATGCATATCAGTTAATTAGGGGACCCAGAAAATGTCTATTTATGAGGGGTCCCAATGATGCATTTCTACTTATTAGAGGTACATGCACCACATATTTATATTTGGGGTCCTAGCAATTACCATTTAATAGGTGTCCCAACAACACCCATCTGTTTCTGAGGGGACCCAGAAGGTGTGTATTTATTAAGGTTACTGGCCTGTATCTGTCTATTAGGGGCCCCAACAGTGCACTTCTGCTTATTGGGAGTCATTTCTGTTTATTGTGTGTGAACCCAGCCACTAGGGATGCACAAGCCAGTGTATTTCTTCGTGCCGGTCCCAAGCCCGGGTAAATGGGGAGGGTTACGTCAGGAAGGGCATCCGGTGTAAAACTTTGCCAAATCAATATGTGGACAACGACACAGAATTCCATACCGGATTGGTCGAGGCCCGGGTTAACAACGACCGCCATCAGTGCTGTTAGCCTACAGGGTGCTGGTGGAAATTGGACTACTGTTGGCCAAAGAAGAAGAAGAAGAGGAGGAAAGCATGTCCAGAGGGAGAAGGAGAGAAAGAAGGAGAGGAGAGTGGAAGTGAGGGTAGGGACTTTGAATGTTGGCAGCATGACTGGTAAAGGTAGAGAATTAGCTGATATGATGGAGAGAAGGAAGGTTGACATTTTGTGTGTGCAAGAGACTAGATGGAAGGGTAGTAAGGCCAGGTGTATTGGAGGAGGGTTTAAACTGTTCTACCATGGTGTGGATAGAAGGAGGAATGGAGTAGATGTTATCCTGAAGCAAGAGTATGTGGAGAGTGTTTTGGAAGTGAAGAGGGTGTCAGGGAGGGTGATGAATTTGAAGCTGGAAGTTGAAGGTGTGATAATGAATGTTGTTAGTGCTTATGCTCCACAAGTTGGTGGTAAGATGAAAAAGAAGGAAAAATTCTGGAGTGAGTTAAATGAAGTGATAGAGAGTGTACCCAGGGGAGAGAGAGTGATGATTGGTGCAGATTTTAATGGTCATGTGGGTGAAGGGAACAGAGGTGATGAGGAGGTGATGGGTAGGCATGGTGTCAAGGAGAGGAATGCTGACGGTCAGATGGTTGTAGATTTTGCAAAAAGGATGGAAATGGCTGTAGTTAATACTTATTTTAAGAAGAGGGAGGAGCACAGGGTGAC
The DNA here is from genome assembly GCA_017165825.1 of Hepsetus odoe. Taxonomy (NCBI): domain Eukaryota; kingdom Metazoa; phylum Chordata; class Actinopteri; order Characiformes; family Hepsetidae; genus Hepsetus; species Hepsetus odoe. The sequence goes on from CM029377.1 coordinate 21,856,483, forward strand.
GTATAAGAGTGGAGGAAGATGCTCACAGGTGGATTATATTCTTTGCAGGAGGGTCAGTTTGAAAGAGATCAGAGACTGCAAAGTAGTGACAGGGGAGAGTGTAGCTAAACAGCATAGGATGGTGGTCTGTAGGATGACCTTGGAGGTCAAGAAGAGGAGGAAAGTGAGGGCAGAGTCGAGGATCAAGTGGTGGAAGCTGAGGGAGGAGGACTGCAAGGTGGAATTCAGGCAGGAGTTAACACGGGCACTGGGAGGTGTTGAAGAGCTACCGGATTGCTGGGAAACTACTGCAGAAGTGATAAGGCAGACGGCTAGAAATGTACTTGGTGTGACATCCGGAAGGAAGAAAGAGGATAAGGAAACCTGGTGGTGGAACCAAGAAGTCCAGGAGTGTATTCAAAAGAAGAGGGAGGCAAAGAAGACATGGGACAGTCAGAGAGATGAAGAAAGTAGACAGGTGTACAAGGAGATGAATCGCAGGGCGAAGAAAGCAGTGGTGAAGGCCAAAGATAAGGTGTTTGGTGAATTGTATGAGAGGTTGGACAGTAAAGAGGGAGAATAGAACCTTTACCGATTGGCTAGACAGAGAGACAGATCTGGGAAAGATGTGCTACAGGTCAGGGCGATTAAAGATAGAAATGGTAACGTACTCACAGGTGAACAGAGCGTGTTGAGCAGATGGAAGGAATACTTTGAGGAGCTGATGAATGAAGAAAATGAGAGAGAGAGAGAAGACTGGATGATGTGAGAAGAGTTAACCAGGAAGTGGAGCAAATAAACAAGATGGAAGTAAGGGCAGCAATGAAGAGGATGAAGAATGGAAAGGCTGTGGGACGGATGACATACCAGTGGAAGCATGGAGATGTTTAGGGGAGATGGCAGTTGAGTTTCTGATCAGATTGTTTAACACAATCTTGGCAAGTGAGAAGATGCCTGAGGAGTGGAGACGAAGTGTACTGGTACCGATCTTCAAGAATAAGGGTGATGCACAGAGCTGTAGTAACTATAGAGGGATAAAGTTGATCAGCCACACCATGAAGTTATGGGAAAGAGTCGTGGAAGCTCGGTTAAGAAAAGAGGTGAGGATCAGTGAACAGCAGTATGGTTTTATGCCGAGAGAGTCTCCGTGGACGATGATGTTTGCTGATGATATTGTGATCTGTAGTGAGAGTAGGGAGCAGCTTGAGGAGAACCTGGAGAGATGGAGATGTGCTCTAGAGAGGAGAGGAATGAAAGTGAGTAGGGCAAAGACAGAATACATGAGTGTGAATGAAAGGGAGGAAAGTGGAATGGTTGGGATGCAGGGAGTGGAGGTAACAAAGGTGGAGGAGTTTAAATACTTGGGATCAACAGTTTAGTGTAATGGCGAGTGTGGAAGAGAGGTGAAGAAGAGAGTGCAGGCTGGTTGGAATGGGTGGAGAAGAGTGGCTGTAGTGATTTGTGACAGACGCGTACCAGCTAGAGTAAAAGGGAAGGTTTACAGGACAGTTGTGAGACCAGCTATGTTGTATGGGTTGGAGACAGTGGCACTGACGAAAAGGCAGGAGGCGGAGCTGGAGGTGTCAGAGTTAAAGATGCTGAGATTTTCGTTGGGTGTGACGAGGATGGGCAGGATTAGAAATGAGTATATTAGAGGGACAGCTCAGGTTAGACGTCTTGGAGACAAAGTTAGAGAAGCAAGGTTGCGTTGGTTTGGACATGTGCAGAGGAGAGACGAGGATTATATTGGAAGGAGGATGTTGAAGATGGAGCTGCCAGGAAAGAGGAGAAGAGGAAGACCAAAGAGGAGGTTTATGGATGTGGTGAGAGAGGACATGCAGGTGGTCGGTTTGAAGCAGGAAGATGCAAAATACAGGAAGAAATGGAGACAGTTGATCCGCTGTGGCGACCCCTAAACGGGAGCAGCCGAAAGAAAAAGAAGAAGAAGAAGTGTGTCCAGGCACATGTCCTTATTTGGGGTCCCAATAACAGATGTCTGTTTATTAGAAGTCCCATCAAACCCCATTTCAATCTGCACTTTGTTTTACTCAGGATGACGTAACCCAGTGTGGGACATTCCAGCTGGGAGGATTAGGAAGGTCTTCCATCCACTTTGCCCAGTCAGAGTTTTGAGTCCAGCTGTCCTTTATTTTGTGTCCACATGTGAGGACAACTGGACAAATAGAAATGGTCCAAAAAAGCATCAAATGGACCTACTGGAATGATGGCACTAATCCAGTCCTGAAGGCCCATGTGGACGGCCTGATTCACCTTAAAGAATCTGACTCAACCTTAAATGATTCACAGCTCATAATCATTCTGAACTGACTCACGACTCTAGTCTCACCATTGGTTGACTCACGGCTTGATTCTGACTCACCTTTATTCAAATCAACTCACACTCTCTCTTGATGGACTCATATTCACCTTTAAATGACTCCCAACTCGACTCATATTCACCCTTTGCTGACTGCTTTGACTTGATGTAAAGTGACTTGCGACTGTTCTCGCAACATGTGCTGCTGGTGTTCAACAGCATCGGCCATTAAGGTCTGGACAGAGGCCCACACGTAGATGCTGCAGTGTGTGTGTGTGTGTGTGTGTAGTTGTAAGAGAACCTGTAAAAAGGACTGACGGTGTGCAAGCCTGCTTAGTGTATCTCATGTTATGCACACACACACACACAACAACCTCACACATATTTGCAGTTTCTGCTTTGCTCAGTTACATAACAGCCTCCCCATCACATTAGGTTGGCAACAGATACTGCACGGGGGTCATCTTTCATGCAGCAAAGTGGGTTTTATTCACACAAACACACACACACACACACAGAGAGAGTTTACAGTAATGGGAATATTGGAAGGGTCTTGTTACAGTCAGTTCCAGTTATGTTACTTTATACTATCTGCAAATGTGATGTTTACCCCAGTCATCCTGTCTGCCTCAGCACACCGTCCTCGACCGTCCTACAAATCCTCCCTCCTGGACTTTAGGAAGTGTTGGCCGTGCGTTCTGTCTTTTCACTGCGACCAGAATCCGAAACGTTCCCTGAATCCTCGACACAACTTGTTCGCATATCATACCTCACAGTTATCCAAACAGTCAAAGCGGCTCAGCTAGTTAACAATGTGTCATGGTTGTGATGTCACAGACAGTGGCAGGGCTTAGACTGGGCCCAGGCCTACATCAAGTAATTGCTCAAATATACTTTCAATATTTAGATCTTGGGGCACAGTAGGTGGCGCTGTCACCGCACAGTGAGAAGGTCCTGGGTTTGATTCCCAAACGGGATGGTCCAGGTTGCTGTGTGGAGTTTGCATGCTCTCCTCATGTCCATGTAATGTTTTGAGAGCCTCTCATTCATATTTTGCTCCCAGATGTTCTTGTATTCCTGCTCTGTTCCTGCTCTGTGTTCTCTGAGCAGTTTGATTGTTTTTTGTTGATTAATCCACACAGTGATCTACGTCTGAACCTTCAAACAGAACAAAGCGTCTAACTTAAGACATGAAGCAGTGAAGAAACAGGTGCAGATGATTCCAGATAATCAGGTGATTCATTTAATGCTGATGCTGAATGCTGAGTGGGTGGAACCCCTTTATCTAGAACCTTCTTAAGACATGTTTTTTTCAGGCCTGGTCTCATAGTTGGTCCTAAGGGCAGCTGTTAGCCTCAGCTGGCCAGATCAGTAATACTAATGTCTTCAGCAATCTTTAGAGCGATGCTGGTTTGAGTGTTGAGGGAGAAGAGCATTTTGCTGGAAGTGCAATTTGAAATCCTGAATGCCTCTGTGGACTTTTAACACATACTTACACACAAGTACGTGCTGATGTGTGTGTGTGTGTGTGTGTGTCTGTATGCTTGCAAGAACTGTTGGGCCAGTGTGTGTGTGTGTGTGTGTGTGTGTGTGTGTGTGTGTTTGAGCCCTCAAAATGTCCCACACATTTTTTCTTCATCCTGTGCTGATTGGGTCCCCACAAAGACACACACCCCCTGGAAATCTGAGACCCCATAAGGGGTCTACAACCTGTACATGGGTGGTCCAGACACTGTGTGTGTGTGTGTGTGTGTGTATGTGAGATGTTTAAAAGGATGTTTCTGTGTTGCTGTCATGCATTTTAAACACACACACACCAAAGAATGAAGAGTGTCCCGGACAGAAGCCTGTCCTTGTATGGCTTTTCACCATCCTAGTTATTTCTGTGTGTGTGTGCGTGTGTGTGTGTGTGTGTGTGTGTTTGGCATTAATTACAGTTGTATGTGATGTTGACCACAGTGATTAAATGCTGACTCTGCTTGTAGATTCAGATACAGTTCATAAGAAAATACATTAAAATATTAAGTAAAATGTTAGAAATTGTAGTTTTAATTAATTGCCACATGTATTAAAATTAAAAGTGAAAAAGTTCAATGACATTAGATCATTATATCTCTTTTTTTTCAGCACCACTGAACACAGACTCTCGATGCTAGGACCACCTTTAACCCTTTCATCAATGTCCAGGAGCCCCTTTAACCCCTTCACCAATGTCTAGGACCCCTCTTAACCCCTGTACCATTGTCCAGGAGCCCCTTTAACCCCTTAATCAATGCTATGGACCCCCTTTTAACCCCTTCATCAATGGTCAGGACCCCCTTTTAACCCCTTCATCACTGTCCAAACCCCTTTAACCCATTCATCAGTGTATTAAGTAAAATGTTAGAAATTGTAATTTTAATTCATTGCCACATGTATTGAAATTAAAAGTGAAAATGTTTAAGGAAATTTTTTTCAGCACCACTGACCAGTTATAGACTCTGGAACCCCTTCATCAATGTCCAGGACCCCCTTTTAACCCATGTATAAATCTCCAGAACCCCTTTTAACCTCTTCATCAATAGTCAGGACCCCATTTTAACCCCTTCATTAATGTCCAGGACCATCTTTTAACCCCTTCATCTATATCCAGGATCCCTTTTAACCCCTTGAACAATGGTAAGGTCCCCCTTTAACCCTTTCATCAATGTCCAGGATCCATTGCAAACACCTTCATCAATATCCAAGACCTGTTTTTGACCCTTTTATCAGTGTCAAGCACCCATTTAAACCCCTTCATCATTGTTTAGGACCCCCTTTAACCCCTTTCATCAGTGTCCAGGACCTCTTTTAACCCCTCCATCAATGTCCAGGATCCAATGCAAACACCTTCATTAATATCCAAGACCCGTTTTAACCCCTTCATCAATGTCCAGGACCCCCTTTAACCCCTTCATAAATGGTCAAACCCCCAGTTAGCAGGTATAACCCAGATGCTCCGCATGTCTTCTTCTAAATGAAGTAGTTAAATTCTCATCTGCTGACTTATTTTAATTCTCATTTTTAGGTTTATTTTTTACTGTGTAGTGTAAATAAAGCTATTGCTGAAAAGAAGAGAGAGAGAGAGAGAGAGAGAGAGAGAGAGAGAGAGAGAGAGAGAGAGAGTGAGATTGTGTGCTTCAGTGGCATTCTTTAAACACTATTATGTAAGGCACTTCTTAGTTTTCCAGAGCTGCATCGTGTAGGGTCAAATGCAGGCAGGAGTATTTCTATCTGTCTATCCTACTGTCTGTCTGTCTGTCTATTAATAAATGTGTGTGCGTGTGTGCGTGTGTGTGCATGCATGTGCGTGTGTGTGTGAGAGAGCCATGCATGTGAGCAGTTGTAAGTTTTTTTTCCTGTTAAACCTGTCAGTAACGCTAACAATCACTTTAACTGGCACATCCTGTATATGTGTGTGTGTGTGTGTGTGTGTGTGTGTGTGTCGCAGTGTGTAAGAGGACACTTTGCATGGACACTGTACTATGATAAGCTTCCATACACAGTTGTTATGGTTTTCATATCAGAGTGAAGCAGCTGCTGCTTTTTCTATTGATATCAGGGTCTATTATTAACACACAGATTCTGATGTCTGAGACACGTCCCCCTTTGACCAGTTGCTTAATTAATTAATTAATTAATTAATTTACATGAGACGCCCCTGGGACATTCACTGTTTATCACAATTTTTACATTTTAATTGGTCTGTTTATGCTCTGTTCACAATTTTTTTTTTTACCATTCCCATACACTCACAGCGGTATTGGTGTGTGTGTGTTTGTGTGTGTTTGTGTGTGTTTGTGGTCTTGATGATGTGTTCACAAAGCCGGGCTTTTGAATCAAAGGTTTAATTAGTAACTCCTGTTGTGAGATCACATCAGCTATTGCATCTAATATGTATCGTATATTTATTATTTATTCATAAAGTAATGTTAAAGATTTTTATAATATAATTTATTAATCATTAATTTATATTAGTTTTATTTATTTAATTAATTTATTCCCACATTTAATTTGTTTGAATGTAATATTGTTATTTTAATTATTATTCAATATTCAGTTTTACTTAATCATTGGAATTATTATTCCCTATTACATTTTATGTAATTTTATTTTTATTTCATTTATTTCATTTAATGTCTGTAACGCTGTTTTAATACATACACACACACACACACACACACACACACACACACACACACACACACTCTCCTTTCTCCTCCACGTGGGTCTTTGCACTGAGTCATCCTGGTTTCTCACCTTAGCTGCTTAGCAACAGAACCGGCCCCTTATTTCGTCACCGGCTTCAATCTTGGGGAGACCCCCCTGCCCCAAACACACACACACACTATCTGTGCTCTATGAACTAAGACCACTACTCAACAGCTTTTGCAAGAGTTCTTACTTAAGACCTTTAACTTTGTGACTAAATTCGTGTGTGTATGTGTGTGTGTCCGTGTATAAGGATGGTTACAAATGTGTCTGAGTGTGTGTATGTGTGCTGGCATGAAGTTTTTTTTGGTAAGGGAGGGAGAGACATTCCGAGGCGACTCACTTTTATACACACACACACACACACACACACACACACACACACACACACACACACACACACCGGTTGGTCGGTGTTACTGCGGCACTATTTGGCTGCAGCTAAAGTCCTGGGGGGGAGGGTTCTCGTTCTCTCTTTCTCTCTCTCTCTTTCTCTCTCTCTCTCTCTCTCTCTCTCTCTCTCCCCCTCCCTCCCTCCCCTCCTCCCCTCCTCATTACCAGTGTGTGTAAGAACGCTGACAGGATCGCATGAGACAGGCAGGTCCAGGGCTGTCCTGACTGTCTGTGTGTCTGTCTCCTCCTGTCTCCTTGCCAACTGCGGACTTTGATTCCACTCCTCAGCATCCGGACTGTTAGGTGAGTGGCTGTTGCTGCCTCGTGAGTTGCATGCTGTTTAACTTTTTCATTCCCAAAATGAAAAATTACACTCAAACTCTGTTCCTTTCACCTCCTCCGTTTTGTTGAAAGGCCTTACTGCCACAAATGCATGCATCCTCTTGCTCAGATTGATACTAATCTGTGGGTTAATGAAATCATAAATCATGCTCCAGTATCAATATTGACCATCTCTTGTGGTTCTCGGCTCATATCTGATGGGTTGTTGAGGAGGATGCAGGTAACTGGGAGTTTGATGGGATGCCCTTTGGTCTGTTCAGTTTGACACTAACCAGCAGAGTTGTGTAATAGAAGAGGGATCTATAGATCAGCCTTGGTCCTGCTTTTTGGCCGCTAGCCACAGACCCTGTTATGTTACTGGAGGAATCTATTGACATTGATGTGTGTCCTCTTGCTGATGTGTCCAAACATGGATGGTAAAATATGGACACTGTATGGGTGCAGAAACAATTAGGTTCAAATGTGGTGCCACTTACGCTATATCTCTGCTTTCTGCTGGGGCACCGGTGGCCTAGTGTTTAGGGAATTGATCAGAAGGTCATGTGTTTGTATCGTAGAGCAGTAGGTTGCCCTTGAGCAAGGTACTGTCCCTATCACTGCTCCCTGGGCACTTTCAATAGCTGCCCCCTGCTGCATGGTGTGTGGGTTAAATGTAGAGGTTGAATTTCATTGTAGTTCGCTGTGTTGTTTTTTACAAGAATATTCACTTTCACTTTATAGGATACTGTATATTTCCACACAACGTTTTTTTTGTGAGCAACTTTTTACTCCTTCAAATGAAAATATCATTATTGTTTGCATATTTGCAACATTATTGGCTAAAGCCAGGATGTATTTGTATTACAGATCTTTGATTTTGACCAAATGTTTTAGGAGAGGCATAGAATCCACAATGTATCTGTAACATATACAAGAATATGTCCGTTCTGTCCATTTTGGCAGCACCTCTAATAATAATGGACCTTGTCATGATATGCTCAAAATGTCTTTATGGGGTCAGCTCCATTCACTTGATGAAAGCCACTGGCCACTAATGGTCAATGTAGCATGTTCTTAAAAGAGCTTTTTAGTTTTTTTTAGTTAGAAGCAACCATTAGTTCCTCCTGTACCTTTAAGAGTAAGAGTAACGGTAACGGTTTCTGGTCGGGCAGTAGTTCTGGTGCACCACGTGATATCGGAAAAGCCATGATTTAGCCAAGTATTGTATTTTGTAGTGTCTCTTTTCTCAGGCTTGTCTCAAGGCTGTGCTGTGGCATCACCCAGGCAGAAAATGACTAAGCAGATTGTCCATCTCTATGGCAACCGCTCAGATCCGGGAGAAAAATAGCAGGACTGGTGCAGAAAAAAAGCGATGTAATGGACAGATAAAAGTTATACTAATGCTTTTAAGCCTTTCAGCAGTCCGAAACATGAGGCATTATTATACCAATATGTGATACTTTATTTAATATTTATATAAACCATAATAAAGGCAATTACGGAATAAATGATTTCTTTTGTGTCTTGCATATAACGTTGCATAAAGTCCAGTTGGCCAAATTACAAAGTGTAAAGGAAACAGAGAACACATCTAGGACCATGTCCCAAACAGCATGGTGATGGATAAAGGCATCAGGTATGAGCATGTCCTGTAGCGATCCAGGACATGTCGCTGACCAAAACAGGGTCACTACCTGAAGGTGGTGGTCTTGTGGTGGGATACTGGGGCTTGCAGGTATGAAATCCGACCTCCAGAACTACCACCACCTGGGTTCCTGAACAGGAGCCTTAATCCCAAGTTGTGCCAGGAAGACTGTCCCTGCAGTTTGGAAATTGTCACTCTAGATAATGCCATAAATGTTTTCTAGTTGTCTACCATAAAGTGTTCTTGGGCAGTGAAATGTATTAAGTGAAAGTGACTGTCATCATGAAAATCAGCAGTGAACCACAATGAAATGCAACCTCTACTTTTCACCCACACACACCGTCCAGCAGTGGGTAGTCATATCCGACACCTGGGGAGCAGTAATGGGGATGGTACCTTGCTCAAAGGTACCTCAGGGCAACCTATTGGTCCGGGATTCAAACCCATGACCTTCTGATCCTGGGGACTAGTCCCTTAACACTAGGCCACCGCTGCTTTGCACTAGTAGGAAATGGTTCATAACCTGAGTGCATCCAGCCTTTCAGAGCCAGGAGAGGTTTCTGGACAGGAAAGGTTCATGCCATTTCAGCTGAAAGTGAGCAAACAGTCCTCACATTTGCTGAGTGCTACACCAAATTTGATATTCAACGTTTTCCTGTTGTAATAGCCCATTTTCCTATCCTACCCAGTCTTCCAAACTAATGCAGTTCTTGAGATTTGTGTTAAGCAGAAAGTGAATCTTCCTCTTTGGGATACACTACAGTTTTTATAGCTGTTGTATTTCAGGTCCAGATCTCAACTTGCTGACTTCCTGACAATTAATTACATTCACACTCAAATTCTCTGTTTATTTCATGTAAACGCAGGACATACTTTTTGTTGTCAGAGTTTTATTTTCAGGTTAACTTATTAGTGGTGGATCTTTGCAGAGTGCCTAGATGGTAAGGAGCAGTCGTAGAGAGCTCGGTCTGCACTTTACTCCATACATGGAAGCTATTAGCTTGGTGCTACAGTGATTCATTTATTGACTTGGGTTTTGAAGCCCTGAAAAGGTGTGAACAATCTTAAAACAATGTTTGGCAAGTTGTTAAATTAATTTTTTAGCGAATGCGCCATGTGTATGTAAAGGTTTGTCATCGGCTTACAGAAGTGTGCTTAAGTGTCCAAGTGAGGATGATCTGAAGGTTTTTCCTGCCCTTTCATATGAAATCCTTTGCTTGTAAGTTGCCCTGGTTTGATAGCTTGGTGTAGGAATGTAAGTGTGTGCATAGTTTCATAGCCTGAGTCCTCAGGGCAGGAATTCTCGTGGCTTGACTCCCCTCCACATTAAATCACCCTCTTGCTTTCAACTCGACAAAGTCCACTAAGCTGTATATCCCGGGCAATTATGACAATTGCTTTAAGCCTGCTTTTGTGAAAAATTATAAGATTACTGGGCTGAACTCCAGTTTGCAGTGGGTTTTCAAGTTGAAAACAAGCAAGATTGTGAAATCTTTTCACAGGCAACTGGGCTAAAAACCTCTGGCAGTTTACCATAGTGGAAAAATTTAGCTGGAGGCCCGACGGAAGGCCTTGTGATCGAAAGAAAGTCAGGCCGGTTTGGCATATTCATTGAGTCAACACCATGCGCCATGAGGGAGGGACAGCAGGTTTTATAAAAACTGACTCTTTATGATACTGCGTTAAGGGGTAAATCTTACAAAAAACTTTATTTTATGGCTGATTACAGAATGCTGTATTTTTATTAAAAAATTACAAACCAAGTTTGTATACCATAGTGAAATTCCACTATGAAAAATTAAAATTTTTTTTCATGCAGATTTCTTTAAATTGGCACATCTCATTTCTTCCATCATGGAAACCTTTGCAGATCTCATATCCGGTTTTCTTGATAAGTGTTTGTTTGATCAAGATTATTGTGTAAAACACATATTTCATATGGGCTCCTGGCTGCATCTATTTGCATATTGGGCGTGTCTTCCTTCTTGCTTCTCTCACCATCTCTGAGTTGCCTTTACTGCTGGGCTGCCTTCTCTTTAGTGATTTTATTCTATACTTTAATCAGTTGAAAGTTTTGCGCCGTTATCAGAAAGTCATGAGCTTGTGTAAATTGCCTTGTGAGGTGGTTAGGGCATCCTAACTAGGTGAGGTGTAATCCAGGTGGGGCAGCGGTGGCCTAGTGGTTAGGGAGTTGCCCCCACATCGGAAGAGTGTGGGTTCGATTCCCTCACCCAGTTTTGTCCAGTTTTATTGTGGTTCACTGTGTGCTGTGCTGTGCTGTGACCTCGCAATGACATGGGTTGTCACTTTCACTTTTTTCACTTTCAGGTAAAAATGGGAGCGAAAGTGTAATTTTGCTGTAATATTAACCAAAAATAATGCAGTTTATTTGATTAAAATTTTTATTTGATTTGTTGATACTTGATGCTTGAACTTTTATCTCAAAAATTATTCACTGCTAAACATTTTACAGCCAATTACAAGCATTTCTTCACCTGATGTTTTCAGTTTTTACCTACGCTAATACATTTTCCTAAGCCTGTTTCCATTTGGTGAACCAGTTATGTGAAGTTTTTGACACTGAACACACTGTATCTCCATTCTGAAGGAACTTACTGTCCTCTTCGGGACACCAGCGTACAGCTGCACCTTTCTTGTTTCTTCTATTTTTGGAGTGCCAGCTTCACACCTGGTAACTCCTTCTCTCCAGCGCCTTTGAATTTGCAATGATTGGTGAGATTCATGCTTGTAGAGATGCCAGCCTCCCCATCAAGACATGGTGACTGTTGTGTCTGATCCTGACATGAATGAGGACATGCCTCCCTCAAGTTTCTGACACTTTAGGACACACTATAAAGGACACACTATCAGCAAACGTAAAAGTCTGGTTTCCGTCTTAGTGCTGGAACAGGTGCGTTTGCAGCCGGGCACAAAGTGCACTTCTGTCCCCCCTCGGGACTTGCTTTTTAGGTTAATGTGGAGAGAACTTGCGGTGGACTCGAGCAACAAAAAGCTGGGGCTGCCTCTTGAAAAATCTCCCAAATCTGCATTTGCTTTGTCAGTTTGTAAATGGATTTATTGTCCCTTTTCCAGTTTCACAATGACACTCTGTTATGCAAGAGGACCAGTCTCTAAGGAGACAGGAGGTAGGTTGGTGGGAAGGAGGGACTGAGTGAGAAAACGAGAGGCTGAGGGAGACTGAGCAAGTGTGCTGGTATAGTTGCATAATCTTTTGGATCGTTTTTTAAAATGTATTTTTTTATTATATTTCAAAAGCTAAACCCACTAAAAAAGGACCCTGCCTAATAAACGAAAAGAAGAAATTGATGGACACACAGAGGGATGTATTTTGTGTGTGTTTGTGTCCATTTATTCTGAAACTTGTCTGGATGTTTTGAAGATGATGGAGAATAAAAATAATGGAGGATTTGACACAAATCTGAAAAGTGAATACTCTAGTAATGCGCAAACACTTTAAAACTAAAAATGTTAATTTCAAAATGTACCCGTTTGATGCCTTTCATTAATTTATCATGGTTGTGATGTCACATTTAGATCTCACCACCCTTTCTATGTTAAACTCACACTAGTAAACTGGGAAATGCTTTATAAAATGTATTTGAGGGGGGACCCTACTCCGTCCCTTCTGGATTAACCTGTGCTGCTGATTGTCCTGGTATTGCATAACATCATTTGCCCAGGCTGCATTTTATGTTTTGATTCCATCCCAACATTTTAAATTCAGCAAACAAACTTAAATGTTTTATTAAGTGTTCAGAAGTGAATTTTCTGTACAAGATTTTGTAATTAACACTAAATACAATATGTCGCCCAAACTTTTGCACAGTGAGATAATGGGTGTGTTATATTGGAATGCACTAAAAGGGAACGCTCAATGCTGCCCACCACTGAGGAAAGTGCGGATCAGAGATTATCCAGAGTGACACAGACACAGTGGAGTGTGTGATCACCCTGTAGCCTCCCTGTTAATATGAAGCTGAGATGTCAACTGGACACACTGATCAAACCACCCTGCCCCAGTTTAAACTTTGACCTGGGACAGAATCTCACCCTAAAAGTAATAATCTCTTGGTTAAAAATGCATATGTTCACAATTTTGCCCCACTGTACAGTGTAATTACAAGGTAAAGTACAAATACTTGGTTACTTAGAATTATTTGGTATTTGTACTTTAATTTATTTTTCGGATTATTTTTTTCCCCAAAATAACTCCCCATATTTTAATTAATAATTAATCCTCCATTATTTTTATTTTCCATCACCTTCCCAAATCCAGACCCATTTCAGACTAAAAGCTGTCCTATATGCTGGACTTAGGTATTTCCAGAAAGCAAGTCCATCAGTCACCGTAATGGTTTCCCAAACTCCAAACGAGCTACTCCTCTAAGTAATCCATCAGATTGGATCATTTGCATGAGCTGTTGCCATTAAGATTGGCAAAATCTTCACACTCTGGCATAGCCACAACTATTATTATTATTATTATGAAATGCACTTCCTCTTTCTTTCTTTCCTTCTTTGTTTCCAGTGTCAACCAGAGGAGGATGGGTTCCCCTTTTGGGTCTAGGTTTCTTCCTCCTGTTTTGGGGAGTTGTGCCTCTGTTGCCCTCGACTTGCCCAATTGGGGCTCGGACCCAGTTTCTGTAAAGCTGCTTTGTGACCACAACAGTTGTAAAAAGCGCTTTATAAATAAAGTTGATTTGACTTGACTAAATGGACACAAACGCACAGAAAAGATGGTCCCTTGGAGGAGACGCTTTTTACTTTATACTCTCAGTACGTTCCTGTACTTTTTATTGTATACTCTCAGTACATTACTGTACTTTTGACTTTATACTCCCAGTACATTGCTGTACTTTTGAATTAATACTCTCTATTTTTATCTACTTTAAAAAAAAAAAATTATTTATATAATGCTATATTTGATATTGTCACTTTCACTTTAGGCCAAATTCTGAAATATGTGGTGATTCTGGCAAGATAACCAATTTTTTACGGCTAATATATATATATAAAGGGTGGACTGTACATCTTCGCTGATCCATTCACTAAAGTGACCTTTACTCAGGAATGAGTTGTTCTTGCTCTCTCTGGACTTTTGTGCTTCTTCTTTGTTCAATAGGCAGATGTTGGAAGGCTGGACAGACAGGACATTTGGTCAAATCCGTCATCCTGATCCTTTTGGTCTGGAGGCTTCATTGTCTTCGTTGTCATCCCATGCTGTCGTTTGAGTGTGAGACATGGAGAGACGCTGCCCTGATTATTAAAATAAGAACATTGCTCTTTTAATAGCTTCTTTCTGACCCACATTAGCCAGAGCAATTTGACAGACAGGTTTGATGGAGCGCATGGCCTTTGGTTGAGGGTTAGGACATTAATCTGATCATGATGCCACAGAATTTTCCCAAATTCTCCATGTGGTCAAGATCTTTACAAAGTGCTCCTTGCTTTGGGAAGAAATGGTTCAGGATTTCGTTCTGGTGGTGGATGAATGGTTGTCTAAAATCTGCATTTTATTTCTGTTAGAGGAAGGCTACCACTCTCTGAAGATGGTGACGATGGTAAAACAGTCAATCAGGATCATTTTGCCTCACAGCATATGCCCCACCATGATTGAGTTCAACTTAGGTCCAAAATCTTATCCAAACAAGATGTCTCAGGCAAGGAGCAGCATCCCTAAAAAGTCTGGATCCCTTTTCCACCACTGTGGTCATTTTTATATAGATGGAGAACCTCAAACCCGCTCTGAATGGCTTTATCTGCATCTAATGAAAGTATATTCAATTCAATTCAATTCAATTTATTCTTGTATATCGCCTTTTACAACAAAGTTGCCCCAAGGCACTTTACATTGATGGTTGATGATGGAACAGGTTACAGTAATAGATGTTAAAGCCGGACGACTACGGAGGAGAGGAACCAAAAACTCCACTATGTGGAGAAAAAACCTCTGAAGGTCCAAGGTCAACCGGCTACCCAACCCCCTTGGGTATACTAACAGTACAAAGTTAGTTTGGTTTTAAACTCCAGGATCAGTGAGGAGTCCCAAGTTTCTTCCAGGTACCGATGAGCTGCCAGGGTCCCTTGGCGCATCAGATGCATCACACAGACCAGATGGTAGCTCGGCATTGGACTCAGGTGATGACCACAGCGGGCCCCCCCGGACATGTGGGGAGAGAAATGGAATGAGGGGGTCAGTAATGAGCAGGATCCAGTAGTGACAGACACAGAAATGAAACAACAGTGCGATGGCATGTACAGCAGCACCAGCGACATTAGTAATGGTGCACTATGGTGGTTGGTGCGGGTAAGCTAAACTAAAAAAGTAAGTCTTCAGCCGTGATTTAAAGACTGAGACTGAATCGGCATCCCGTACAGAAGCAGGCAAGCTGTTCCACAATCTAGGGGCCCTGGAACTGAAAGCTCGTGCTCCTATACATTTATTTATGCGAGGGACAATTAGGAGATCTTTATTCTGGGATCTAAGTGGGCGATTAGGTGTATAGGTATTAAGCAGTTCGGTTAGGTATATTGGGGCAAGACCTTTAAGTGCTTTGTAGGTTAAGAGGAGGACCTTGAAGTCAGCTCTGTACCTAACAGGAAGCCAGTGAAGCGAGGAGAGTATGGGAGTGATGTGGTCGTACTTCCTGCTCCTAGGGCGTTACAGTAATCTAATCTACTGTATACAAATGCATGTACTACTTTCGTCGTGTCTTCCATTGACAGAAAACGCCGTAGTTTGGCAATGTTCCGAAGGTGCAGAAAGCATGTCTTCGCAACTGCATTAACATGAGGATTAAATGAAAGATTTGAATAAAAAATAACACCAAGATTACGTGCCAGAGTACTAACTGAACACTTCAACCCTGCATCCCGGATATGCGAAATGAAGTTGGCCCTGTCTACATCGCTACTACAAAACAAGAGCAGCTCAGTTTTTTCGGGGTTTAGTGAGAGGAAGTTGTTATTCATCCAATCCCTAATATCACTGAGGCAGCTAATTAAAGTGCCGGTTGATGCTTTATCACATGATTTAACAGATAGGAATAGCTGAGTGTCATCAGCGTAGGAGTGGTAACTAACATTATGCTTCCGTATAATAGTGCTTAGTGGGAGCATGTAGAGGGAGAAGAGCACTGGGCCCAACATCGACCCTTGTGGGACTCCATAGTTAACTAGTGACATAGGTGAGGGGGTGCCATAATCATCCATTTGGATGAAGTAGTAACAGTTTGTAAGATAGGAGTTGAACCATTTAAGGGCTGTTCCGCTAATGCCGACAGTGGAGTGAAGCCTATTTACTAAAATGGAGTGATCTACCGTGTCGAACGCAGCACTAAGATCTAAGAGAACAAGAACAGTGATGTTTCCTTCATCACTCGAGACCATTATATCATTCACCACTCTAGTTAGAGCAGTTTCTGTGCTATGGCCAAGCCGGAAGCCTGACTGGAATTTATCTAAGAGGTTATGCGTGTCTAGATATGACTGCAGTTGTCTCGCAACTAGTTTTTCTAGAATCTTAGAGAGAAACGGGACATTAGAGATAGGTCTATAATTACTTGGTGAGCGAGGGTCCAAGTTAGGTTTTTTAAGCTGTGGTCTAACCACTGCTGTTTTAAACTGATTGGGGACTACACCTGAGGTCAAGGATGCGTTCATGATATCAAGTATAGGTGCTGATAGTATTCCTAAGGATTCCTTCAGGAGCTTGGTTGGAATGGGATCTAACCGACAGGTTGTGGACTTTGCCTTGGCTATAACAGAAATTAACTCAGAGGCATCAATGAGATTAAAATCACTAAAATATTGTGAGCACTGTTCTAATAATGGATTAATATGAGGGCTAATAGGGCACATTTTGAGCCTAATGTTGTTAATTTTATCATTAAAAAACTTAAGAAACCTATCGTTAGTAATACTACATGCTGGCCTTTTATCAGTTTTGTCTGTTAGCTGAGCGAGTGTCTGAAATAAATAGCGGGGGTTATGCTTGTTGTTTTCAATACGTTTTGAATAGTACTCAGTGCGAGCACTATATAGAGCTTTCTTATATTGTTTTAATTTAGCAGACCATAGAACCTGAGAGGCTTGGAGACCTGTTGTCTTCCATCTGCGTTCTAGCTTACGGCACTCCCGCTTAGCAGCCCGTGTGTGATCACTGAACCAGGGAGAGTGCCTGATAGTTCTGACCTTCTTTATCTTAATTGGGGCGACCTGATCAAGGATCTGCCCAACTACTGTATTGTACATGTCGGTGATGTCATTAACAGTTTTGTTACAGGTGAAATCTATCTCTCCGTAATATTGTAGACTTATTTGTAGAATTAGCTTTTAAAACATTAATTGCTGTAATGTTGAACTTTTTTTACTCTCTGGCTGTGACCAGTAGAGGGCAGCAGTGCTCTCATTCTCGTTCTCTGACTGCATCAGCTTCACCAGTGTGACTATATTAGTACCAGTAAACCCAAACCATCATTAAAAGAAACGTTCAGAAGCTTTGATCAAAAGTTTTAGCATCTTTAAAGTTGCTTCTTCCTTCGAGGCAAGTCCCCAACTCAAATGGTGGCTAGTTAATAGGTGGCTGTGGTCTGCTGGTGTGGAAGAGTCACCGCAGTGAAGGACAGAGGGAAACTAAACAAACTGGTCAAGAGGGCCAGTTTCATTCTGACCTGCCCGCTCAAGCACATCGAGCAGGTAGGGGAGAGAGATGTTGTCCAAAACCACATCCATCATGACAACACCTG
The DNA here is from genome assembly GCA_017165825.1 of Hepsetus odoe. Taxonomy (NCBI): domain Eukaryota; kingdom Metazoa; phylum Chordata; class Actinopteri; order Characiformes; family Hepsetidae; genus Hepsetus; species Hepsetus odoe. The sequence goes on from CM029377.1 coordinate 21,874,136, forward strand.
CCACTCTTTACATGTGAGACTGTAATGAGCACTGAGCAGCCTGCTCAGCAGCAGACTCTACACCCGCAGTGTGAGAAAGAACTGCTACCGCAGGTCATTCCACCTGCAACAATAAGAGACCTACAACTCATCAACATAACATTACATTGTTTCTTTATTATTAATATATATTACATATATATATATATATTATTATTAAGTTGTATATTATTATTATTAATAATATATTTTATTATTATTACATTTATTATTTATTACATTTATATTCATATTTTTGCTATATTTATATTTTGCTACTTGTTATTTATATGTATAATTCATTCAAAACCTATTACCGTGTATATTACTCTTGTAGATATGTGTATATATATATATATATATAGATAGATAATTTATTATTTATTTATAGCTCCTACTTTTCTCCTGTACTTGTTCCTGTTCTCTTTCTATATCTTTATATATTTTTTTCTTTTCTTTCTGTACACCTGTCTTTTTTTTTTTATAAGAGCCCTGTAACGCCCAAATTTCCCATTCGTGGGATAATAAAAGATCACTCTACTCTACTCTACTCTACTCTAGGTGTTGGAAATGACACTATGGTTGCATTTTCATGTTTGAATCCAACTTGCAACGTGAAAATGAAAAATTATCTGTCTAATGTTAATGTTTTTCTCTCATCAGGTGCATGAGAACATCAGACTGACAATATGGGCTTCTGGGACGCTGTGATCTAATAGGTCTTCCTTCAATGGGGTGATACCAACAACCACCTTTTGCTTTTGTCCAAGTGGGTCATGTAGGAGGTCTGGCTGTCTAACATCTGACTGGATTCCTTGTGTTTAGAGTGTGAGTAGCGAGATGAGTGATCTTCCGGCAACCATGGAACCTCCAGATGGGGTCCATCATAGCATGTGTCTGCCGTTACATAGCGGTGGTGTGGACACAAGAGCCTTTGCATCATTGTCATCATTGTCAGAGTCTCCAGACTCCATGCGCAGCCTGAGCAGTCTGAGCGGTGGGCGAACGGACAGCCCGGAGGATGTGGACATGCAAGACGGGGATATGGGGAGACAAGCGACCAAAGGAGAGGAAGACTCTGGGATTCAAAGCCCAGACTGTAGGCCTGAAAACGATAATGACACCTCGGTGTCTGTCTATCTTGATGCTGATGAGGAAGGTTGGCATGAAATCCGTGATGACCAAGATAATGTCACTTTAGTTCTGATTCGTGGACAAAATGATGACCAAAGCAGTGGTGACCATAGGAGGCAGAGCTCAGATGACTCTACAGCAACTGAAGCAGTGCTATGCTGTTCTGGCTATGAAGAGGATGATGAGGAGGAAGACTCTTTTCTGTCTCTGAATTCTGTTGATCCAGTGATGACGTGCCAAAATGAGTGTGAGGTAGGTCCGGTACAAAGTTCTACCAGGAAGCCTCATTTGGGCACCATGAGTGAGCTTCATCAGATGGATTTTCAGGAATCAATGGAGCTCCACACTGAGAAAAACTCATCCAGGAGAACTGACATGGGCCCTGTGTGTGAGGTCCATAATGAGGTTCTTCAGGAATCAATGGCTTTTTGCATAGAGCTGGGGCAGGTGCAGAGAGCCACCCAGAGATCTGATGTGGGTCTTGAGAATGACTTGCATCAGGAAGCTTTTCTGAAAGAGCCTCATAACAGGGAAGGCCAGATGAAAAGCTTATTCAGAAGTGTCAACATGAACCCTGTGAAAGAGCATCCAGAAACAATGGAGTTAAACATTGAGGAGGAGCAGACAGCGGGATCTTCTAAGTGGACAAATGTGAGCCCTGTGGATGAACTCCAACAGGAGCCTCTTCATGAAATATTTGATCCTCAAGTAGTGACAAGTCTATCTCAACGTCCTTCAGAAGTAACTCTAAGTGAGACAGAAGTGATTTCTCCAGACATTTCAGTGGTTTCTCAGCCCACCACACACACCCAGTGCCCCCAAGACACACTTGTCCTTTCCACCCAGTCACAGTGCTTCACCAATGACAATAAAAGAGCAAAACCAACCTTGCAAAAAACTAAAGATCATCCTGGTCAAGCTCACAACAGGCCTGCAAAACAGTCTTCCAGATCCACCAAAACAGAGGTGAAGCGCTTTCCCAGACCCAACCTGAGGAACGTCAAAGCCAAGGTGATCTCAAGGGCAGCCTCTGCACCAAGACCAGCTAACCTCAACCAACCCTCTTTAGATGCAGAAAAGAAGCCCCCTAGCCCTCGTGGTAGAACAGAGAGGAATGATCTAGAAATTCAAAGTGTTGCAAAGAAGAGCAGATCATCCTCAAATCAGTCAAAAGTGACAATCTTAGCAGTTATTTCAGACCCCAAACCTAAAACCAGTCACCAGCAAGTTGAGAAAAAGCCATCTCAATGTGTCAATGGTGCAAGCATGAGCTCAGTGATCATCGTCAGCAGTGTCCAGAAGCAGAGTGAAAGCTTGGAGGTCATGGGAGCAGTGGAAGAAGATAGAGAATCTTACAAAGAGGAAGTCTCACCAGTGGTGAAGTCTGCAGAGGAGAATCCAAAAGACAAGGAACAGGTAAGTTCCCAAACCCACCTGCTTTTCTCGCCTGCTATGTTGTCCTTGATACATCCGTCATTTATTTTATGGTCCAATAAACGGCTAAACTGCTTCCCTTAATCAACAGATCTATCTGTCTCAACAGATCTATCTAGGCTCCAGCCTCAAATACATCTTTTGTGACTAAAACAAAGTGAAATTCCTTTGCTTGTACAAACACTGTGAGACAATATGGCTGATTTAGCTCTCAGACTAGAGGGTTGTAATTTGACTTTGACTCTTGGACCAGGCTTGTGACGTGACCTTGACCCTAGAGACTCAAGACATGACTCTCATTCTCACCCAAGAGACTCAAGACATTGTCTCTTGCACCAGAGATTCATGACTTGACTTTGACTGTTACCCTGGAGACTGATTTGACTTTGACTCTTGCCATGGAGACTCAAGACTTGATGAGAATTCTCAACCACAGAGATGCAAAATTTGACTCAAACTCACACGCCAGAGACTCAAGACATGATCAGGGCTCTCACCCCAGAGATTCAAGATTTGGCTCAGACTCAGAATCAAGACATGAATCAAGAGTTGAGTTTGACATTTAACCCAGAAATTCAAAACTTGATTTTGACCTTTACCTCAGAGACTCAAGACTAGAGTTAGATTTTTATCCCAAAAACTTAAGATTTGACTGTAACTCTCAACTACAGAGTCGTGATGTGATCGATGATTCTGACAGTCTCCCCAAAGACTCGAGACATGACACTGACTCTCACTGCAGAGACGTGGACTCGAGTCACTGCAAAATGTTTCACTCTTGACTTGTGACTGTACCAGATCACCTGGGACAGATGTTAACTGCAGGCCTAAGTTGCTCACATTACAGCAACAGTCTCATTCAAGTCCAGCTACCTCTTCATTACCCTTTCATGCACCGTTGCTGAAAAATGCCATCAGGGTTAAATGACACATTCCGGTCCAGTCCTGTGTGTGGAGCTGCTTCAATGAGCCATAAAGAAATTAACGAAATGCAACAAGACAACAACAACAAAGTGCAGAGTGCTTTTCTTCCAGATGATGCCAGCAGGCACAAACTACCTTTAGTCGATCAAGAAGTTAGCTTTTGTAAATTGCCCAGAGCCTTATTAGCTATAAACTGGTTCTGCATAAGTGTTTTCACATGTTTTCTCAGACAAAAACATTTGTGTGTGTGTGTGTTTATAAGTCTTTGTGTGTGTGACAAATCAAAGCAGAACATGGTAAGACCCAAGGGAAAATCCCACACGAAAACTTTTTTCCAGGGATTTTTCCTTTTTGTCGTCTTTTTCCTTTTCCCCTCCTCCTCTTCTTGCTCCTCCTCCCCTCTCTCCCTCTCTCTCCTCATTTTCCTCCACTCCATGTTATGGCTAACACCGTGTTAACTCTGTACGGCCGAGATTTGTCCGCTCTGTCCTGGAGCTCTCTCTCTAATCGGCAGGTTTTTCTACAGACGGTGTCCAGAGCGAAGCCCCCCAAATCTGCAGGGGGGGACACGTGTGTGTCCATGGGGGTACGAGTCACAGCGCCAACCGGTGAGTCTTTGTTACATACACTGTTTCTCTTTCATACACTCACACACACACATAATGTGCTCCACGTGTACACACTCCCTGACTTGTAGCTGATAGGATGAGAGTGGGGAAGTATGTATGTATGTGTGTGTGTGTGTCCACATGGGACAATATAAATAATAATAATAAAAATAATAATAATTACATATTTTCATGCTAGAATATGAATACCTGATCAGATCTGATCTGATTTTCTGCCTTTCATTCCTCGTATTTACGTTGAAATATATTCAAATATATTCAACGTAAATGAGATTTCTCTGGGGACAAGCATGTTATTCTGAAGCTTAAACAGAAGAGGGACATCTATTAAAAGCATGAAGAAAAACATTACTGGCAGAACTATTCGAAATATCCCGAAAATGAAGAAAACGCGGGTGTACTGAGCGATCAAACCTGTCGGTCAGGGAAATTAAAAACAACTGATGGTAGATGCATCGTGAGAGCAGAAAATCATTATTAACCACATGAATCAGAAAAACAACAAATAAACAAGAACAGTGATTGATACATGTTTATGGACTGATACAAATATTAGGCCAATGTGTGGAGGAAGGACGGATGTGCTCAAGAGCCACATCTGTGAAGCATGGTGGAGGTAGTTCCATTGTTTGCTTCTAAAACTGGGTCAGTAATCGTTGTTGATGATGTAACTCGTGACTGTGGGAGCTGAATGAATTCTGGACACCAATCAGGAGGAGCTTTATCAACATCAAAACAGGGATGCAAAACACCATGCTGTGTTTACACAACATTTTCCTGGAGGAAACGTGAACAGGTTTTGATCAGCCAACTCAATCAGCAAAGTTTCATTCAGTTGGAGTTACATTTCACTTCGTGAAGAGGAGACTATCTATCTGTCTATCTATCTGTCTGTCTATCTGTCTGTCTGTCTATCTATCTGTGTTTATTATATACTGTGTGTGTGTGTTGGTTTGCCGCATGCAGGGCTGTAATTTAAAAAAATGCCTCAGACATTCCACACACACATGCACACACACACACGCACAAACACACACACACACATGGACACACACACACTTGCAGACATGTAAACAAGCCTGCATCCAAACACCACACATCACAGTCTGCTGAATAGAAACTGATAGAGTTTCTTTGTGACACTCATGTAACTAAATAAGTGTGTGTGTGTGAGACAGAGAGAGAGAGACAACACTTGCATGCACAGTTGTGTTCATCATCTTGGTAACCAGCTCAGATCAGCAACTGCTGATTAGCTAGTACAACCTAAGCAACCAATTAAGTGCCCCTGTGACAAGTATATACACCAACACTACCTACATTTTTTTTTTTTTTTTTTTTTTTTTTTTTTTTTTTAAAGATAAAACAGGAAAGAGAGCAGAGGTAGTAGAGTAAATGGTTTGGGAAGATTATTCCCTGATAAATTCCATGAACAGGTGGGTCTTTAATTGATGTTTGAAGACAGCAAGGGACTCAGTTCTGACCATCAGGGGGAGTTCGTTCCACCAGAACTGAGAAGAGTCTTGATGTGTGTCTTCCTCTTTTCTTCAATGGTGGGCAAGTGCTTGATGGTCTGAGAGGCCGAGAAGAGACCCGGTGTTTGATAAGGTCAGTCAGGTAAGTTGGTGCAAGGCTGTTAGTAGCCTTGTAAGCAAGAGTTAAAGTTTTAAACCTGATACGAGCAGCCACCGGGAGCCAGTGTAGGTTCCGCAGCAGAGGAGTGGAAAAAGAAAACTTGGGATAGTTAAAGACGAGTCTTGCAGCGGCGTTTTAAATCAGTTGTAGTGGTCTTGTTGCCTTCAGTGGAAGACCTGCCAGAAGGAGAGTTGCAGTTGTCCAGTTTAGAGATGACCAGGGACTGTTGCTGGGTTGCCTGGGTGATAAAGGACAAATTCTTCTAATATTGAAGAGAAGGTGTCGGCAGGACGTAGAAAGATTAATAACATTAGAGGAGAAGAAGAGTTCGTTGCAGAAAGTGACACAGAGATTCCTAGCAGTTCTAGATGGGACGAGAAGCGAATCGCCAAAGGAGATGTGAAGGTCCTGCCACAGTGTTTGATGGCCTTCCAGGTAGAGAGGTTCAGTCTTGTTAGGGTTGAGCTTGAGGTGATGAGCTGTCATCCATGCAGAGATGTCAGCCAGGCAGTTAGAGATTCGGGTAGAAACCTGTTGATTGTCGGAGTGAAAAGAGAGGATACGTTGGGTGTAATCTGCATAAGAATGATAAGAGAAGCCATGAGAGAGAATGACCTTTCCCAGAGAGCCAGTATATAGAGAAAAAAGAAGAACCTTTTATCTCCAAAAAACAACTTCATAAAACTTTCAGTGTGAGTTCATAAATAAGATTTTTACTTTTATGTAAACATATAATGGTGATGTATTTTGGCCCATTTTTCCTGAAATTTTCACACAGTGTGAAAATCAGCTTCCTGAAATGAATTAAGAGGAAAAAAAATCTGAACATACCAGGTTTGGTTCACACAGCGGTAATTACAATATGTGTGTGTGTGTGTGTGTGTGTGTGTGCGTGCGTGCGTCCGTGTGCATGCACCTCTTCTGTTGAAAAAAAGATGATTTTTGTAGAAAGGTCAGATTCCTTCCCTCACAATTGTTGGTTTGTTCCACACGTCCAGCCTCTGGAGTCTCCACTTTTACCCCAAACCCGGACAAAGGCCAAGCTGTTGTGTGTGTGTGTGTGTGTGTGTGTGTGTGTGTGTGTGTGTGTGTGTGTGTGTGTGTGTGTGTGTGTGTGTGTGTGTGTGTGTGTGTGTGTACGTGTACGTGTACTGATTCATTCACTGATTCATTTCCTGATCTCCTCCAGTGTCAGAGCTTTCATTTCTCCCCCACATTTCCCTTCTCATCTTCTAATTAAAGGCTCTTTTTGAGGCGATGAATCAAAGACACTAGTCTAAAAAGAAACTAATTTTAAAGAAAATGTTCGCTCAACAATCAAACTGCAAAATCAGCCCCAGTTTGAATGCATTGTTCTTGTGATGTCACAAAAACCAACCTAAAAAACTTCAGCCCCGCCCATTCACACCAAACTGCTTTTTGGAAGGAGACAGCTCAATCAGGACAGCATTGTCCTTCAGCGTACAGTATTGTCATTAAATATTAAGGGAGTAAAATAAACAAAAGCAAAATATGAAAATATAAACAAAAAAATCTATAAAAATGAGGGATATGGGCCCTTTAATGTTGGCAATACTTCACTGCCAGCAGGGGGCAACAGAGTGACCACAGAGAAGTGGAGCTGATCCTAGATCTGGTTTAAGAGGGCAAGCGGAAACACGCATACATACTCACACACACACTCACACACACACACACACACACTTGCAGGTCCTCAGAGGGCATCGCTATGGTGACTAGTAGACACAAACACTAACTTAATGATAAGTTTAACCATTTTTGTTAATGCGGGTCTGTTAATAACATGTGTGAGACACGCGCACACACACACACATACATACGCACACACATGCACAGTTCTTGCAGGCAGGAAACCGAGCAGAGAGGAAGTGGAGTAATGATTTCCCAGAGGCCTCCTACACACACATACACACATGCACACACGCACACACGCATATACACGCATACACACACACACACACACACACACACAGAGCACCTGAGCACACAGAGCAGAAATGCCTAAGGCCTTGTTGAAGAATGAGTTACTGTACTGAAGCAGTGTGCATGTGTGTAAGAGTAATATGTATGTAAAATTTCTAAATCCTAAATATATATACATATCAATGTAAATTTTGGTGCATAAATATCAGTGCACATCTATGATATATATATATAGCTTGGAGTCCAATAATGGCAGTTTCTCAATTTCCTTAAATGGGCATGTCTGCAGACTATGGGGACATATAAGATGAGACTTTTCTTTGTGTTTGTATTTAATGCTGATGTTTTTTGGGATGTAGGCATCCCTAAAACGTGTGGCCCCGCCTCCTCCATTAAAGCTCCTCAAAGACCCACCTCCTCAAAACTGCCAATCAAAGGGGGCGACCTGCCCACCAGCCTCAGCTCCTCATCATTGGGGAGCACAGTCAGTGAGAACCACGCAGCAACCAATAGAGGTAATACAGCAACAATTCTCTCTCTCCCTCTCTGTCTCCCTCTCTGTCTCCCTCTTTCTGTCTCTCTCTCTCTCTGTCTGTCTGTCTGTCTGTCTCTCTCTCACACACACTCTGTTTCTCTTTCTCTTCCTCTCTCTGCCTCGTTTTCTCGCTCTCTCTCTGTCTCTCTCTCTCGATCTGCCTCTCTCTCTCTCTCTCTCTCTCTCTCTCTCTCTCTCTCTCCCTCTGTCTCTCTGTCTGTCTGTCTGTCTGTCTCTCTCTCTGCCAATAAATATTATTTTATTTAAAAACTGTAAAGCTGAAAATGATAACACATTTTAATGCATTACATATTTAATAGAGTGAACATTATTATTTTTGATGTTTGAACAACAATGATAATCTTGAGAAATTAACACATTTCTAATTATTATTTATATTTAGTTTGTTAATGATAGTGTCAGCAATGAGGATAATAATTAACTCATGAATTTTGAATATAGTGACAACAACAAAAACAATACTACTACTACTAATAAAAATGATGATGATAACAATAATAATAATAATAATAATAATAATAATACTTTTATTATTATCATACAATCACACCCAGCAGTAGTCAGCATTTCTGTCAAACTGAAAGTTGTCAAGGTAACATAGATTACAGAGATGAGATGCAGTTTCCATAAGAACCCATTTTTTTTACATTTACATTGGGATTTATCATGGTTTACATCTATAACAACCGCTCAGGATGCTTGGCATCCTCATCACATGGTGGTGGTCATGATGATGATGATGATGATGATGAGCATGGTGATGATGGTGAAGAGGAAGATGATGATGAAGGACTATGACTTCTTTATTCTCAGGTGTTGCCCAGGTGGTAAAGACTGAAGAAAAGCCTGTAAAATCCTCCTTGTTCTCACAGGGAAGACCTGCTCCCAGCAAGACCACAGTGGTCATCCCCAAGCGAGCAAACTGTACACCTGCCAAACCCACCGCTGCAGGTACACGTGCACACACACACACACACACACACACACACACACAAATACCATACTGACATATGTAGTGATCATTTAAAGACTTTTTTTAATATCTCTGCATAAATATGAGCTAAAAAGTAATGAAAGTAGATTTGGGTCATGAAATTTTCTTTTTATCATGGAAAAGGTACCATTTACTATATATCTCTAATTGGCAAAAGTATGAACCTCAAGTACTCTTCTGAAAGTGAAACTCATATTAAAAGTCATTAGAAAATATTTACATCTGATTGTCCTATAAGTATTTTATAATCAAGGTGGTGGAAAATTTTGGAAAAGTGGTGGTAGATTTTCATCAGATGGAAAATGAAACTATCTGTAAAGACTTTGGACTCTGATCACAGACAAGTGGAGGACCATTGTTACTCTACCCAGGAGTGGTTAACCTACAAAGATCACTCCCAGAGGAAGCTGTGAAACAGTCTGTCCCAAAGTAACCCAGAGGAACTTCTCAGCTACTAAATGATTCTCTCACATTGGCTGATGTTCACCTTCAGGAGAACATTGAGCAGCTCATGGAGTTCATGACAGGGCTACTTGGAAAAAGTAATTAAAAAAAACACATTAATGATCTTCTACAATTTGCCAAAGATCATAAGCCTAGAAGTAGTAAGAAATTAACCCTTAAGCACAAAAGCTGTTCTACCAAAGAATGGCTAAAGAAGGAGAAAGTTTATGTTTTTGAAAGGCAGAGTCCTGACCATGTTTCAACAGAATAGTTGTGGAAGGAGCTGAAGTGAGCAGTTCATGCCAGGAAACCCACCAACACCCCAGAGCTGCTGTTCTTTGCGGAAGAATGAAAACTTTCAAGCTCATGTGCAAACATTTATTCATACAGGACACTGCATAAAAAAAGGTTCAATAACTTTTGCCACTTACAGATTGTTAATATTGGTCCATTTTCCTTAGTAATGAAAGAGTAAAAATGATATTTTTGTCTAATTTGTTTCTATTAACCAGCTTTTAGGATTTGTATAAGTCTAAATACAAATCAAATTAAGTTTTATGTCATATTTTTGTAGGCAGAGGTTGTTTTTTTCGCCTTATATAAATAATAATAATTAGAAAAATAAAATTATTTTAAAATTGACTTCCAGTGTGTGTGTGTGTGTGTGTGTGTGTGTGTGTGTATGTATATGTGTGTGTATGTGTATGTGTATGTGTATATGTGTGTGTATATACACACAGAGATTAATTACATGTCCACAAAGTTTATTTTAAATATATTTTACCCCACTTTATGTTATTTGCCACCAAAAGAAATCTTTCAAAAGTACTTTAAGTTTCAGTTTTATTCCTTTTCCTGTAAAGTTGTGGAAGGGAATGTTCAAACACCTCACAAATCCCAAACCATTTAAATCCCATGCAAAGGACACAGCTGTTGCACACTCTATTTAAACTTTAAACTCATTAATCAGCACGTTCCAGGTCATTAATCATCTTAATTGCTTTTGCAATCTTTTTGATTGATCTAGTTAATGAGGCGCTAAGCAACCATTTCATGTGTTTACAAGCCAAGCCTGGTAACAAGTAAATAATATATATCATAATTTTACTTTTAGGCTTTCAACTTTGTCATTTTTTCTTAAACAAACTTAACAGCTTAGTGTTTTTGTGTTGTTGTCTTTTCACAGGATTTCACTGATAAAATATACAGCAATGTGTAGAATTTTATATATACAGTACTGTTTAAAAGTTTTAGGCAGGTGTGGAAAAAATGCTGTGAACAAAGAATGCTTTCAAAAATGGAAGTGTTAATCAGTGAATTAACAAAAGAGAAATCTAAATCAAATCAATATTTGGTATTACTACCTTTTGCCTTCAAAACAGCATCAATTCCTCTAGGTACACTTGCACACAGTTTTTGAAGGAACTCGGCTGGTAGGTTGTTCCAAACATGACTGTGTTTCAACCTCCGTGTGACATTGATGATCATCAGCACCTGTTTGGTAAAATTGGTCGATCATACACCGACTATAATCCTACCAAATCCCTGACTTTGTGCAAGTGTACCTAGAAGTATTAATGCTGGTTTGAAGGCAAAAGGTAGTAACACCAAATAATGATTTGATTTAGATTTTTCTTTTGTTCGCTCACTTTGCATTTTGTAAATTGATAAAAATAAGCAAGCATTATTTCTATTTCTGAAAGCATTCTTTGTTTACAGCGTTTTTTCACACCTACCTAAAACTTTTGCACAGTACTGTGTGTGTGTGTGTGTGTGTGTGTGTGTGTGTATATATATACGCACATAAAAACGCACTAAACTATATTTACCTTAATATTTGATCATTTCTGAGACATTCTGGATATAATTTTAATTGAATTAACATTGGAAGTCCATTTTATAAGAATTTAATTTGGGAAAGGAATTTCATTGAAACTTTACTTTGCACATGAATTCTGAATATTCATTTTTTAAAATGTAGTATGGTTGTTTATTTTGTTAGACCTTTTTTCTGGATATTAATTGTATTTTAACTTTATTCCAAATATTTGCTTCATTAGAACTTTTTTCTGTAAATTTATTTTACTAGAATGTTTTTCTGGATATTAATTTTATTAGAACCTTATACTACATATCAGTTTTTTTAAACTTTGTTCTGCATGTACATTTTATTTGAACTTCGTTCTGGAAATGAATTTTATTTAAATTCCATTCTAGATAATATTTTTATATTTATTTTTTATATTTATATATTTTTTTATAATGCTAAAGGTTATTTGATACTAGAGGTTAAGGTGGAGTTGGGCATGTTAGGGTTTGATTTAGTTGCATTTAAGCTTTATTTAGAGTAAATGTTGGGGTTTTTGTTGTTTAAGATGGAGTTGAGAGTGTTGGGTGCAGATTTGGGGAATGTAAAGGTGGAGCTGAGAAATTTGGGGTGTGATTTAGTGGAGTTTAAGGTGGAGTTGAGAGTTTTAGAGTGTTAGAATTAGTTATTAAGTTTGTTGTTAGTTAAAGATGAGACTCTACTTTGATCCATTAGGATGAAGTGTCACAATTGAATGAAATGATTGACAGGCCTGTTGGGTCACCAAAGTTTGGATTATGGGCTTATCCAACAACCCCCATTTCACTATCCAATCGACATGCAGGAGCTCCACCCAGAGAACATTTAATAGGGGTTCTTCACTGGTTCTCCAGGTAAAGCCTTGGAGCCTTTGAGGTCATGCTTCATGCTCTGGAGCTCAGTCTGAGGGGTCTGAAGAAATGAAATTTGACTTTTTCTGCACTGTGTCTTTAGGCCAAAAGGCCCCAGCGCAGCCAAATAACGCTGCAGCAAAGCCTACCCACAATGCCCTGCAGCGCAGTGGATCTACAAGACCCAACCGGCCCACTGGGGCTTCAGGTATGGTGTGTGTGTGTGTGTGTATGTGTGTGTGTGTGATATTATTTTTGTATGCACCAGTTTTGCCCAGGGTTATAGGTTGAGTTTGGTTTCCATGAAAACAGCAAGTTTTGAAAAGCGACACACACACACACACTACATATTGGGCTTACTGACTTACACTACTGAGCCCACCAACAACTAAGACATGTATCAGAGAGAGAGAGATGACTTCAGCTAAACTCTGTGGAAAAGGTTTTTTCCTTCTTTTTTTTTTTGGAAGGGGGGGGGGGGTGTTGGGGTTGTGGACCCCAGAAAGACACAATTTCAGTGTGTGTGTGTCTTGGCCTGCATTTGTTCATCTGAAAATCACAATAGCGTTACAAGCAGTAATTTTAAACACTCACACACAAAAGAGACTCATCAGTATTCCCCCTCTCTCTCTCTCTTTCTTTCTTTATAATACATCTCTATGGACACACTAGGGGTGTTGTGTGGTGTCTGGAGACTAAATTATATTTCAGACTTTTCCTTCATTGTTTATTTTAGTTGTTCTTTGCTGCCTGTTGATGAAAGAACTGAGAGAAGAGCTCCAGAATGAACTGAAACAAAATCTTAATCAAATTCTTGTGACTCACTTTCAAGTGAAGAGTGTTTTTGATTTTCTGGCTTTCTCAGAAACACTCACCACAGCAAACACCTGCCTGCACCCTCCCGGGTGGTCTAGTGTTTAGAGACAAGGTCCCAGGATTGGAATATCATGGGTTTGAATCCCAGACCTAGATTGCCCTAAGGTTCCCTTGAGCAGGGTACCGCCCCTATCACTGCAACCCGGGTGCTAGATATGTCTGCCCCTGCTGGAAGGTGTGTGTGTGTGGGTTAAATATGAAGGTTTGGTTGGGGTTCACTGCGTTCTCAATGACAAATAGTAACTTTCACTTTCACTTCATGCTTCAAGTAAGGTGCACAGTGTGGTAGTGAGAACAGCTATGTTATATGTCATCTTGTTTCATACACGAACACTCGTTCATTCATGCTGGGTCTGTTTAAATCTTCCAAATGATTCAAATCGGATTCAAATTGTGAAAACGATTCAGATTCAGATTCAAAGCTGTATTCTTTGGGGGAAAGAGAGAGAGAGAGAGAGAGAGGGGTTATAATTATTCACAGCCCCACCCATTTCTGCATGCTCTTCCCCTCCCCCCATGTGTGTGTGTGGGTGTGTGTGTGTGTATGTGTGTGTGTCTGTCTGTGTCAGAGGGATGCTGAGTGTGTTTGGTCTGTGTGTCAGAGCCGAGTGTGTATAATATTCATATTTATTACTGTAATCTTGAACATTGTTAGCATTTAGTGTAAAACAAAAACAAAAAAAAACAAAAAAAAAAAAAACACTTTCCACACCTCCTCTCCCTGGACAACTCCTCCGCATCCTCTGTGGTTGCCGTGGCGATTCTATCTCCATCCTCCTGACGTGTGAGGCAGGGGGAAGGGCTTATCCGGCTTTTTCCCCCACTCGACCGGAATGCCAGTCTGTTTTCTCTCCTAGTTCCACAAAGGTGGATTTGTGGGAATTTCTAAAGGGGCTGCGCTCTAGGGTTTGAGTTTTGCGCCTGTCATTGAGTGTGTGTGGGAGGGAGTGCGTGTGTGTGTGTGTTGGGGGCGTTTTTCGGGACCATGCTGTGGTCTCCTCGTCTCTCGCTGTCCAACTTCCATGTCAAACTCACGGCCAAGGGGCTTTTTCGGAACCTGCAGCTGCCAGCGGCCTGCAAGAAGACCACCGTGGTGTTTCACTCAGGTTAGACTCTCTCTCTCTCTCTCTCTCTCTTTCTCTCGATCACTCTCTCTATCTATCACTCTCTCTTTCTCTCTCTGTGTATAAATATGTATTATATCAGGGTCATATTTAGTCTCTATTAGGGCTGAACATCATATAATCAATTTGTTTTCCCGATATCGCAGTCACAGAATTGCGATTAGACTTTCTGTCCATATCATTCAGCCTTTTATTATCAAACGAATCAAAGCTGTTTATAAAAAACAGATCAGTGTGATTTATTTTATGTACAAACCAGATTCTAATTGGTTTGTAGGTAAAAGAATAAAACTGATCTGTTACTAAAAATTAGAATCGAATTGAGCTGTAACTGAAGAATCAAACTGAGGTGTGCCTAAAGAATCAGCTTTGAATCAATGATTGATTAGTAATTATAGAATCAGCTCAGACTAAACGTCTGACCTTTAAAAATCGACTCAATGATCTGTGCCAAAAGACTTAGATCAAATTGTATCACAAGAATCAGAAAAGAATCAAATCTACAATTATATCAGATCCAGCTGAGCTCTACTGAAAGATTCAAATCAAAGATTCAAACACAGATTGAAAAAGTCAGAATAAATATAGTTTACTCTGCAGTCTCTCTCTCTCTCTCTCTCTCTCTCTCTCTCTCTCTCTCTCTCTCGCTCGCTCCCGTCCCCCTCCCCCTCCCCCAGGCACCTCTGCTCTCCTCCACTGTTTTTCTCCTCTTCTTTTCATACTCCCTGTTTTGTTCCACTCAGCGTGTGTTAAAAGAGGCTTCACTCTAGTTTCAATACAAACAGCTGCATGTGTGTGTGTTTGTGTGTGTGTGTTAGTATCTTGCTGCGGGCATAAGATGCGACATGCATATTTCATGTGGGAGCAACACACATGTACACACACACACACACACACTGTACATACATAAACATTTAAAATCCCTAAAAGAAAACAGACCATATCTAGTAGTAAAGTGTGTGTGTGTGTGTGTGTGTCACGTGTCTGCCGTGGTCGTGCTGTATCATCTTTAAGCTCTAAACTCTTGTAACAGCGTCAGATTAGAATGTGGGTTAGATCAGGCTTTACTGCACAGAGTTCACTTTGGGATTCTCTGTCTCTATCTGTCTCTGTCTGTCTCTCTCTCTCTCTCTGTCTCTGTCTCTCTCTCGCTGACTATACGTAAAATGTTTATTAATAATAATAATAATAATAATAATAATAATAAACGAGTGAAAGGAATGGTTTACAGCACGGTAATGAGACCAGTTATGTTACACAGGTTGGAGATGGTACTGAGACCAGCTTGGTTATACAGGTTAGAGACAGTAGTGATACCAGGTATGCTATATGGGTTGGAGAGAGTAGTGAGACCAGCAATGTTATATGGGTTGTAGAAGGTGATGAAAAGACAGGCAGTGGAGCTTGAGGTGTCGGAGTTGTTGAGATTTTCATCAAGATTAGGATTAAGTATATTAGACAACTCTGTAAAGATGCTGAGATTCAACATCTTTACAAGAATGGACAAGAATGGACAGGATTAGAAATGAGGATGTTGAAGATGGAGCTGCCAGGAAAGAGGAGAAGAAGAAGACCAAAGAGGAGGTTTATGGACATGGAGAGAGAGGACATGCAGGTGGTTGGTTTGAAGGAGGAAGATGCAGAGGACAGGAAGAAGTAGAGATGGTTGATCCACTGTGGTGACCACTAAACGGGAGCAGACAGAGAAGAAGTGGGACAACTCAGGTTGGATGGTTTGGAGACAAAGTGAGAGAAGTGAGACTGTGTTGGTTGGGACATGTCCAGAGGAGAGACGAAGAGTATATCATGATAATGATGTTGAGGATGGAGCTGACAGGAAAGAGAGAAGTGGAAAGTGTGAAAATGGACAGGAAGAAATTGAGATGAAGGATACACTGTGGTGTTTATTATTAACAATTATTAATTGTTGTTGTTGTTGTTCTGAAAAATGAGCCGGATTATTAAATGGTCTGTACCAAGGGACGACATTTCATAACATACCGGAATCTTCACAGCGCCCCCACACACACTCACACACACTCACAAATTGACGCTTGTGGCTTCTGATCTCATGATCTCTACACACCTGTTTCCATGGAAACTGACATGATGTCCTGGGGAGTGCTTTTCGTCCAGAGTAAACCTAAAACCTTTTTAAAACCATCGCTCGCTGGTTTTCTCATAAATGTGTGTTAGTGTATGGTTCTAGCACACAGCTGAAACACACATACACACAACCCTGAGTTCCTTTCAAAATGGACCCAGTTTTCAAATCTTCACAAATGTTCAATAAGCCCTGATTATGAGACTGGAACTGTGTGTGTGTGTTTTGATGTGTGAGTGAGGTGTACATGTGAGAACAAGCTCAAACATGACACACAATCTCCAGCCAGAAGTGGGCCAAAAAAACCAGGCCCCCTCCACCCATCCATCCGCTCTGTCCATCCCTTAGTTTATTCTGTCCGTTATTCGTCCGTTGACCTCCGCTCTGTCCAGCAGTCTGTTTATCTGTGTGTGATCCGTGTTAATCTGACCGCTGACCCCATTTTCATAATCCCAGATCATCTCCCCTGGCCCACCTTTTCATTTTGAGTGTGAGTGTGTGTTAAATTAAGATAGCTGCACAACTGTTGCCTTGCTCTGAGGTGTGTGATGTAGGAAGTTGTTAATCCCTTATACTATTGATGATTAAATTATTTAATATCTGCTATAAATTATTCATTATCTTCAATAAGTGATTCAGTATCTGCTATAAATGATTAATTATCTACTATAAATGATTTTTCTTCTTTTTTTTTTTTCTTTCGGCTGCTCCTATTTAGGGTTCAGCCCAGCGGATCATCTGTCTCTATGTCTTTCTGTCCTCTGCATCTTCCTCTTTCAAATACCACCTGCATGTCCTCTCTCACCACATACATAAACCTCCTCTTTGGTCTTCCTCTTTTCCTCTTTCCTGTCAGCTCCATCTTAAACATCCTCCTCCCGATATAATCCTCATCTCTCCTCTGGACACGTCCAAACCAACGCAACCTTGCTTCTCTAACTTTGTCTCCAAAACCTCCAACCTTAGCTGTCCCTCTAATCTACTCATTTCTAATCCTGTCCGTCCTTGTTAGAGCCAATGAAAATTTCAGCATCTTATCTACTATAAATGATAATGAATCACTGACAGTAGATGACTAATCACTTTTAGCCGGTATCTACTATAAATGATTCAGTATCTACTAAGAGTGATTACTGATCTACTGTCAGTAATTCATTATCCTCTATGAATCATTCAGTATCTAAATGATGCGTTATCTAATACAGTACTGTGCAAAAGTTTTAGACAGGTGTGAAAAAATGCTGTAAACAAAGAATGCTTTCAGAAATATTTTGATCAATTTACAAAATGCAAAGTGAGCGAACAAAAGAAAAATCTAAATCAAATCAATATTTGGTGTTACTACCTTTTGCCTTCAAACCAGCATCAGTTCTTCTGGCCCCCACAGAGCCCTGATCTCAACATCATCCAGTGTGATCTGTGGTTAGTTCTCCAAGATGTTTGGAACGACCTACCAGCTGAGTTCCTTCAAAAACTGTTTGCAAGTGTACCTAGAAGAATTGATGCTGTTTTGAAGGCAAAGGGTGGGCACACCAAATATTGATTTAGATTTCTCTTTTGTTCATTCACTGCATTTTGTTGATTGATGAAAATAAATGATTAACACTTCCATTTCTGAAAGCATTCTTTGTTTACAGCATTTTTTCCACACCTGCCTAAAACTTTTGCACAGTACTGTATAAATGATTGAGCATCCACAATAAATCATCCAGTAACTTTTGAAATGTTTTCATATTTTTCATAATTTACACCATTCAGTATGGACAGTACATTATCCAGTTACTGCTATAAATTACTCAGTTTCTGTGTGTTTGTGAGTGTGTGTGTGTGTGTGTGTGTTTGTGTTTGTGAGTGAGTGTGTCCCCACACTCCCTCTTACCCTTCGCATCCCGTCCCTTTTTTAACACTGAATTTGGATGATAACTGTTTGCTGTTTTCTTTTGTAAACACAGGCACCAGGGGGCGCTCTGTTTCTCATTCTGAATGGCCTCTGAGTTTATGTCTCCACAGCCAGGCTCCAGTAGGTAAACATCTCCTCTGTCCATCACTTCAGCTTGTAAACGAGTTGAAAGTTCTGCCCAAAGCTCTGGAACTTCTCTGTCCCGGAAAAAAACGAACCTGGATTTTTAAAATTGGGTTAATTGGGATTAATTGGTTTTCCATCAAATAACTGGACACATTTTCAAGTTTAACACCAACATGATCCAGTTTGCGCCCCAAAAAAAGTCTGAATGCTGGTCGTGTTGTTATTTTCTCAATAGCGTTAGGTTTCTCAGCCAATCAGATTAGTTCTATTAGCTGTGAAAGGGAAGTGAAAGTGACTATCAGCACAGCACACGCTGAACTGCAACGAAACACATCTACTGTGTTTAACCCCCCACACACACCGTCCAGCAGGGGGCAGCCATATCAAGCTTCCAGGGAGCATTGATGGGGACGGTACCTTGATCAAGGGAACTTCAAGGAAAGCTACTGATCTGGGATTCAAACCCACGACCTTCTGTGCCTAAACTTTAGGATGACACTGTCCCAAGAAGGGTCAGGTATGGATTACTGTCCCTGGGGGTTTCTCTCAGACCTTAAGCTCAGGCTTAACTGAAGAAATTAAAAGGCCAGAAAGACTAAAGGTGTGCAGGAAATGACGTGAGGGACAGCAGGTGGTTGGGCAATGCTGTAAAAGCCTGCATTGTGTGTGAGCTGCTGTTTAATCTCATTGTATCCGTGTTACTCAGGAGTGTGATCAGGGTGCAGTGATGGAGACGGTACCCTGCTCAAGGGAACCTCTGGGAAACCTACTGGTCTGGGACTCAAACCCATGACCTTCTGATTCTGGGGCTTAATTTTTTTAAACTAATCCACTGCTGCCCCAAATATGTTGCATTGGCCAGGAATTGAACCCAGGCCTCCCACGTGGCAAACCTGTCCATTTCCAGAAGTGTCTAACCTACCTGGCATAAGTGTTTAGACACCAAGCATGTCCTTGAAATAATCTTCCAAAGATAAACAGCCTCTGGCTCTTTCTGTGTTGCACAGTATTTAGTGGCAAAGAACAGTAGTGCGCGTGTGTGTGTGTGTTCCCCATCACTGCCTGTGTGTACAGTTATGCTGGTGTAAAATGCTCCCTGATGTTCAGATGGAGATTATCTTCAAAGTCAGCATGAGCAAACAGGGTAAATCCGGCCAGGGGGTGGACACGCTCAGCCGACCGTGTGTGCGCGTGTGTGTGTGTTTTAAAACCTTTTCTCCCATAGCAGTAGATATTCATTCACTGACACTCAGTATAAGATGTAGACCACACACTAATTACAAGCTTACACACACACAATGATGGGGGTGAAGTCTGTTGCACAGGGCTGTATCGTGGATGTAAACTGTATTGAATTCTGTTTTGCTGTGCTTTAATCTTACTGGATACTTCTGTATCACCTTGATTCTATGCTTATTATGACATCATCCAGAGGGCTGTGCTGTGATTGGCTGGATGACCTCAGAGAGGGTTACTGGTTGATTTAAGGTTATTAGGTATCTGTGTGTAACAGGACACACACACACACACATGCATATGCATATGCATACGTATTAATTTAAGTTTAATTTAAGTTTAAGTAAGTACTAAAGTGAAATTATAACAGGCCACTCTGGTCATCTCCATGGTGATGAACAAGCTTAATGGACAGGCAGTCATACAGACACACACACACACACACTATCCTACACACTCACACACACTCCTAATGTTCCTCTAATGCACTCACAGTGCAGTCTCTCTGGACCACTGTACATCATCATTACAGAGGTTACCCAGCATGCACTGCGGCACGGATGTTTTTCTGTACTTTTCTCTGCTCGGAGGCAGACACCGATAAGGGCGTGTGTGTGTGACTGTGTGTGTAACTGTGTGTGTGAGGCATTTTCTGTCCTGTATTTTTTCTGTGTGTGTGTGCGTGTGTGTGTGAGAGAGAACCCCTTTAATTTCACCCTGTATCACTAAACCCTCCTTTATGCTAATGAGTTGTATGCAGATTTTATTTATGTAAATCTTCCATCCTCAGCCTCATGTGTATGTGTTTATTGTGAGTACTGCCATAGTGTGTGTGGGTGTGCGTGTGTGGAGCCTGTAAGATGCTGTAGCCATGCTGAACGTTTGGTCGTCACTCAGCCCTCCTTCGTCTGTTGCAGTGGACAAAAGTTCCAGAGGGGTCCGTAACGTCCCGGGACGGTCTCCTGCCGGAAGAGGAGGAGGAGGAGTGGGTGTTCTGCATGCCAGTGAAGAGGGGGAGAAACACCTTCGCCTTCAAAATGACAGAAAAGACCAATGCATCCTTCAGCTCCGCAACCTCGTGGTCCACGGCAACCGCAGACTGGAGGCACTGGCCCTGGTCATCCAGCACATCTTCACTGAGGTGAGAGAACTTTAGACAGTGTATACACCTCTCTCTACCACGCTACCCTCTCTCTCTCTCTCTCTCTCTCTCCGTCTCCGTCTCCGTCTCCAAAGTGTCATTACCCATATCAGTGCACTGGAGCACTGCATCCTGTATGGAGTACCATTGTTCCACAGTTTGTTACTGATATATATATATATATGTGTGTGTGTGTTCCTGTGAAAACACAGAAAGGGGAAATCATAGATGACTGGGAGGATATGGCCAAAGAGCCAAACCAAGCTGAACGCCTTTCCTGTGTGTGTGTGTGTGTGTGTGTGTGTGTGTGTGTGTATGTATGTATGTATGTCCAGATGTATTAATGTGGAACAGTGTCTCAGTCTGAAGGCCTGACACTGCAGTTTCTGACGTGACCACACTGTGGCTTTCTTTCTCTCTCTCTCTCTCTCTCTCTCCCTACCCTTCCCTTCCCATATTATCATTACATTATTTTCATTTCACTTCTTTTTATACTTATAAAATACCCCTTCCTCTCTCTCATCACTCAGTTCTGGTTGTCTGCCTTTCATCTGCGTCTTTCTTATCCCACCACATTAGATTATACCTGCAGATTATACCTTTTTCACCCAACCCGCTCCTCAGGACCCTGTCGCCCTGGAGGGGGGGTGTATGATTGTTGGGAAGGGTGGTATTTTTAAAGGGGGGGGCTAAAGTGGAAGCTCCACTCAAATGCAGTATCACCCAGCTCTTTATCAGCTATTTAAACTCACACGCACACCCACACGCGCACACACACGCACACACATACACACACACACACGCACGCACATATATACTGGATCACGTATGTTAGGTAGATTGCTTTATTTAATATTGTAACATTAGTGTGTGTGTGTGTGTGTAAAGGATTGGGTGTCTGTGGCACCCAGTCTGTACTGTTTGATAGAGCAAGGGGGTGTGTCCTCTTTTATTTGTAGGTCAGGGGATTGGCTGTGTCCCGGATACGGACACCTCAGGACTCCTTTTTTCTGAAGGGGGCAAATATTTACCTGCCACCCATTTGCTGCTCTGAAAAGACTTTTCACATAGTGGACCAGCAGGACGAGCATTGTCTAATGTCCAAATATTCTGGGGCCCGGCTGAAGGATTAGAATAAATTGGTCACACAAGGTGGTGTTTCCAATAAACTGTCCAGAGAGTGGACATACAGTGTGGTGTTTCTGATAAAGTGGCCATGATGTGGACATACAGTGTGGTGTTTCTGATAAAATGACCAGTCAGAAGTTGTACAGAGTGCTGTTTTTGATAAACTGGCGAAAATGTTTTGTAGGTGATTAGAGGTTTTTTTTTTCTCTTAATGAAATGTTGGTTACAAAGAGGTATGAAAGCTATTCTTGCTGAGCTGGACAGGTGGAATGTGTGTGTGTGTGTGTGTGTGTGTGTGTGTGTGTGTGTGTGTGTGAGTTTAAATAGCTGATAAAGTGTCAGGTGATACTGCATTTGAGTGGACCTCCCACTGCAGCCCCCCCCTTTTAAAAATAACACCCTTTCTGACAATTATACACCCCCCCCCTCCAGGGAGACAGGGTCTTAAGGAGTCCTCAGGAGCTGGACGGGTGAAAAGGGTCTCTAAAGGTGAAACATTTTGCTTGAAACCGCAGTAACGGCTGCGGCCTCAGGCCTTTTTAGGGCGGGCACATTCAAACACCTCCGACACAGACACACACACACACACACACACACACACACACACACACACACACACACACACACACACACACACACACACACACACACACACACGATAGAAATGCTACCATGTGAGTGTGTGAAGAGGGGAGGTGCAGTAGGGATCGAAGGGAACGTGCACAGGTGTGTTTCTGATTGCAGGTTGTCAGTTTGGTGGGGCGGGGCTTATGATGAAGGAATGCACCAACTCCTGTAGGAGCAGGGGGGGGGGGTTCATGGGCGGGGCTTATATAGAGAGGGCATGGTCACTTTACCATATTTCTCAATGTGGAAGGACAGGAGTGTGTGTGTGTGTGTGTGTGTGTGTGTGTGTGTGTGTGTGTGTGTATATGTATGTGTGTATGTGTGTCAGATTCCTGTGGGCTCAACTCAAAGGGTCATCTGTTGGACACAGTTGTCATGGTTATGTAATGTCCAGTTCAGCAGATCCAACCACAGATTTCTTTCTTTCTTTCTTTCTTTTTTATAGTCCTGCTATAGTTATAAACTTTTTCCTTCTTCATTTTTTTACTTCCACACTGCTCTCTCGCTCTCTCTCTCTCGCTCTCTCTCTCTCTCTCTCTCTGTGTGTTTTGTACACTCTCTTCCTTTAGGAGGAAGACGTTACTGTGTGTGTGTGTGTGTGTGTGTGTGTGTGTGTGTGTGTGAGAGAGAAGGGAGGAGGGGTGAATGAATAACACTTAAACACTCCTACACTGTGCTGCAAACAGTGTGTGTGGAGAGAGAGAGAGAGAGAGAGAGAGAGAGAGGGAAGGGGGGAAGGAAATAGAGAGAGAGAGAGAAAGAAGGAAAGAAAAGAAGAAGAAGATGGGCTCCTCTGGGAGCAAACTGAAGACTCCACCACGCTACAGGAAAAAAGAGAAGGTGCAATATTTTTTACTTTTCTTCTTTTCATCCTCTCTTTTTGCTCCGCTCAGTCAAACAACAAACATGGGATCTGTTCTTCCACTCCTCCCTCACATGCTGTCAGCTGCCATGTGTTTTTCTCTCCCTGTTCATTCTCTCCTAGACACACACACACACACACACACACACACACACACACACACACACTTGCTCCATTCTTTTACTTACTTCTTCTTTGTAATCCTCTTTCCTATTTATTTCTCCTTAAGTACAGTAATGTTTAGCTGTTTATAGCTCAGCATCATAATCTCTCTCTCTCTCTCTCTCTCTCTCTCTCTCTCTCTCCTGCCTCTCTCTCTCACACACACACACACACACACACACACACACACACACACACACACACACACACACAAATTTAACCCCTTAAATGGCCATCTTTCAGCAAGACCACTTATACCTGTTCTCTCTCTCTCTCTCTCTCTCTCTCTATGTGTGAAGAATATATATGTGTGTGTGTGTGTGTGTTTGTGTGAGACAGTGACATCTGCCTTTGGTTAGTTCACGTCTGTGAACTCCAGTGGTGTAATCTTGGGTCATGACCTCTGCACTTGTGAGCATTTGCAAGCTTGTGTGTGAAGAATGTGTGTGTGTGTGTGCGTGAAGAATAAATATAAAAAAATGTATCATATGTTGTCATAAAACAGTATTTTACACACATTCACACACATTTGCTCACACTTCGATGTACGATTTTCAGTATAGTGCTGGCGAATGGAACTAGACGTCCAAATATGTGCAAGTCCAACTGTCCCTGTATGTCTCTGTGGGACAGTAATGATGGTACAGTAGTCAATCGGGACTCTCCAACCCGTCCCAACACGGGTCCAGTTTTAGTCAAAAATCTTCCCCAAACTCTGGTTAAACAACATGGCGGGCAGTGTCTGAGTCCATGAGGGACATCTGGGTCCACTGTGCAGGGTGTCAAACACGGGAAAGCATTCCTGATCTTCCAGGAACATTCAAATCAGTCCTATGATGTCATCAGCTGATAGGGGTCGGACACGAGTCTCATGGTTCTGCTAATGTCTAATGCTAGCATGCCAGCAGTGGCCTAATGTTTAGGGACCCAATAGACAAAGGCTTCTGGGTTCGAGTCCCAGGCCAGTATGTTGTACTTAGGTTCCCTTGAGCAAGGTAGCATCCTCATCACTGCCCCCCCCCCGGTGTGTGTGGGTTAAATTAAGCATTGCGTTGCATTCACTTTCACTTTACCTTATTTTTACTGTGAGTCATTTTTATCTCAAATAGGCAGAAAAAATGGTTTCTGAGTGATTTCCCAGTGATGGGGATGGTACCTTGCTCAAGGGAACCTCAGGGTACTGGTCCGTCTAGCTTTGTGCTTAAATCTGCTTTCTTGATTCAATTTCTTGTCAGTTTGTACATGTGCGTGCGTGCGTGTGCATGTGCGTGTGTGTGTGGCTTGATTGCAGAAACTGACTGATTTTTCATTCCTTGCAGAGAGAACAAGCTCTAAAACAGAAGAAAGAAGTTTCCATGCAGCTGAAAAACCTGCAGGAGGAACTCAGTAAGAACATACACACACACAGACACACACACACAGACACACACAATATTAAAATTTTCTTAATAATTGAAAAGATGCATTATTTTTTTACTTATTAATGATAATAATAATAAGAACCACATTAAATAATAACCTTCTATGAAGTTATGTTTTTTTTTAAAACCCAGAGCCCACATTTCAGACTGATAAGTAAATGATCTCTGCTCTGATTGGCTGTCCTGAGACTAAATGTGCCTCATATAGTTCAGGGATTAAAATAAAATGCAGAAGATGTATGATGTGCCTTAAAAAGTAATTAATAAAAAAATAAATAAAAAATAATAAGAACAATAACAATAATAAAGTTATAATAATATTTCATATAATATGTTTACATTTTTATTGATTTGTACTCTCTTCTCCAAGACTTGTTTAGTGTGCACGCACATACACACACACACACACACACAAGGCTTAACAGGTGAGGTTAAACCCACCAAAGTGTGTGTGTGTGTGCGCACATCAGGTGTGTGTAAGCTGGTGAAAGCAAAATGTCACATTTGGATCAGACCCTTTCCTTTAAATGCATGCACACACACACGTCCTGGTGTTGAGATAAGAATGTGCTGCATGTTTTGTTTAATTACTTCGGCTAACACCCTTTGGACTGTGTGTGTGTGTGTGTGTGTGTGTGTGTGTGTGTGTGTGTGTGTGTGTGTGTGTGTGTGTGTGTTGTGTGTGTGTTGTGTGTGTGTGTGTGTGTGTGTGTGTGTGTGTGTGTGTGTGTGTGTGTGTGTGTGTAGGAATGCTGCACATGTTTTGGCCTCTCCCCTCAGGCTGAGCTCAGACGTTCCAGCACTGAGCTCTAGTTCTGTGTGTCTCTGGGTTTGGACTGAGCCCATTTTTTTAAGAACCCAAACACTTAAAACACGGTGTTGCCCCTGGTAACAGGCAATACTTTCACCTTCCAATATGGACCAGAACTCGGTTAAAGTCCTATCTAAAGCTCATAACTGAGTGAAGACGGCAAGGCTGTCTATCAGCTCAGATTCAGAGTCCAACTAAAACCAAAAAGCCTGGAAAACATCATTTAATCCACATATTTACCCAACAAAGAAAAAATGTTCAATTTGTGCTTACAAATTCACCTTTTTCATTAAAATTAAACATATTTACCTACTTATTGTTGTCAAAATGTTCATTTGTGCTAAAAAAAAGTTACTTCATCATAACTTTACATATATTGTTGCTATCATTTTTGAATAAATATTAATTTAATCTTTTTTACTTTCATTGTTTTTGACTTATTCTTTTACCTGCTCAAAAATACTTTAACATTTATATGTTTAAATAGTATTGTATAAGTTTACTTATTATATATATGTTTAAAATGAGTTAACCTGTGCAAATAAATGCAATTATTCTGTTATAATTGCACACATTTTTATCTGTTTATTGTTTTAGAATTTTTCATTTTTGCTAATCAGTTTACTTATTTATTTATAATTGACATATTTTCTTATTTAAAACACATTCATTTGTACCATTAATTTACTTCTTTAATCATTTCATATACCTACCTTCTTATAGTTAAAATTGTTCATTTGTACAATTAAATTTACTTGTTGAATTAGAATTTTATATTTTTACTTTTAAATTTTTAAAATGTAAAAATGTATGCACAGATAATTAACTTACTTTATTATAAATTTACATATTTACCTACTCAAAGGTTAAAGACTATTTACTCACTGTATGACTATTTATACATGCACTTCATTATAATTTTCACATTTACTTAAATTTTAAAAGGATTTTTTATAATCTTACATATTTACCTAGCTGTAGTTTAAGATTAATTATTTTTACTAATAAATTAACTTTTTAAATTATTTAAAATATTTTCTGATGTTAAGTCTAAAAATAGTTCATTTTTGCTTAAACATTTTTATGAATTGGGGGGGGTTATATTTGGGGTGTGTTCTGTGGAATGTGGACCAGTATAGTTGCTGATTGATGATGTCAACATGCCCTGCCCTCACGCCTCATTCAGTCCCGCCCTTCACTGTCCATCAGCAGCTGCTTTATTACTGACGAATCTGGAAAAACTAGAGACTCCAGATTTATGTTCACTAATATTTTATCAATTCTATATATACATAATATTAATATGAATCATTGTTCAAATTTCTACACAAATTTTTACATATATTTATATTGCTACTGATATATTCTGTATCATTAAAAACTCTTTTACAATCAAATTTAAATAATTTACATATGTAATACTATGACTTTTTTTATTGTCCAGAATTATTAAAATTATATCCCATATAAATGATTCAGATTAGTTGTTAAGTGCTCACTTTCAATTCAGTTAACATGAATTTATTTTTTATATTATTTTTATTTATTTTAAAGAGGGACGATTATGAGGATTAGATGACTTTTATTTTGTATCATTATTATTATTATTATTATTATTATTATTATTATAACAATTGTTGCTGTTTCTATTATTCTGACTATTAATATTTTTTTAATTATTATTATTATTATTATCTTTAATAAAGGGTGTGTTTTCCGTTCTCAGCTCTGTCCGTGTCCTGCTGCGAGCGTCTGCAGAAGGAGAAACAGGAAGTGTGTGTGACTCTGGAGTCGGCAGTCCTGAAGCTGCAGCAGCAGCACCAGGAGGAGCTGTCTCAGCTCGAGGAGACACTCAGGGACTTCTACTCAGCTGAGTGGGACAAAACCCACCAGGCCTACCAGGAGGAGGCCGATCGCTGCAGGACGCTCATGCAGCAGCAGGTAGGACACGTCTCACACACAAATAACACCCAAAAACATCATCTTCCAGTTCCTCCTGCCCACACTAAGGGGGGTGTTTCCCCATGCAGGTTCTAAAGCACATGATTGGCTCTGGTCTGGAGGGGTGGGGCTTAGCTTGAGATTGACAGCATATTCCTTTACATCAAAAAACCTGTGGGCTCCATGAGATGGCTTGACTTGCAAGTGTGTATGTGTGTGTGTGTGTGTGTGTGTGTGTGTGTATAAGGACACCTAGGGGTTAACAATTTCCAATAATTCCTTCGGGCAGGTGGAGGAAGTAAGGAGCAAACAGGAAACCCTAAGGAAAGAACAGGAAGAGACTCACAGTCAGCAGGTGGAGGCACTGAGGGAAGAGTACAACACACTGCTAACAGGTGAATCATGCTTCTCCATTTCTTCCTGTCCTCTGCATCTTCCTCTTTCACACTGCCCCCCCTGCATGTCCTCTCTCACCACATCCATAAACCTCCTCTTTCCTGGCAGCTCCGTCCTCAACATCTTTCTCCTGATATAATCCTCATCTCATGTCCAAACCGTCCAACCTCAGCTGTCTCACTAATAAACACGTTCCTGATCCTGTTTATTCTTGTCCCTTCCAATGCACAGCACCTTTAACTCTCACACCTCCAGCTCCAATCTTTTCATCAGCGTCTCCAACCCATATAACATAGCTGGTCTCACTACCATCCTGGATGCCAAGCGTGCTTTATTAAAATAAAATAAAAAGTCCAGCCTCCTTTCAGAAACCAATGAGTGCCTTTTCTTTACCCAGAGCTCAGGACAACTCATGAACGAGACATTCAGGAACTGGAGAACACGCGCAAACAATCAGAGGCCTCGATGAATGTAAGTACCATCTGCACACACACACACACACACAAAAACACACACAGCTACTATCAATGAGGTCTATGGTCGTTTTACACTCCCTTTGTCCATTTCTCTGTCCTTTAGGAGAGGCTGGAGAGTCTGATGAAGGAGAACGAGGTTCTGAGTGACAGACTGAGAGAGGAAGAGGAGAGGAGGAAGGTTCTCACAGATAAGAACCAGGTAAAAGCACCAGTACTGCCCCTCTGTCCAGGGGCTGGTAGAGGAACCTAACATGGAAATCTTTAAAGGAGCCCCTACCATTATTATTACAATATTATTACAAATCCATATCTCATGATGAGAAATTAGACAGACAGACAGACAGACAGGTAGATAGATAAACAGGTAGACAGATCGATAGATAGATAGACAGACAGATAGACAGATAATGATTTTCTCTCCTGTGTTTAGAAGGACACTCACTTGGTGTATCTGGAGCAGGAACTGGAGAGTTTAAAAGTTGTTCTGGAGATCAAAACCAGTCAGCTTCATCAGCAGGACAAAAAGATGATGCAGATGGACAAACTGGTGAGGACACACACACACACACACACACACACACACACAAAGTATGTGATTAGTTATTTTTGCCTTGATTGAAAACACCACCTCTTGCATGGTGTAAACACTTCATAATGGTGATTTGAATATTTAGAAATTAAATTAATATAAATTATATACATTTTCATAAATTGTTAATTTAATGTTTAAAGCCTGAATTAATTTATTAATTACATTTGGGTAAATAGGTGTCCAGTAGAATAAAACTAGCCAAGGAAGTTCCCCAAAAACTCAGAGAGAAAGAAAAAACATCACTGCAGGTGTGTTTCTAGGAATAGGCAACCCTTACAGTTGTCTAGGGCAGCTCTAGCAGGTTTGGGACCCAGGTCAAAATGAACACAGTGGCAGTGATGTTTGTCATTCTTTCATCTTCCTTTCTCCCCTTCATTTATGCTCTTTCTCTCCGCTGTGGTACAGATGGAGAGTAACGTGAAACTGGAAGAGTGTCTGAAGAAGCTGCAGCAGGAAAACGAAGACTACAAGGCCCGCATGGACAAACATGCTGCACTGTCTCGGTACATGTTTTTTGTGTGTGTGTGTGTTTGTGAACGGAATCGGACGTCCCAAATTTGTGCTTCCTCTGTCCCCCAGTGAAGCTCCACATGTGTCTGAGTGTAAAATCTCTCCAACGTCTCTCCTCCATCATTAACATCATCAGTTTTTAGTCCAAAATTTTCTCCAAACTTGTCAACACGCTCTCAGACATCAGGCAGCGTCTCCACCATTTTAACAGGATCAGAATCTGGTTTATGGACCAAGTGTTTACAGCTGCTGTTTCCAGCTGTTGATGACTCCCTAATAGAACAGAGTTACATACTGTACAATACACACACCTTACACAGACTACACACACATTACACATTATACACATAGTATACGCACAGGTATGCATTTACTGAGGTACTCTTGATCAAGGTACCATCCCTGTCACTGCTCCCTGGATGCCTTCAGTAGCTGCCCACTGTTGCACGTGTTTGTGTGTGGGTAAAATGCAGAGGTGTAATTTCGTTGTGGTTCACTGTGTGCCGTGCCATATACTCACAATGATAGGAATAGTCACTTTCACTCTCATATACACACAATGCACTCAATAAACATAAAATACACACATTATACACACACAATACACACAGTATACACACAATACACACAGTGTAAACAGAATACACACAGTATACACACAATACACACAGTGTAAACAGAATACACACAATATACACATTATACACACAGTATACACACAGTACACTCAACATACATACAATATACACACAATATAGTATCAATATTCACAATCTCTCTCTCTCTCTCTCTCTCTCTCTCTCTCTCTCTCTTTACAGGCAGTTGTCCACGGAGCAGGCCATGCTCCAGCAGACCCTCCAGATGGAGTCCAAAGTCAACAAGAGGCTCTCCATGGAGAATGAAGAGTTGCTATGGAAACTCCACAACGGCGACCTCAGCAGCCCGAGGCGACTCTCGCCCTCATCGCCCTTTCACTCGCCCCGAAACTCCGCCTCCTTCCCCAGCGCTCCCATATCGCCCAGATAACCCTGCCCTCTGTGCTCAAACGGACTCTATTACCCCTTTTCACACGAAACGAGTGACTTGTACAGTTTCTAAAGACCTGATCGCGTCTCTGGACAGAGACAATTGCACAGTTGCACTTGCAGAGCTTGCCGTGCCCTGACATTCGCTTGTCCCCCTCTTTCTCCCACCTCTCTTCTGAAGGAGGAAAAACACCTCAGGGTTTGTATATAGACTCCCCTCCCCTTCCTCTCACCACCAATGTTTGGTTCCTGCTGGAACTCTTTTTATTTCCTTTTCCTTTTTCAAGCGGGACAAGCTTCATTTCACCCACCTGGAGAAGATGTCCCCAGTATGCCTGGTCCGAGAATGACCGTAAAATAGAACCGATTCATCCCTGGGAAGGTCTTTTCCCGAAATTTCCAAAAAGTGGTCCACGTACCAACCAATATAGCATGTAAAGTTGGACGCCAAATAACTTGCCTATTCCTAAAGAATGTAGTCCTGTT
Organism: Hepsetus odoe; assembly: GCA_017165825.1. Classification (NCBI taxonomy): domain Eukaryota; kingdom Metazoa; phylum Chordata; class Actinopteri; order Characiformes; family Hepsetidae; genus Hepsetus; species Hepsetus odoe. The sequence continues at coordinate 21,905,489 of CM029377.1, forward strand.
TCCACAAAGTCCTGTTTTCTCACACTGTCTAAACTGGAAATCTTTAAGAACATCTCTTTCATGTCCCCAACCCCTTGTTTTATGTTAATGAGTACATTAAACATCTTCTGGACCCCAAGTCTGATGTTTCCTCATGAATCAATCAGATTTCCCTGGAGGACAGGCAGGTAATGGAGGAGAAAACTAGAACAAACTGGATTTTTATGTAATAAAATCTCTTCAGTGCTTTCCTTTGTGAATCCTAATGCTTCCTAATTCTGATACTAATGAAACACGGGGTGTCTAATAGAACGTACCAAGTGGAGAAGGTTTTTCCAACAATAATGAGACCAAAGGTCTCAGATCACCATGAGTTTTGGTGTTCACAGGTTTGCTTTCAGTTCAAAGGCCTTAAAATGATCAGGGTCCCAAATTAGCTTCACTTGTGTTTTTAATGTCTTGTTGAGGAACAGTTCTCTTGATCTTTCTGAAGGACAGTGTTTTTGTCTCTCATTTTCAGTACAGTCTCTGTACCTGAGCAGCTCTCCAGGTCTTCCTGAAGGACAGTGTTTTTGTCTCTCATTTTCAGTGCAGTCTCTGTACCTGAGCAGTTTGATTGTTTTTTGTTGGTTAATCCACACAGTGATCTACATCTGAACCTTCAAGTAGAACAAAGCGTCTAATTTAAGACATGAAGCAGTGAAGAAACAGATGATTTCAGATGATCAGGATGCTGAGTGGGTGGAACCCCTTTATCTAGAACCTTGTATCTTTATACACTTTGCAGCCTGGAGCAACGAAACATTTGTTTCTGTTTTTTGCATTCAATCTACTCAATATTACAATGAGATAGTTTGAGAGGCAAACACTTCTATGAAATGTGAACATATGTAGGACGAAATGGCTGGAAACTTCAATATTTCAGTGTTTATTTCGTTTCTTTAACCATAAAAATATGTGGCTCAATATGTGACTGTACATTTCACTGCTCAATGTGGATGTTACTTCAATGGCTGGTCTTCAATGTCAGCAGTGGATCTCTAAATACCAGATTACTGAGAAGTAGGCTTTTAGGAATTTAGGCCTGGATGGAGCATTGGGTCCCAATTAGTGCAGTCAACGTGCTCCGAAATGGAATAAATATACATTATATCTTCAAATATGTTCCCATTTAAGATGCTTTTTACAGTTAATACCACTGTATTTATTTAAAAGATCTCAGACCTTTTGTCAGAGCTCTAATGCTTCCGATATCAGGTATTCATGTCTCCACCAGCAAGCAGGTTGGAGAAGGGAAATCATGTCCTAAGTATGGGAACCAAACAGTTAAATGCTCCAGGAGATCATCTCTTGTGCTATAGTGCCTCCATGTGGACCCACAATGAAATGACAATGCTGTAGATCAGTGAGCGCCAACCTGATTGTACAGGCTTCACCTCTTGAGCTATTTACATTTACATTTATGGCATTTAGCAGACGCTCTTATCCAGAGCGACTTACAACAGTGCTTTATTTCCACATTAGATCAACATCTTGGTAAATAGCACAGATCAGTAACTGCTGATTAGCTACTACCACCTAAGTAACAAATTAAGAGCCCTTGTGACAAGTATATACCAGACACTTTTTTTTTTTTTTTTTTGGACAGGAAAGAGAGTAGAGGTTATTTTTAGGAAAGAAGGAGCAGGGGTGGGAGAGTAGGAAAGAGAGTAGAGGTTTTTAGGAAAGAAGGAGTAAGGGTAGGAGAGTGGATGGTTTGGGAGGGTTAGTCCCTCAGAAATTCCGTGAACAGGTGGGTCTTTAACCTACGTTTGAAGACAGCAAGGGACTCAGCAGTTCTGACCATCAGGGGGAGTTCATTCCACCACTGAGGGGCCAGAACTGAGAAGAGTCTTGATGCTTGTCTTCCTCTGTTTTTCAACGGTGGGGGTTCAAGACGAGCAGTGCTTGATGGTCTGAGGGGACGAGAAGAGACACGGTGTTTGATTAGAACCATTATTTCCATAATTCCATTATTTATGGATTCTGAAGGCAATAACTGGGGTCTGCAAGACGTCTAGGACCTGACTGGGTTAAAATATGTTGAGCGAAAACATATTGCTCTTTTTTTTAAGGCAGATTAAACTCTTAATATAAACCATGTAAAAATATTCACTGGAGGTTAAAAGGTTCAGATAGATTTAAAACCTCAGGTTTGAACAGTACAGCAGATTAAAAGTGCACAGACAAATAGATGTGTCTTATTGACCGATCAATCCTTGTCCTTAAAAGTGTTTAGTGGAGTTGGGTCGCAGCCAGAATGCAGCACCAGGTTTTGGATGTTCTCAGATGGGACTGATCGATCCAGGCTTTGTATAAAATGTTCTTTGCAGTACTTTCCCTCTGACACTGGCAGAACTTAATCTGCAGAACAAGCATCCAGACTATCTTTCTGGACTGCTTTTAATACACAGTTTTCCCAGCTCTTGCCAAACCTTTCATCATCTCTGAAATCCTGAAGCTAAAAGAGCAGAGATGCCTAAGACTTGCATTGAAAGATTTGTAATGTTAAATGTATCTATTTCTAAATTGTTCAACTTAAAAGCAGTTGGTGCACCGTGGCGGTTGATTTCTGTTTGTTTGGCACTGCTCCAGCACCTGGGGAGGAGTGATGGGGATGGTTTCTTGTTCATGGGTATCTCAGGGCAACCTACTGTTCTGGGACTCAAACCCATGACCTTCCGATTACCTACATGATAACACAGGCGTGGTCATGGTCGGAGGTTTGAATCCCACATCCAGCACTAACGCCTTTGGGTTTCTGAGAAAAACCCTCATCTCAGGTTGCCTAGTGGGTGGGTATCTGCCCTCATGATCAGAAGGTCATGGGTTCAGGTCCCAGGCCAGTGGGTTACCCAGTGGTAACCTTGAGCAAGGTGCCATCCCCATCACTGCATCCTGGGTGCAGTCATTGCAGCCCAGTGCTCTTGCTCCCAGTGTGAATTTCATTTAATGCATTTCACTAATCGTGCTCATGGCAGATGCCTGAGTGCATGACAAAAGAAACTCTCTGTATGTGCCAGTGAATGCAAGAGTGACTAAAAGTGAGTTTGAGGTGATACAGTTGTGCATGCCAGTGGATGTGTGGATGTGTATCGCACTCCCCTGCTTCACTGTTCTGAATGATCGATGTGCTGATGCTGCCGATCCACCAATTCCAATCAGAGAGAGGCTATTGATCATTGCAGCCCCTGATGACGCACAAGGAAAAGCTATGCAGTGAGTTGATTTAGCTCAGCTCAGCTTCCCGAAAGTGCCTACGCTGACAGATCACACGTCCTTGAACTCACAGCAGTGGACGAGGAGCCCGCAGGGGTGAATGCACTGCAGCATATGGAGCAAGAGCCAGGGTGACTATACTTCCTGACTGTAACGTAGGGTAAGCTGTAGCACCCTCTGAAAAAGTAAAAGTTAGTGAACTGATTCACTCAGTATAAGTGGAAAAGGATAGGCTCAGAAAAGTACACAGAGTATAAAAGTAAAATGTACAGGAATGTACAGAGTATAAAGGAAAAGGAATGTCCTGAGAATATAAAGTGAAATAAAGTGAAGTCTCCTCTGAAGGAAGTTTGTAGCTGAAAGTAAACTGAATCTCACGCCATATTAATAGAATTCAAAGACTAGTAAAGCCTCGAACTTCAACTCAAATAAAAACAATCTACTGAAAATAATAAACATTAACTTCACTGCTTCACTTTCATCCATGTCTCTACAAGTTCTCCTGTCACGGACATCACACTCAAATACACTATGCGTTACATGTGCACAATATGCTGGCAAGGTGATGGAAAATAAAAATAATGGAGGATTTACCTCTTTACTTTAGTACAGCTACAAAGAGTTTGTACTTCACTACTTTCTGACCAGCCCACAGCCCTGCTTTGGATAAACAGCTCAGTAAAGGAATGAACAACTGAACAGGATCGGGGCGGATAATGTAGGGCAGTTGACCGAAGAACAAAAGGCCCACTCACACTTCTTACATAAACCCGCCCAAGTAAGATCAAATTCAACTGCCAGTGAAAGAAATAAACTTTGTCCTACACACACAATCCTAGCGACTCACAAAAATGAGAAAATATATATAGTAAACAAGGGTGCATGATAATACTAAGCAAAAAAAAAAATCCAATTTGGTGAAGAAATAGTAGATCTTGACAAACTTTAAAGACATAGGACAAATAATGCTGTGTTTTGGAGGCTGAAACAAAATTCTCCCCTACAGACAACACTCAGGATCCGGTTTCTCCCCTCAACCGTCAACACTACACACAGCCCTGACCCATCCATGGTAACCATCTTCAAACAGATCCTTCACAACCTTCACACGTTCATATGAATCACTTATTCAAACCAGGGGTTCTGGATCTTGGGACAGTATATCTCAACCTTTTGCCCTGAACAGACCAGCAGTCCCAACAATCTAATGGATGGATGGAGGGATGCTGTGGTTGTAAAGGTAAGTATAGAGGGGTGGGTAGTCATATCCAGCACCTGGGGAGCAGTGTTGTGGACAATACCTTGCTTAAGGGAATTTTAGGTTTCCACCATAGAATCAAGTTTTTTTTTGTACTATTTATATTTTTCATCATGATTATTCAATCACTTTGAAAATGTCTTGCATTTTTTAATTTTAACTGTCTGCACTTTCATTCACACTCTTTCTTCGTCCTACCGACTTTCATTCCTCTCCTCTCTTGATCTGATCTCAGCCTCTCCAGAATCTTCTCAATCTGCTACTCTCGCTACAGATGTCGTCTGCAAACATCATCGTCCACGGGGACTCGTATCTAACCTTGTCTGTCAGCCTGTCCGTGTGTATATATAAGAGAGTGAGAGAGAGACAGGGTGCCTAAAGAGGAGTTGTGGTTTTCAGGTGTTGCAGAGTATGTGAGAGTAGTTCCTGATTTGTATGAGGACAGTGTGACAGTGGTGAGATCTACAGTGGGAGTGACAGATGCATTTAAAGTAGAGGTGGGATTACATCAAGGATCAGTGCTGAGCCCATTCTTGTTTGCAATAGTAATGGACAGGTTGCTAGACAAGGTTAGATAGGAGTCTCTGTGGACGATGATGTTTGCTGATGATATTGTGATCTGCAGTGAGAGTAGGGAGGAGCTTGAGGAGAACCTGGAGAGGTGGAGATATGCTCTAGAGAGGAGTAGGACTAAAGACAGATTACAATAGGGAGTGTAGTTAACATAAATTATTGAATAATTGTGATAAAATATCGTGATAATAATACTGAATACAAAATAATCTCGATTATGATTTTTGCCTTAATCGTTCAGCCCTACTGCTTGCTGTGGAGAATCCAGAAAGTACAAAATCCCGTCCAGGAATTTGCTCCAGCTGCTCAAACTCCCCCTGCTGGCGGCTCGACCCGCAGAAACGGGCCGGTAGGAGCCAAATCCCGGACTGGATTTATATATTCTGGACCAGCATTTTCACCCCGCTCTTTAAGGACCTGGGTCAGTGTCTGTGTTTTTGTAGCATTTCTTTTCATCTATTTAGCGCCATTTCTGAATGTTCTGCTGTTTTGTAGACCAAACGGTTAAACTAGACTAGAATATACCGGACTGGACGAGTGGATAGAAAGTTTGTACACATCCGAGTGACAATCTAGTTCCACTGTTCTGGGCCGCTGTGTATGAATTAGCGATGTTTGGGCTCAAAATCGATCTCGGGACTTGATGAAGGAAGCAACTATTTTATTCTAAGTGCTAATTTGACATCGAGACTCTAAAATTAGACACAATGTTCGGGCTGTGTGCGGCTGTGTGCGGTTGTGTGTGGCTGTGTGCGGTTGTGTGTGTGTGAGTGCGTGGAGGGGGGGGGGTGAAGATGGCGGCCAGGTGGCCGGAGTAACGCTTCTTATTGACGTCATTTCTGAAGTATTTCTAAGCTTTTATTCCCGTGGATACAGTCTTGGTGATGCTCCGGCGGTCACACTGTGAATAAAGAGACGGTAAAGGTAATATATTCCCATATAGATCCCTTATTTCCAGCTTTGTTTGGGTCGGAAAGAGAGGGCGGCGAGGTCCGAACGCGTGGCCGGAGTTGACGCTCCGTCGCCCGGCAGAGTGTCCCGAGGAGCCAGCTTCCCCATGGCTCCTCAATTTCTCCCCATTTTCGTAGGTTTAGACCGCAAATAGAACCTGTTTTGTGCATTTTACTCTCTTCTGGGTCAAGGGGAATGTGTTTATGCGTCAGTAACATCGATAACCCCCAGTTTCGAGGCTGAATCTGAGCCTGAAAGTTTTCCATGGAATTCTCCTCATTGTGGCGGGATCTCCGCCGGTCCACCTTAAAACAGCTGGTTGGGCGCACGCATTTAAGGTGGACCGGTCTGCATGTCTTTAGAGCCGTTTTACAAAACGTGGATGTATTTTGAGAAAGAAGACGCGTAGCTTGTTATTTCAAGGTCGAAACTCACATTTAAATCTGCTTTTTAAACTTTATTTCGCGAAATTTCTAGACATTTCTGTTGGATAAATGCTAGCAGGTGTTGCTAAACTCTGAAGAGAATTGGCCTCTCCGGGAGGCCGTGTGGACTATTTTTAGGTGTAAAATGAACAAAAGACGAGTTAAATAGCTTTTTAAAAATATCAAATTTGTCATATTTTAGGGCATAACCTGTAATGTGTGTCCTTTTTTTTTAAAAATTTCATTCGGGCTGTTAGCAAAGCTAGCTTGGTTGCTAGTTTGTGTCTTTCTGAGGTAATTTCGTTTCTTTTTGAACCCTGAAGTCACAGTATGAACATATTTGGGAAAAACAGGGGAAATGTTAGAAAGGTACACATTTTGGCACCGTTTTCGGCTCTTTTACTGGGTTTTTGTCGGTTTTCGTTTCTGAGAGAAGGCCAAACTGCTGGTTACCATGGTAACGGAGGGGTTATTAAAAATGACCTCCATTCACTCCTTCAGGGACCAGTTTTGTGCCTTTTTTAGGCATTAAAGACCCTTAAAATTACCCTGTCTCATGCTTTACAGACATTTTTCGTGAGACTGAAGAGCACATCCTGCAGAGAATGGTTAATTTGTGGAAAATTGACCTAAAAACTGCAGAAAATCAAACATTTTGGGCCAATGGGGATAGTTATCGCGATACTCACATCACGATACTCACATCTGAGCATATTGCGATATGGTCGGGAGTCGGATTAACCATCACTTCATTTTAATCCCATTTTCAATAATAAGGGTGATGCACAAAGCTGTGGTAGCTATAGTGGGATAAAGTTAACCAGTCACAGTATGAAGTTCTGGGAGAGAGTCATGGAAGCTAGTTTAAGAAAAGAGGTGAGGATCAGTGAACAGCAGTATGGTTTCATGCTGAGAAAGAACATCGCAGACTCAATGTTTGCTCTGAAGTTGTTGATGGAAAAGTACAGAGAAGGTCAGAAGGAGCTGCATTATGCCTTTGTGGACTTGGAGAAAGCATATGACAGGGTGCTTAGAGAGGAGCTGTAGTTTTGTGTGAGGACGTCAGGTGTTACAGAGAAGTATGTGAGAGTAGTTCAGGATATGTATGATAGCAGTGTGACTGGTGAGATCTGCAGTAGGAGTGACGGATGCATTTAAGGTAGAGGTTGGATTGAGAAGAGGGTGTGGAAGAGAGTGCAGGCGGTGTGGAAGAGCGTGCAGGCAGGTTGGAATGGGTGGAGAAGAGTGGCTGGAGTGATTTGTGACAGATGGGTACCAGCTAGAGTGAAAGGGAAGGTGTACAGGACAATAGTGAGACCAGCTATGTTGTATGAGTTGGAGACGGTGGCACTGACGAAAAGGCAGGAGGTGGAGCTGGAGGTGTCAGAGTTAAAGATGCTGAGATTTTCATTGGGTGTGACAAGGATGGGCAGGATTAGAAATGAGTATATTAGAGGGACAGCTCAGGTTAGACGTCTTGGAGACAAAGTTAGAGAAGCAAGGTTGCGTTGGTTTGGACATGTGCAGAGGAGAGACGAGGATTATATTGGAAGGAGGATGTTGAAGATGGAGCTGCCAGGAAAGAGGAGAAGAGGAAGACCAAAGAGGAGGTTTATGGATGTGGTGAGAGAGGACATGCAGGTGGTTGGTTTGATGCAGGAAGATGCAGAGGACTAGAAGAACTGGAGACAATTGTCATGACTCCTAAACGGGAGCAGCTGGAACAAAGAAGACTTATTTTTAAATCCCAAAGATAGAGAGAGAGATGGCTCCTGTGTGTCTGGACAAAGGTTGTGAAATGTCCATTCGAACTAAGCTGATGTCAAAAAAAGTGAAATTGGTGACAGAATGGCAAGATTGGTTGATGCGTTGGTGTTATTTTCACCATATTGTCCTGTGGATCCATCAGCAATGCGCTTCTTCTCTTCTCAGAAGCATCCATTTTCAAGTGAGATTGTTTTGTTGTGAAAGCATCCTTCCATTGTGTGTTAAAATCTGAATTTAGTGCCAATTCTGAGACCGTTTCAACGACTGGGTTTATGATCCAAGCAAAAAGTTCACTGATTGGCTGCAATTAAATGAAACTTGTAATAATTGCATTTAAATTGGGATCAAAATGTTGGTGCAAAATGAATTTCCCTAATACAGTTTAAATACAATTATGTATATTTATGTATATTTCTTATAATTGTAATATCTAAAATATATTTAATATATTGAAAGGTGCTACTATTTAATATTTCAGATTTCCAAAAATTTGAAATTTTGAAAAAATTCTTTAATAAACCTCAAAGTTACATTTGCCAACGTCTTTGCAAACAAAGTCACAACTTTTGAATAATCAATAAGAAGTGCTAAATTGCAGGACGCTACTGGGAGACTGGCAGTTACTAAGAGCCCCTGAAGCCGGGGAGGAGTTTTCAGCGCCAAAGTTGACCGCTGTCCTCCTCCTTTATTTGTTGTCGTTAAGACTCCCGGCTCCCGCTTCACTATTTTCAGAGAGATGTTTCACCAGGACCCACGGGCGAGTCCTTAATCCTCTACCTGAGGACAGAGCAATGCAAGTATTTCGACACTTTATTTTGCCACCTTTTTCTTGAGCCATGTTTGGTGCCTTGTGGTTGCCTGGCAGGCTTAACGCTCAACTGAACACCACTCCCAAACACCAACTTAATCCAAGGAGTGAGTGAAAGTGTCCGTCTCTAACTGCGCCGTGTCGGTTCGCTTTAGAAAAGATTTAAATCTAGATTTAATGAGTTTTTAACAAGAACACATCGCAGATTGTTCTCAAAGTAGTGGAGCAGATTCAGTAAAAAACAGTTGCGGGTCCTGATCCAGGTTTTTTGTTTTTAAAACATGATAAACTGTAAAATCTCCAAAACTGCAAAAAAAAAAAAAAAAAGCAAACTGTGCTGGTTCTTTTTTTTGATAAAAGAATGGGTTGATTTTACATTTTCTTTTTTTTTTTTCCCTCTCAGATTTAAAATTTCTGCTCCTATTTTTGGACGTAGCTGTGTCTTATTTCCTTATCACTTACTTACTTATCAGCTTTTCCTTTAAATAATATACATTACTTTATCGTAACATTTTAAAAATGCAATGTAATATATTATGATGATAAATATTAAATAAAAAATAATACATTAAAGACGCACTGATGTTAATTTTAGCCAAAACAAGGGCATGGTGTGTTTTCACCCAAAACGTTAACCCTTTCTTTTAATGTTTACAGCCTCTTTATTTTTTTAATGAAATGTGCTTTAAATATGCGCGTGTGTGTGTGTGTGTGTGTGTCGTCCTCAGTACTGAGTGTTTGAAATGGCAACAGGTGGAGCCTCGTTCGACGACTGTGGAGACGAACAGGAGCTGCACAACTGGACCGTCGCCAACAGCAGCCTTGACGACAGGCTCAATAACATGGTATTTATTTCTTCTTTTTGCATCTCGACCACCTTCTCTCACTTCCCACAACGACTTTTATTGTTTTTATTTTTCCAACCTACGGTTTAATCTTAACATTTTCAGGGACGGTTCATTTCAAACAACTCGAGCCCGCTGTCGGGGAACATACATTGCCGTGCAAAAAACGGATTAACTTTTCATTCTGCCCTCAAGTTTGACAAACAAAGCAATTCTGTTGTTTGTGAGTTTCTTTCATGAAATATCAAAACTCAAGCCTGTTATCGTTAAGTTTTGCTAATGATGGCTGATTGTTTTCATAGCTTGAAATTAGGTATGTCATCTTTTTTATGATTGCCATGATATGCCATCAATTTCATAGGTGCTGATTATAGTTATTTTCTTTAAAGTGTAGGATCTCCTGACTTTTGATGAGATCTAGTCATTTCTAAACTATAACTCCCAATTTATGGTAATGATTTTGTGATATTTCCATCCATATGTGAGAGGAGCAAAGCTAAAAAGGAGAAAGTCAGTGTTGCATGTTGATACAAACCATATCAAACTTGTAAGCACACAATGGTGTTTAAAGACTCGGAAACAGATATTCATGCTTTCATCTCGATCTTAAGGTTTTATCATTTTTTTTAAAGCTCTTCATGGCCCCAAGCTGTGTTTCTAAACTTATCACCCTCCACCTAACCTGGGAGTGTCTTCAATCCTCTGAGCAGATGTTTTTAGACTCTGTTTTAGAAAACTGGGCTTTCTCTGTGGTGAGACTTTGGAATAATCTTCCATTCTTTATAAAGTCATCCCTCACTATAAAGATAAAATTCAAGAACATATGTTTTCCCCGTCTTTCAGGTCCTCTCAAAGACCTCTTCGTCATCTTGGTTTGGCTGATGTTCAACTGTTTTCTTTTTTTACTGACTTTCTCAGTCTGCTAGTTTTCTGCTTTAACTTCTTTTTGTTTAATAGATTTTTGTTTAGAATTCATTTTTGTTGCGCTGCAATGTGGTTGACAACTGATTTTTGTTGTTTGTGCTCCAGGACTGGGGCGTGCAGCAGAAGAAACCCAACCGTTCTACAGAGAAGAACAGAAAGAAGCAGTCCGCCGTGTCCGAGAGCCGTCTGACCAATGACATCTCTCCGGAGTCGACCCCAGGGACAGGCCGGAGGCGGGCCAGAACACCTCACTCTTTCCCTCACATCAAATACACTACGCAGATGTCCGTGCCCGACCAAGCCGAGCTGGACCGGCTGCGCCAGCGGATAAACTTCACCGACCTGGATGAGGTGAGCAGCCTGCGCTGAGGAAGGAAAATCAATGTCCATATTAGCCCAAATATTAACTTTTGTTAATCACACAGCAGTTTTGTGTTTAGTGTGATTGTGTTCAGCATGCTTTACCACAGTAAAGAAAAAAGCTTAAACTGTAGAATTATGTCCTTTTAAAAGCCAAAATGTCTCTTTTTCGTCCCCAGAGGAGCATCGGCAGTGATTCTCAAGGCCGCGTCACGGCAGCGAACAACCAGAGGCAGCTTTCATCTGAGAACAAGAAGCCCTTTAATTTTCTGTCACTGCACGTCAACACTAACAAGAGCAAAGATTCCCCGTCTCCGGGCAGCAAGGAGCCAAAGAAACAAAGCCCTGGCAAGGACCTGTTTGCCCCGTCGCTTGCTGTGTCCATTAAGGAGCCGGGTGCACCGGGCCATGCCGCCGGGTCTGCCGTAGAAGATCAGAGAGGAGAGCCAGCCATCGACAGCAGTCAGGTGATGAAGCTAGACTCTGTTTCAGTCAAATTCAGGCGAAGGATGGCACATGTTACTATTACATGCACCATGTTCCAGATTATTATGCAAATGGTCTTTCTCTCTGATTTTCCTAAATGGTCGATAAAACTGACAGACAGCATAATTTTTTAGTCCTCAACCATAAGAGTATAATTCTAATGTTACCCAACAAACCTCCCAGTGATAACGGTATGTTTTTCAAAAATAAACTTAAAATGCACTGTACCAAATTGTTGCGCTCAACAGAGTTTCAAAACATTTAACAGCTTGTAAAAAACTGAAAATGGTCATTGCTTGAATTTGCAGCATTAGGAGGTCATTATTTACTGAAATCAAAAGCTATTTGAATCAAAAACATCTTAACAGGTCAAGTTACAGATTAACACTGGACCCCTTATTTGATAGCAGCTTCACAATTCTTGCATCCATTAAACTTGAGTTTTTGGAGAGTTTCTGCTTGACTTTCTTTGCAGGATGTCAGAATAGCCTCCCAGAGCTGCTGTCTGGATGTGAACTGCCTCCCACCCTCATAGATTTGCATTCGGCATTTGGCAGACGCTCTTATCCAGAGCGACTTCCATGTCCTAATTACAGGGACAGTCACCTTGGAGCAACTCTGGGTTAAGGGTCTTGCTCAGGGACGCGGTGGTGGTGGTGATGCTGCTAGAGGTGGAACCTGGGACTTCTTGAGCCATAGGTCCATAGGCAAGTATCCTACCGCTAGACCACCACCACCTGCTCTTCTGCTTGAGGATGCTCCAAAGGTTATCAATAGGATTGAGGTCAAGGGAGGATGGGGAGCCACACCATGAGCTTCTCTCCTTTTATGCCGATAGCAGCCAATGATGCAGAGGTATTGCATGAGATGTTGCATTGTCTTGCATGAAGATGATTTTGTTACGGAAAGCATGGTTCCTCTTTTTGTACCATGGATGAAAGTGGTCAGTCAGAAACTCCACATACTTTTCAGAGGTCTTTTTCAAACCTTCAGGGACCCTAAAGGGGCCGGCCAGCTCTCTCCCCATGATTCCTGCCCAAAACATGTCTCCTCCATCTCCTTCCTGATGTTGCAGCCTTGTTGGTGGCCATCCACCAACCATCCACCATCAGTGAACAAAACTGTTTGAAAATTAGTCTTCATGTAGTTCTGGGCTCTCTGCAGCCATTTCTGCTTGTTAGCATTGGTTAGGGGTGGCCGAATAGGTTTATGCATAACTGCAAGCCTCTGGAGGTCCTACACCTTGATGTTTGCAGGACTCAAGAGGCACCAGCAGCTTCAAATACCTGTTTGCTGCTTTGTAATGGCATTTTAGCAGCTGCTCACTTAATCCGATGTGGTTTTCTGGCAGAAACCTTCCTCATTGTGCCTTTATCTGCACAAACCCGTGTGTGCTCTGACTCAGCCACAAATCTCTTAACAGTATGAAGATCACGCTTAAGTTTTCATAAAATATCTATCTATTGTCCAAGGCATTCAACTATTTCATGCTTTTCAGCAGCAAAGAGATCTTTTTTCTTTCCCATATTGCTGGAAAATGGTGGTCTGCTTAATAATGTGGAACTTCCTTCTTCAGTAGTTTTTCCTTTAACTGGGCTCAACCTGGCAAACTATCACATAAATTATCACAGGTGTCCGAGATTGATTTCAGTGATCCAAAGAGCTCTGAGGCACAATACTTGAGTACATTGCACAATACATCATTATATTTTTAATGATGATAAAAATATAAATGTTTGATTTAGTGCGTTGGATCAGATGAGATATAATATATATATATATAATTTTTTTTTTTTAACCATTATGCAGTAAAATTTTATTCTGTGACCCTTACTGATTATGTCTGACCATAGTACACATTTATCAGTATTTATCTCAGAATTTAGAGCTGAGGGAGTTTAACAGAGGTCACTAGCTTGAAGACATTTCTGAAAATAAAGGTGAAACTCTGTGCCTAAAATATAAAGGAGATTCATGTGTACATGAACGGTGGGGTGTAAATTCTAAATAATTGCTCCCCCCCCCCAGTGCAGTAAAACTAAAGATGCTTAATTATGTGCTGTCGCTCTTAACTAACATCTGACTTTCATGTGATCAAAGCGAGATTGAACCCAGAGCAGGGTTGCCTGATTGGGCCGTTTTTGGGTCACCAGTGAATTGCATTGAAATTTTGTGTGTGCTCAAATTATTGCATTGGAAACTCAAGATCTGGCAACCTGTTGATTAGATTTGGTTAGACTAGATTTATCTAGTTTCTTTTGAACTTAAGAAAAAGTTTGTGGTAGTGTAACAAATGAAATGGGGGTGGGGGGGGGGAGGCCCGCTTTTTCAAATCATGCCTCTTCCAGTACACAATTCAGTCAGTGGATTGTCCAAGTTAAGATATAGTAATGCATGTTTTTGTGAATAAGATGATGCAAAAGTGACACAAGGTTGACACTTGAGTGACACTTGTTAGTGTTTGTCACTTATTCTTTCATCCTTATTTGTGAGAACACATCAGCCAGTAGTAGGCAGATCAGAAAACACAGACTGGAGTAAGAAAAGGCAGGGTGAGGTAGAGTGAAGATGAAATGTAAAAATTTCGCACATGGTGTATGATGGGGAAATAATGGCTCCTGAATCACCTTTTATTTTAAAAACCACACAGATATTCAAAAGCTAAAAGTTCAGGCAGGGAAACCTGAGTTTGATTTTAAAAATGAGTATTGAATGTAACTGGGTTTTTAGCTGCTGAGGAATGGTGAGGGAGGGAGGGAGGGAAAGAGGTTTGATCTGGACTGAAACTGGAGCACAGATGTGAGAGAGGGATCTTGCGAGCAGTTTGAATTTAGGCCAGTTTAAAAATACGCCACCGTCCGTGTAGAGTCTCTCTCTCTCTCTCTCTCTCTCTCTCTCTCTCTCTCTCTCTCTCTTCTCTCTCTCTCTCTCTCTCTCTCTCTCTCTCTCTCTCTCTCTCTCTCTCTCTCTCTCTCTCTCTCCTCTCTCTCTCTCTCTCTCTCTCTCTCTCTCTCTCTCTCTCTCTCTCTCTCTGTCTCTGTATGGGCTGCTCAGTCTCAATGTTATTGCCTGCAGGTGGTTAGTAAGCTGGTTCAGATCCGAGAGTACATCAGCAAGGCCACCTCCATGAGGGACGACCTGCTGGAGAAAAACGACGTTCCAGCCAACGTCGAGCGTCTCTCCCATCTCATCGCCCACCTAAAGGATCAGGAGCGGTCTTACCTGCGCTTCCTGCAGAAGATGCTGGTGAGTGTCACGCATGCTTTATTCTACCTCTGAGGCCCCCCCACCCCACAGTAAAACACTGTCGCATCTTCAGTGCATGGTCGGTCGCCTTCATTCAAGATAGAAAACGGGCCGTCCAGTCGGCCACAGGAAGCTGCAAAAGTAGTTACCCAATCAGTAGAGCTAAATGGATATTGTTTTTGACATTCTGAGATTATAAAACGGTCAACAAAATGATTTGAAAAATGCTGAAGCGAAGAAGGTGAAGATCGCAGAAATCTGGTGAAGAAAAATCTTCAGGTAGGAAAACCTGGAGCTGCTCTGAAACAACCATACTGGAGTTTCTAAAAGCCTCTACTAGAGGTTTTTCTAGATGTTTTCAACAGCCCCTGACATATTTCATCCTATTTAGTTTGAGGAAGATATTTTTATTTATTTATTTTTTTTAAACCTAATTTTTTGAAATGTTATTCATATGAATTAGTCTTTGTCTGTTTAGATTTTAATGAAACAAACAAAATGCTTTTTCATTCACAAGTAAAAAGAAGTTCCGTTAACGTTTACTTTTATGATCTTTTGGCAGGCGCTCTTATCCAGAGCGCCATATGATTTCTGAAACATGTCCCTCGCACTAAAAATCCAAGGCTTTTTTAAAGCTTAATTAGAATCTTAAAAAGATTCTAACATGCAGTTAGATTTCAGATGCAAGTTTTATTTAATCTTTATTAGATGTTGAGTCTGATCTTTTTGCATTTGACGGAACGCTTTGTTTTCAAAACCCATATCCTTTTTGGTGACGAAGGAGTTCTTACATTCTCAGAGTCGAACAGTTTTATTATTTCTCAAGACTCGCCTGTCTGTGCTGTATTTAAAAAGCAGAGGAAGGACGGTTAGGTTGGGTTTTAGTAAAACACTTGAGTTTGGTGAGGTTCCCGTGTCATTGGCTGCGCTTGCCTGTGGGGGACGTATGTAGGACAGCACTTCCTCTGTTCTCTCCGTCTCGGCTGGCGTTTGCTCCCTGGTTTGGCATCCTCTGCAACCTTGTTTCAGTGCTGCCAGGAAAATGCACTCTAATGTGAGCTCTTTATGAAACATATTTATTATAGTATGTCGTGTTTCATGGACTGAATGTGGAGCTGACAGTTTAGGCTGTTTTGTGTCTTTTTTTTTTTTTTAAACCAAAAACTTGGTTATTTATTCTTTACCCAGTTCTAAAGGATTGCTGCAAATTAGACCCGGTCCTGATTTCTAGCATCTGCTGTTTAGTTTGAGGCCCGTTCCCATGTCTTCTTTCTATCCCTGCTTGTCTTGGAGCATCTCCTCACTCTGTTCCAAAGGCTAGAGAATATTTTTATTTTTATTTTTTATTTTTTATTTTTAAAAAGTCCCCTAAAATTGGGACACCCTTTCCAGAGCTGGGTTCGTCAGCAGCGGTCGCTGTAGGCTTTTATGTAAACAGATGAAACCCCTTTTCATAATGGACATGTGCATTATGGTATCCTCAATGTGCATTATGGTATCCTATGGTTTCAAATCCTCACATCAGTCTCTCCAATGAGTCCCCAAATAAGAACTGATTTACTGGAGTTACATGTAGGACGTCAGTTATGTCCAGATGCAGGAGTGTCCCACATCACTTTTAAGGATGTAAAGCTCTACAGTGACTGAGACCTCAGCACTTTTTTATATATATATATATATATATATATATATATATATATATATATATATGTATGTTTGTTGTGAAGAAAAGGGCAAGAATATGCTGATACACTTCACTGGAAACCCTGTTGTTCCACCCTAAGATGTCAACACAGGAACAGGAGGACAAGTAATAGGGGCAAGGGGTGAAATGGGATTGGGCCCTAAATATTGAAGATTACAAATTTCTTTTTTTTTAAATTTTTTTTTATTTATTCATTGATTAATTCACTTTCTGTCTGTGAAATGTAATTTTCCTAAATCCTTCATGTTATTTGCCACCTTTTGGATTTAAGGAGAAGTATACACCTGTTTAAATGGTCAGTGCAAGGCCAGTGGATTTTGCTTCGCACAGAGCGTACAAGATGAATGAGATCAGATTTTTCGCTTTATTTCCTGGTTTTGCATCTACAGTTGTGAAAACCTGTAAGATGCAGCACCTTTCCCGTCTGATCGCCCAGATTTTCAACCAAGCAAAAGAGTAACAAAGTTACTCTTAATAATGACCGCTTATCTCTTCAGTTCCAGTACTTTTAGAGAGAACAAATGTTGAGTTAATCAGGTGCTCTTTGAAGCGTCATGGTCAGATATCATTGGTCGATAATCCTTTTATGTTTATACAGCGTATCTTGACCATAAAACTTTCGGGCAGAAATATATATTTTTTTGACTCATGATCAGATTGTGTTTCAATGAACATCCAAGTAAACTTTTAAGTGTAGCATGGAAGAGCCTGTTCTAGAAACCAGAGCTGCACTGGTTGAACACGTTTGGCTTTTTGTGAGAGGAATGTGTCGCAGCGTCAGGCGATATGTCATGCTGCCTGTGGTGTTGTGTTCAAGAACCACAGGGTCAGGTTTCAGACATGAGACTGACAGGTTTCAGGTCCTTGCAAAATGGAACGTTACAGTTCAGATTTTAACATCTACTCTTCCTGCTGCTGTGTTTTATTGGAGAAAGATCATTGCTGGCTGTGTTTTCTGTCGTAATTACGGTCCTTACGAGTTGCCGACTGGAAAATTGCACAAATGATTTCAGCCTTTTAACAAGGCGGAGAACAGGCCAGGTTCATTAGTGGATGAGACTGCTTTATCAGTTTTACACTGCTGTTTATTCTTCTTTCTGTAGCAAATTGACCATTCTGCCAGTGCAGTTTGAAGTTTATATCAGTTGATGTTTACACACAGCTTTATTTTGGTATGACTACCATTTTTCATTTCCAACAAGCAGCAAAACAGCACGGGAACTCATTGTTCCAACTTGACAAGAGGAAAGAAGGATTTTCCTACCTGTGCATGAAGGCATGTTCAGCCAGGAAGGAATTATCATCAAATAATTGTTTAGTTTTAGGCCTAATCCATGTCTGTTTTTATCAGTGTCTCATTTATATATATTATCTTGCTTCTAGGGATGAACAATTAATCATTTTTTAAATAAAAATGTATGCTTCTTACACGACCTTGCAGTTTTATTTATAACCCTGACAGGTTTTAACTGGGCTGATTCAGAGCAGAGCTGGTGAACGTACAGAAAGACCTGAACCAAAAAAGGGGAATTTCAAAGGACAGAGAAAAATTATTAGATGTTTTCCCCAAATTTTTCAGCCTCACAGTTACCTGACACGGTTCCTTATCGTCCATTTTGTCATGTGAGCTCAAACTCAAACTTAAAAATGTTCCTCCCGAGTGTTGCTTCAGCCCCTGCCCTTTTAATGGGGTTCTCTCTAAACCCACTCAGGCGAGAGAGAATGAGGAGGAGGAGGATGAAGGTGCCACGGTGGACTCGGCGGTGGGCTCGGGCTCGATGGCCGAGAGCACGTCTCTGAACTTAGAGCCACGATCCGATGCCTCAGATGCCACCGTGAGTACCCACAATGCCCCCCTCTCTCTGTCTCTCTCCCCTCTTGCAAGAAACCAGATGCTGCTGTACTCAGCACTTAAGCCAGGTGTTGGTTCCTTTGACTGGAAAAGGGTCTTGTCTTTGTCTCACGTGGGTCTTGTAAGGGTATTTTTGTGTTTTCAGACTGGGACGTCGTCTCATCACCATTAGAGGTTTTGTGCACACTCATTCATCCTGCAAATGCAGAATCAGTTTCAGATCTGGGGAATCTGGAGGAACGCCTTGAACTCAGGGCTCGCCTTCATTCCCCGGACACTTTGATAAGCCTCGTGTGCCCATTCCCACCATTGGTTCATCGATTATCTCAACCTTATTTGGTCTGCAACATTTATTGTGGGAATGACACACGAGACCTGGACATGCTCTGACTCAGTCGTCCAGCCATCACACTGATTCTTGTCACAATTTGCCTAAGATCCTTTTTCTTTGACCATTCAGCATCCAACATGTCAAGTTCAGGAGCCACTTTGAGAAGATGATGAATATTAACTTTACCTGTCGGTGGGTTCAATGCTTGGGTGCAATTTGCTGTGACAAAAACACAGCAATAAAAAAAAAAGTTATAATTATTTTTAAAACTAAATACTCCTAAACAAACAAGCAGGTGTACTTTTGTTTTTTTCTTATTTTCAATTCAATTCAATTTATTCTTGTATAGCACCTTTTACAACAAAGTTGATGGAACAGGTTACAGTAATAGATGTTAAAGCTGGACGACTACGGAAGAGAGGAACCAAAGACTCCACTATGTGGAGAAAAAAAAAAACCTCTGAGTGTCCAAGGTCAACCGGCTACCCAACCCCCTTGGGTATACTAACAGTACAAAGTTAGTAGTTTAGTTTGGTTTTAAACTCCAGGATCAGTGAGGAGTCCCAAGTTTCTTCCAGGTACCGATGAGCTGCCAGGGTCCCTTGGCGCATCAGATGCATCACACAGACCAGATGATAGCTCGGCATTGGACTCAGGTGATGACCACAGCGGGCCCACCCGGACATGTGGGGAGAGAAATGGAATGAGGGGGTCAGTAATGAGCAGGATCCAGTAGTGACAGACACAGAAATGAAACAACAGTGCGATGGCATGTACAGCAGCACCAGCGACATTAGTAATGGTGCACTATGGTGATTGGTGCGGGTAAGCTAAACTAAAGAAGTAAGTCTTCAGCCGTGATTTAAAGACTGAGACTGAATCGGCATCCCGTACAGAAGCAGGCAAGCTGTTCCACAATCTAGGGGCCCTGTAACTGAACGCTCGTGCTCCTATACATTTATTTATGCGAGGGACAATTAGGAGATCTTTATTCTGGGATCTAAGTGGGCGGTTAGGTGTATAGGTATTAAGCAGTTCGGTTAGGTATATTGGGGCAAGACTTTTAAGTGCCTTGTAGGTTAAGAGGAGGACCTTGAAGTCAGCCCTGTACCTAACAGGAAGCCAGTGAAGCGAGCAGATTTTTATTTGTTTATTTGATACATATATGTTATTTGATACATAAGTCCCTGAACCTGGTATATATTTCTGTAAAAAGCTTATATTCACAGCGTCTTCTGGCTCTGCTTGGATGATGCTGCCTTACGTGCCTAAAAATAATACATGGTGCTTTTGGTGGTTGACTGAAGAATTAAGAGATTTAGGTAAGGTGTAATTTGCACATTCTTGACCTTAGAAACATTGTTGCTTTGGTGCAGTCCCTACATGGTGTGTATTTCTACTTTGAGAGTTTGTTGTTCTGTTGAACAGTTACACTCACGTTGTGATTTGAACCGACGTCAGCTTTCTGTTGAAAGCGCACGACATAAGCACTTTGTTTTTACTGGATGAAGTAAAACCATGAATCATGAGCAGACTATTTAGAAAATGCTGTGTTCAGTTAATCCTGCAGCACCACCTCCTTCCTCTAGGTGTCGGCAAAAATGTGGGAGTTAATAGGAAGCGTGTGTGATGCTTTGAATCTCCAGAGTCATTTGTTGACTTCTTTCTCTCTCTCAGGGCTGTGGAGTGCGAGGGGAACAGAAGGAAGAGCTGGAGAACCTGCGGAAGCAGCATGAACTCCTGCAGAAGATGCTGCAGCAGCAGGAGCAGCTGCGGGCACTGCAGGGCCGCCAGGCCGCCCTGCTCGCCATGCAGCACAGCGCCGAGCATGCCATCGCCGCCATGGACGACACGGGTAACACAGACACGCAGCGTCCTTTAACAGCCTAGCCCTTACTGCACTGAAGAGTTCTCCGTTCTGCATCATTGGTGTCTGTGTGTTTCAGTCGTGACAGAAACGACCGGAAGCGTGTCGGGCATCAGCATTACTTCAGAACTGAATGAGGAACTCAACGACCTCATCCGACGCTTCCACAACCAACTACATGACTCCCAGGTAGATTTAGGGGCTCAGGACTGCCTGGAGAATTTAAAAGGAAGTGCATTAAAGAGCATTTTACCAGTTTTGCTTTAAAATTCAAACATGCCTTAATCACAGTTTTCAATCCAGTATAGAGCAAGAGTATTATAATCTTGGGTCTTTTAAACCTAAGATTTCAAAGGATTACAAATTCTAATACTAAGCTATGCCTTATTAACATACACAGTATAAGTAACTGAATGAACTGTAATTACATTTTAATTCTCCCAGCTGTCTCCCACTCAGGCAGTCCCTGATAACAGGCGCCAGGCTGAGAGCCTCTCTCTCTCTAGAGAGGTGTGCCGCTCCCGCGCTACCCAGAGTCCTCGAGGGCAGCCGCCAGCGCCTACCGCTACTTCCTCTGCCAGTGCCAAACTCACCAAACTGCAGGAGCTCCAGGACAAAAAACAGACCATGGACAAGATCCTGCAGGAACTTCATTCCCTCCGAGACCAGACGCTCAACAACAGCTCCTGTACGCAAACCCTGTTGAATTTCCTGTTAATAGGGCTGAGATCTACAGCTAGACAATATATGGTTGGGATCAACTTAAAAGCCAAAGTCTGCAAACAAAAAAAAAACCTGATGGAACCTGATTCCATCTCCAAATATATCAGCCAGGGTGTGTTTGTGTAGAGCAGTGTTTGTTAAAAAGGACCGGATATTGGTTTGAGGTTAGTTTTCGGGTATTTTAAATTGAAAATCATTTTCTAATAAAATATCCTATGAAGACATTGCAACAAAGACAATATCATGATTCTATAACTGTACGTGTGCTTTCTCTGCTGAAATGTATCTTTAATTTTGGAGGAGCTGACGTGTTGATCTGTCTTGCTCAGGTCGCGGTGCGTCTCAGCGCGGTGGATGTTCAGGCGCATCAGAGCGCCCGTCGGTTCTGGGGCGTGAAGGGAACGGCGCATGTGCTGCACGGCAGGATTCCACCTCTTACGACGATGAAGACACTCATCCAGCTGACAAACTGAGGTACAGACTGTTGCTTTTGCATGAATCAAACCTTTCTCTAGTACATCACTATTATTGGCTGCCACAAAAAATCTTTTAGACAACTTTAAAAGTTAATATTTGAACATTTAATGGTGAAACGAATGTGCTGTGATTTATAATGGACAAGTACACAAACATTCTCACGTAAGCGCTCTCTGATCGTCCAGGAAGCTGAAGGAGGTGCACAAGCGGCTGAACGAGTTGAGAGAGCTGGTTCAGTACTACGAGCAAACCTCTGACATGATGGTGGATGCGGTGAACGAGAATGTGAACGACGACGAGGAAGAGGCCACGGAAGACGGGTCACTCTTCGAAGCCATGTGCGACTCAGAGCAGGAGAACCGGGAGCCTGTCAATACCATCAGGTACTGCAGCAACTAGAATTCTTGAGGTTAGAAGTTTCAGTCCAGATACTTCAGGTCAATCCAGCTGGGCCAGAATATCAAAATACACAAAAGTACAGCTTCAATGCGCAGTCCTATTGGCAAAGGGTTTGTATGATTTTCAGTGATGACTGATTACATAATTTGTGTGTGTGTGTGTGTGTGTGTGTAAGGAACCCAGCTCAGCCCCAGGCAGCAGGGAACTGGATGGACATGAACACACTGACCAACGCTTGTAGCAGCTCCAACAACAGAGACGGACGCCTCAACTCCGAGTGCGAGATTAACAACCGGTCTGCTACAAACCTGCGCAGTCTCAACATCCCTTCTGTCATAGGTCAGCTTTGTCTTTCTCTCTCATTTCTCTGAATCCTCACGAGGTTGGAGATTGACTCTGCTTCTCTTCCTAGAGTGCCAGTACAACAGAGACGGCTCCTACCACGGTGCCAAGAATGGAAATGGCGATGAAGACCAGGACGATGACGAGGCTGCGGAAGAAGATGATGGTGAGAGGCGAAGGAGAGACAGTTCAGGCTCTGGCTCGAGCCGCAGGAGCAGCATCGGTGAGGACACAGAATTTGCGCAAAAGGTCCATCGTCTCCACACAGCCAAGCAGAAGCTCCGACAGCTCCAGGAACTCGTAGCCATGGTGCAGGTTAGTGGAGTATCACAGATTGCTTCAACACACACCTTTTCCTTGTTGTGAGCTTGTTTTAGGGATAAACAGATTGACCCTTTTGTTTGTTTTATTTATTCATTCATTCATTCCAGCCAAAACAGTGCTGTCACTGCTGGATAGATCTTTAGAAACCTTACCGTGCCTTAATAAAACTTTTTTCTTTAAGCAAATCCAAACAATGAATTGTCCCAGTCAGTCCTGTTGATGATTTATTGGCTATTTATGCATGCATGTTGTGCAGAGTGATGATACAGATGGTACCGCAGCCAATGAGGATGAAGGCCTCCGTCAGCAGCCCAACAACACCAGAGCGACAGCACCAAAAGCCAAGAGAGAGCTTTCCCTCTCTGACCAGGCCAGGTGTGTGTGTCTCACCTTATTCCTCAGAGCACAGAGGGATTAATGGAGCAAAGTTCACATTCACATCAACAGAAAACACACACACCACATCGAACCCCCTGCTTTGAAAGCTCATACTTCTTCTACCTCCTTTCTTTTTATTGTGTGTGTGTGTGACCCTCAGGGAGAAGCTGTATGAGGAGAAGCTGAGGCAGCAGCAGCAAGAGCTAAAGCACCTTCATGAAGAGCGGCAGAGACTGATGGAGATTCAGGGAAAGATACAGGATCTGCAGTGGGCCTGCCCTGATCTGCAGGTACCACACTGGCCTTTTTACCGAAACACACTCATTGTCACACATTATGATAGTGAATAGTGTTTTAAGTCCATTTTAATGGTACATAGTCTTACAGATTTCCACGCTAAAACCTCAACATGTAGCTTCAACAAGCAAATGGAGTTATTTTGGTGTTTTACACGACTGTTGAAATCACACACAGGTTCTTGAAACAATGATCCAGTTTTGGATTGTTATCATTCTGTCTCCTTCAGTCATCCGTATCCAGCAGCACGAGTGGTGCGATGGTGAAGAAGCTCCCAGCTGCAGCCTCCACTCCTGCCCCTGCTCCTCCGCCTCCCGCTTCCTCGGGCAAAAGCAACGCGGCCGGGCTCAAACCCAC
Organism: Hepsetus odoe; assembly: GCA_017165825.1. Taxonomy (NCBI): domain Eukaryota; kingdom Metazoa; phylum Chordata; class Actinopteri; order Characiformes; family Hepsetidae; genus Hepsetus; species Hepsetus odoe. Next base: position 21,929,421 of record CM029377.1, read on the forward strand.
CACTGAACCGGCCCCTGTGGCACTCACTGACAACGAGGTGGGTGAACGTAAATCTTATCATACATTTTCCAAAAACGACCAAATGGTGAGTATTATAGTGACGAAAGTCATTTATAAGTCAATGAGTCTAATATGTCAGACCATGTGAACTGTTTGTCTGGTGCATTATAGTGTTAAAGCACTGAAAATTAGATTTATTTTTATGTCCCTGTCCTCTCTTTCTGATTCAGCTGTGGTCGGAGATGCGCCGGCACCAGGTGCTGAGAGAAGAGCTGAGGCAGCGAAGGAAGCATCTGGAGAGTCTGATGGCTGAGCAGCAGAGAAGGAGCACATTCACCGACTCCCCCTACAGGAGTGACGCTCACGCTTCTCGTAATTACAGCCGTGATGAAAGGTACACACTCCCCGATCTGGTGAACCCAGAGAGGACAAAGATGGAGCTTTAGACCAGAGTTTCAGAGTTTTTGTGTGTGTGTGTGTGTACATAGTGTGTATATAATATATAAATATATGCAGTACTGTGCAAATGTTTTAGGCAGGTGTGAAAAAATGCTGTAAACAAAATGCTTTCAAAAATAAAAAGTGTTAATCATTTATTTTCATCAACAAAATGCAATGAATGAACAAAAGAGAAATCTGAATCAGATCAATATTTGGTGTGACCACCCTTTGCCTTCAAAACAGCATCAATTCTTCTAGGTACACTTGCACACAGTTTTTGAAAGAACTCGGCCTGCACCTGTTTGGTAAAATTGGTTGATCATACACCGACCATAATCCTACAAAATCCCTGACTTTGTACCTAGAAGAACTGATGCTGGTTTGAAGGCAAAAGGTAGTAACACCAAATATTGATTTGATGTAGATTTTTCTTTAGTTAGCTCACTTTGCATTTTGTAAATTGATAAAAATAAACAAGCATTATTAATATTTCTGAAAGCATTCTTTGTTTACAGCTTTGTTTTTTTTCACACCTGCCTAAAACTTTTGCACAGTACTCGTGTGTGTGTGTGTGTGTATGTGTGTGTATGTATGTGTGTGTGTATGTATGTATATATATATATATATATATATAATATATATAATATATACTTTTTTTTCTTTTTGTGCTATATTCCTGTTTCTATGTTCAGTCTTCTGGATTTATTTAAAAGAGATTCTTGATTTTTTTCAGGACTATGGCGACGTGGGGCGGCTCCACGCAGTGTCCACTGAGCGAGGAAAACGAACACTACATGTCTGAGCTTGGGGCAGAGGAAGAGGACGAAGAAGACGAGGGAGAGGAGTCCAGCTCCTCTGATGAGCTCCATACCTTTTCTAACAGCAAGCAGCACAGTTCCGGCAGTGGGAAGAACCAAGACGGGTACACAAGCAAACAGAACAGTGTCATTTGTTTTATATATTTAAATATGAACTCTTTCTGAAATGTCTAATAAACTATTAGAAGTTACAGATCAATTTTTGTATCCATTTTCTCACATATACCCACACTGCTCAGCTCCATAACCATCTGCGGGACCTTGTTTTATTGCTCAGACTGCAAAGCAATCAAAAAGCAGAAGTCTTCCATTTTAATTGATTGTGTACGTATTCGCTCCTTTAGCACAAAGGCCATGGGCGAGGTGTCTGGCCGTCCCTCCTCCCGGCGTCCTCGGCCACAGCTTCGGCAGCAGGGCGGGAGAGAGAGGCAATGTCCCCGATCTGGAGCCAGGCGGCAGGAGAACCTGCGCTGGGCTGCCGACCTCTCTGCGTCTGAGGGCACCACGCACACTCACTGGCAGGATCAAGTCACACAGCTGCAGAAACAGCTGGACTTCAGCACAGCTATGTGCCAGACACTATTGCAGGATCAACAGGTTAGTGTGGACCTTCATATTTGGGAGTGTGTCCAGCGTTGGCACTAATGCTGTTTTTAGAACCCATGTTTAAGATTGTTTCTCCGTGTGTAGACGCTGTCATGCATGTTACAGTCGGTGATGACAGGGCCATACAGCGTCCTCCCGAATAACCTGGGCTCTCCGCAGGTCCCTCTCATTATGCACCAGCTTAATCAGTGCTACACACAGCTTGCCTGGCAACAAAACAACGTCCACAGGTACAAACGCACACCAAAAATAGACCAAATGATATTAAATATATTTAAAATAAAAATAATAACTCATTAAAGCAGTGATTGGAAAGTGGATCTTCTGTATTTTTATAGGCTCAAGCTGGTTCTTAACGAACTCCTGCGGCAGCAGCATCAACAGCAATCAGGCCAACAACAGTCATCATCAGCACAACAGCAGCAGATTGGAGTGGATTCAGCCTCACCGTTACTTTTCCTCCCTTTTCCTCCTGTCAACACACTCGGCATGTCTGCAATCTCCAACTTCTCCCCGATGACCACCGGTGTGTGGAGGGTTTTTTATTTATTTATGTATGTATGTATGTATGTATGTATGTATGTATGTATGTATTTTCTGCTTGAACTGCATAAAAATATCAATTATAAGCCTGAGGTGCTGACGCTTGAAGAGAGACAAACTTTAATTCTACTCTCTCCCTCTTCACCAGGCTTTAACTTTGCTCCGTTTTTCCCATCGGTGGGGCCAGACGTTCAGCAGGCATCAGGCGTTCAAGCCAGTCCCGATCAGCAGCAGCACGACCCCAACACGTCTCTAAAAACAGAGTACATGAGCTTCCCTCCACCGCTGCAGAGGACTCCGCTCAACAATGCCAATAAACGGTAACTTTAGGAAAACTAGTGTTTTACTTCCTTCCAAGGGAGTTTGTCGCTCAATAGAGCCTCACTACTGTCAAAACTTTGTTGACTTGTTTCAGATCAGGTTTCCTGATTTTCTGTCTTTTTAAGATAATTATTTTATGGATGGAGTGTGAGTGTCAGTCATGCCTTGATTTTGGCAAAATAATGAGAAGCCATTACTTCTCTCTCAGCTCTCAGAATGAACCTCACAGCTCCAGCTGGCTGAACTCCTCTCTGAATAGGTCATGTGACCAGCGTGCCGCTGTCCCTTGTGATCGCGCTCAGTCCCAGCTAGAGTCCCCATCCTTGTCTCCAGCCCCCTGCGGTCCCACCTACGCGCCGGAGTCGCAAGACTCTCTGAGCAGCCTCCCGGATCAGGGGGACCCCACTACAATCACCAAGACCTTCAGAGCAGGCCGCAAGGCCTCAGCCCAGGCCAACCTGGCCTCCAGAGACAAAACCCCCAAGAGTCGCCGCAGGAGGGGCAAGTCCCACAAGAACACAGGTGAGGCAGGGGGAGGATTTCTCCCCTTTTCTTGCTTCTGTAAATCCTTGGAGGCATGAATAAATACATTGCGCACTCAGGCTAACACAAAAGAACGAGAGATGAGAGAGAAATCTCATCATTCGAAGTCTGTCTCCTCTTTTCCTCTCACAGCAGGTTTGGAGAGCGACAGCCTCTCCAGCACAACCGAGTTTGGCCCGGAGAGAGAGAGGGAACGTTCCTCTCAGCCAAAAGCTCGGGATACGAACCAGAGCCTCTTGGACAAACTTACGCAGGAAAAACTGGACAGCAAAACCAAGAACAGCAAAAACGACCTCTCTTCAGGTCAGCCATGGTGTCAACTTCTAACAGAAAATATGACGTTTATTCAGCGTCCTTCAGCCAGGTTAGGATTAGCAGCTCAGAGAATAGATGGGTGTATTTGTTAGCAATATTCCTTTGTGTATAACTTGTAAGAATGATTCTTGTTTAAAGTGCTTCAATACTAAGGCTGTGAAAAGAAATTACTCGGCTCTTTCCATGTGACTCGCAGTGGATTTTGTTGCCTCTTCTTGCTGAAAAAAGACAACCAGTGACCAGTGCCATGGATTTAGGGCTCGCCCAGGAATTTGGAGCGCTCGGATGTTATCCATCCCATGTTGATCTTTTTTATTTATTTATGTCCTTTCTGTTCCACATTTGTCTTCATGTCTCATTTTTGGTTTTCTCGCAGCATATGCTTGGAGAACTCCCTTTCTCTCTAACCGAATCGCATGCACAGAAGCTCCAGGTAACACAAAACCCCAACACCCTGCTAACACATCTTCGTTCTGAGCGTTTTAATGCCATCAGTTTGCATGTTTGTTGTTTTTCAACAGTCCCATCACACTGTGAATGTTTAATTCACACCTTAATCTAATCAGCAGCCTGTTTGTGGTGAGAGCTATTTGAATGAGAGCTGCTTCTGTTCGCTTGTGTGGAGCCTGATAGAAGAGATGCTTCGTTATTGACTTGCAAAATATTTAATAGGCTTTTTGAATTTTTATTTCATGAGTAACGGTGACATGCAAAGCTATACACCTCACTGACCGCACAGCATTGTGTTTCTCGCTCTTTGCAGATGCCAGCAGCGATTTTTCCCTGTTTGAGGCCCTGAGAGAGACCATCTACTCAGAGGTGGCCACGCTGATTTCTCAGAACGAGTCTCGCCCTCACTTCCTTATCGAGCTTTTCCACGAGCTGCAGCTGCTCAATACTGACTATTTACGCCAGAGGGCGCTCTACTCACTGCAGGTAAAAATGCCACTCTGTACAACAGAACGAATGAGCAACATGGGAAATACAGCTGAAGATTAGCACGTGTGAGTGATGACTGCTGCTTTGGTTGTCTTGATGTCCCTGTCCCCTGTAGGATATTGTGACTAGGCACCTAACCGAGAAGAGTGTTGCCGAGGAACAGGGGTCATCGCTCGGGCCTGCAGCGTGGGCCGTGGGGTCACAGTCCGAACTCACTCCCAGTGAGAGCCTGGCCACTACCGATAACGTGAGGAACACATTCACTTTCACAAGTCAGAGAGAGAAAACGGAGTTTATCATCATATTTGGGAGTTTATATAAAAAAAGAAAACCCTTCCTCTAACTTTTCACTCATACAATTCATACAAAGCTACATCTATTGGTTGTTGACTCTCTTCATTAATATCGAAAAAAAAAGACCTTTTCAAGACTTGCACAGGACTATGTACCCGTAGAGATATCGTAGGTGTTAACGGCAGTGTGTGGATTGACCGGATGCTCATTTCTCTTTATTTTTTCATTTCTTGTTTTGTGCCACACACAGAGATCCTGTGCTAAAAGAGTGGAGATATGTAGTGTTTTGTAGATGAAACACAGACAGACAGACTGACTGTTGACACTGTTGTGCTTCAGGACACATCTGAGAAGAACGTCAGGGTCAAAGGTGGGAAGAGGGCTCGAGACGAAGACTCTGTGGACGAAGAGAGCCTCATGTCCACGTCTTCCAACCTGGAGCCATTTGCCAGTGACGACCTGGGTAAGCGAACGGTCTCTGATTGAATGCTGGGCACGTTACAAAGGATGGATTGATGAATAGAGGTTTTGGGTGCTTCGCTTGGCTGCCTGGTGTTCCCTTGCCTGGGACAGTGAGCTCTGTATGTGTCTGGTTTCTTATTGTTATAGTTGAGTTCTTCTCTTTTTCCTCTCTTCCTTTTTCTCCTCCTTTCCCTGCTCTTGGTCCCTCTCCTCCTGCAGGTAACACAGTAATTCATTTAGATAAGGCTCTGGCTCGTATGCGGGAGTTTGAACGCATGAAGCTAAAGGCGGAGCTTGCTGCCCCTAACCCTGAGCTTTCTAGTGCTGCTGCAGATTCTGCTTTTACCGAAGGTACTGCTGCTTTGGCGCTGATCATACATTATCCTAAAATCACGAGACTTATCACATTGCACCAAATGCAGGACTGATGATCCAAGTCTGACCTTTAACAATTTAGGTTGACTGCCCTGCCTGCTCGACTCTCTCTGAGGTAGATGAAGTTAAACGTTAAAGTAGCTGAACTTTTAAAATACAGTGAGAAACAGTTCACTTTATCAACGCTGTCACAGCAGGGAGTCCAGGTTATTTTATCAATGGTGCTGTTGATCGTTTCTTTTCTTCTGTGTCCTAAATGTGGCCATAAAACCTCTTGATTCACACCATTATATGTCAGTAGAGAAGTAGTAAAAACATGTTTGGGCTAGTTTTGCATTTTATTGAGGAAAACATTTTAAGTAACATTTACGTTGTATTTGCTAGAAATGTTAGCTAGAGGGAACTCCTCTGAAACACCCAAAATTCTAGAAACCTGGGAGCAAGCTTTGTATTTTGTCTTTTTATACAAGCGGCATTATAAAATAGCCAGAAAATGAAAGTTTACATTCGTTTGAAGACTCCCAGTGCAAGCATGGAGGGAGAGTGTATGTATGAAATGTAGAAATCTAAACATGGCCTAGGTCTTTGTATACTGAGAACACTTTTTGTGTGTGTGTGTGTGTGTGTAGGTCAGTCCGCCACAGACGTACGTTGTCCTCAGATTGACACGCAGCAGTTGGACAGGCAGATAAAAGCCATCATGACTGAAGTCATTCCTTTCCTGAAGGTAAGAAATGAGATTCTGTAGATTGGAGTCCACCAGCTGAAGGATCTACTATACTTTATCAATACATCATGGAAGGAGGTAATATTTGAAATTCATCTGTGTGTGTGTGTGTCTCTCTCTCTTAGGAACATATGGGGGAGGTGTGTTCTCCACAGCTCCTTACATCAGTGAGGCGCATGGTGCTCACGCTGGCTCAGCAAAATGATGACAGCAAAGAGTTCATGCGCTTCTTTCACCGACAACTGGGGGGCATCTTGCAGGTATCCTCTACACACCTGAAAATTGCTACAAGACACAGGTTGAAGCTCTTCATCAACAAGCTCCAGTTAAACAGTATGGTTTCAGTTATGATAATCACAAAAATCACCAAAAAATGAAGGAATGGATGAAGTCTGAACGAATCTGATTCAGCTCTGTAGTGTAACTGGGTGGCCACTTGGAGGGCGTCTCTCCTGATGAACTTTTCAATTCTTGTGCATAGGACGACTTTATGAACAAAGAGTCATACAAGATTGATGGAGGTGTTGTTTTGCTCTCCATCAACGGGACAGAAACACACGTTTGAATTAAATACGTGGTGAGGTTTTGCACATGTTTATAAGGTGAAGTGAATTATTATTATTATTTTTTTTTTTAGGACTCTCTGAGTAAGTTTGTGGGCCGCACGCTGCAGGACTGTGGTGAGGACCTGTTGGTGGAGATATCGGAGATCCTCTTCAACGAGTTGGCCTTCTTTAGACTCATGCAGGACATCGACCAGAACACAAGCCGGGCCAAGAGACGCAGTGACTCCTCGCCAGTTAAACAAACTCCCACCCCCACAGAGGTAGCGCACATTCATCGCTCCGATATCAGCTGCCGTTTAGTTATGCTGACGCACTTCCTTTTTCCTTTTTGATTGTGCAAGGCTTGGTTTTAATCTTTTTACAAAAAACAAGGGAACCTGATTTGAGAAAACAGCGTATCAAACCACCAGAATTCAGTTCCAGTGAGAGATAGAATAACAATTTATCCCACAAATGAGAAATTTTGGTGTTAGAGGGGTCTTTAACAAAGAAAGAGAGAATATAATAAACATCCAGGTATTAGCAGTTTTAAATATTCACCATTGTGATGCATCTTGTTCTAAGTAAAAGAACAATATAACATTGAAATAACAAATCATGACATCTGCTAATGCCAATAAAGCATCTGCCTAATAACAATATGTGAATCTGAGATGGCTGTGCGTCCTTGGTATCATTTATTTGACTGCTGTGTTACTTCCTGTCAGGTGAAGAACACCGGAGAGGCAGAAAAGACTTTCTCACCATCTTATTTTGATGAAGATAAAGTAAGATGCTTTTAATGTTTTGCATTTCAAGTATCATTTTACTTTTTACTTCAGTATTTTTCTCTTTATTTTTTAAACGTCCATGCGGGATGTCCATATAAACGTTCTCCGTTTTCCACAGGACCGGGATGAGACCGAGCAGGGGGGGATGCCTCGAAGCGTCGAAGGAAAAAAGGAGCAAGTGGAAGAGAAAGCTGCACAAAGTGGCGACGCCTCAGAAAGGGAAGAGGAGGACGAGGAGGACGAAGGAGAAGGCCTGCCTCTCTCCATTAGTGAGAAAATAGCTTTTCCCTACAAATGTGTCGACGTGTGTGTTTGTACCCCAAATTTCTCCAGCAAATCAGAACTTAAAGACAAATTTTTGAGATTAGTTTGAGATTCTGTTCTTTATTCATTCAATCTACTACTAATAAAAAGTGGAAATAAAAAGCAGGAAATATTCATATATATTATATACATTTTTAAAGATAATGTCTGTCTGTGGCAGGCCTGTCCAAAGCGGAGACACAGGCGCTGAATAACTACGGCAGTGGGGAAGATGAGAACGAGCTGGAGGAAATGGAGGAGTTTGAAGCGGGACCTGTGGAGGTGCAGACGTCCCTACAGGCCTCGGACAGCACTGCTGAACAGCTGCAGGTGATTGGGCCTTGTTCCCTCTGTTCATCCTTCCTGTTTAGTTTGGTGTTGACCAGCGCTTGATGTCACACAATGCCCACTCGGATGTTCCCTTCCTGAGGCTTGTTTCTTCCTGATGTTCTTCTCCCAGTTTTTGGGATTTTGTCGCTCACTAGTGGAAGCCATCGAAATATATGGGGGGGAAGAAAAAAAAATAAAAATAAAAACCTGAAACTGTGACCTTTATTTCAGTGTACCGATTTGCCAAATGGAGCTGCACAAGAGTCCAGATCGGACCAGGAGAGCACAGCAAGCAACGAAGGTGCGTCTTCAGCACCATTTTTCCTTCCTTTTTAAGCTTCCTTTATACAGCTGGACTGTTAAAACCACACCGCTCATGAAACCTGAAACATGAAACCTCCCTCTTTCTTTCTGGCTCAGTCAAAAGCACTAAATCAGAGTCCATAGAGGTGATGGACTCTCCAGAAGAGGAGCGAGAGGAGAGAGATGCACAGAAGGAAAGGAAGGATGATGTTTCTGCTCTTGCTGCCCCTTCAGAACAGCAGGGCTCTATCAATGCCAGTCCTCAGACCGACTCCCCCGTCATGGTTAATGCGGATGTAAGTCTTAAATAACTCATCATGCTTTTTAAATTACTTTTGTTTTTAATCTTGCCGTCTGAAGACAGATAGTGAAAGATTCAGAGCTTCTAAAGGAAAGTGGGTTGGTGCACATTTTTACATACGTGTTTTAAAACCTTGGAATCACAGGAGGTCGGGTCCGGAAACACCAGTCAGAAATCTGACGAGGAGGATTTCGTCAAGGTGGAGGACCTTCCTCTGCAGCTCTCGGTCATGTGTGAGGTAAGACAGGATGGTCAGAAAGATGTTTTCAGAGAACACTGAGGTTGTTCCTTGCAGCTTGTCAAAGTTGTTAATTAGAAGATAATCGGGGTGAAAAGCTAACATTGTTGCTTGGAGAACCGAATCGAAGCGCGTTTAGCCGTTACTGACGTGTTTGTGTGTTTAGGAGGAACTCCGTAAGCGCATCACTGCTGAGCAAAGGAACAATAACTTGTCGGCAGAGATTCTGAACGGCACAGGAGATGGAGTAAACGGACTTGTGGGAAGCGCACACTCTCTCAAGGAGCCAGGTAACTTCAACAACGTCACTCTAGAGAACCGAGGAACCTTTTAATAATAAGTCTGTTAATCATTCAACTTCAGTTCATTTAAAAACATACCCGGTGTATTTTTATTTTTTCCTAATCTGACTTGACGGGACAATTCTAAGCGTCTTTTTTTGGTCTCTTACAGGAACCATCGGCGCCCAGAGTGCATGAGCCTCTGTAACAGCACCTTCATACAGTCACACTACAGAAGTATCATCTTCACAGGTTTCTTTCTTCACAGTTCCTCCCTGAGCCTTGCCCGCGGTGAAGCGGCGTTACGTTCGTTCAAGTTAATCGGATCACAAGATGGCGCTGTCCGTATTCGTTCGTTTCTTTTACGTCGCACGTTTTTGTGCAGTTGTGGGAGAAAGACAAGCGACTCCTCTTTTCGTAGTCACAAGCTCCTTTCTCTTGTTTTCCCCACTTTTTTTTTTGTTTAAAGTCTCACACTGAAATCTCATCTGACCGCTATGTTGTAAAACATGCTGTTCGTTCTTCTCGTTCATTTAATTTCTTTTAAACGTGTCTGATTTGAGCTCTCCCCAACAGCCTCCTCCTTATGCATTTTGGCCCTCACAAAATTAAAATAAAGGCCACCTAAACATCTAAGTCTAAGAGAAAGAGCGAGTGCTAATCTCCGCTCGTTTCTGTAGGGGGCGACGTTTTGGCCTTAATCCCTTCCTTAGTGTCTTAGTCTCCATTTTTCTCTCCTTTCACTGTTGAGTGCTTTGGGTTCCTGTGCGATTGTTTTTCTTTTCATAGTATTCTCAAACGTTACTGTTGAGCTTTTAAGAAAAATTAATAAAACTTTGGATTTTACCCCAAACTAGACTCCGTGTCTTCATTTGCGTTCAGTTGCTGACTTTTCTGAGTGAAGATTTAGTAAAATTAAAGTTATAGAAAAAGGGTTCCACTCAGTGTTCAGCAGTAAACAAATCAGCTGATCATCTGGAATCATCTGCACCTGTTTCTTTACTTCATGTCTTAAGCTTTGTTCAGCCGTAGATCACTGTGTGGATTAACCAACAATCTGCTCAGATACAGAGACAAAAACACTCCTTCAGAAAGATCTGGAGAACTGCTCTGTTGCAGGGATGGTGATGGTCTAGTAGGATACTTGCCTATGGATCTATGGACCAACCTGTCGCAGGTTCGAATTCCACCTCTAGCATTACCACTATTGGGTACTTGAGCAAGACCCAATTGTCCCTAAAAATGGAAATCTATTAATGGTGTGTTATCAGACCTCCCTTAGTCTGACAGGATTGTTAAAAGACTCAGACAATGGATGAAAGGATATAGACTTTATGGGCTACTATTGTTTCACACATGCTTCAGAGTTACGCCACAGTAAAAATGAGAAATTGTGATGAAGCTGTTTATAAGGGAAGCGGTTCTGAAGAGCAAGGTTGGTTAAAAAACGCAAGACGTTATAGAAAATCTAACAAAACACAGTCAAATGGAACAAAGAGCTGCCGAAGTACAAAGACAGACACCAACATGCTTTGTGTGGGAATGTGACAGAACAAATTTATTTTGTCTGGAGAAATGGCACCAGCTTTAGAACACAAGGGTAAGACATGATGCCCTTAATTAGAAGAACTGCAAAATGTAAAAGCTGTATTAGACTGTGTTAGAAGCCAGGCAGTTTGTAAACTATCCATCCATTATCTGCCGCTTGTCCCAAACGGGGTCACGGGGGAGTGCTGGCGTCCAACCCCGCGCACACAGTAAACTACTGAAGCGAAAACTCCTGCATACTTCCTCGAAGTGTCCCCTATACTGGAAAGGTCTTCAGCTCTATAGAAAGAGAGCACATTGTATAATAAATAATACATTTATAGATAAAATGCATTATTACACTGAAACAGATCAAAAAGTCACCTACTGACACTAATTCTCAGCTGCTTCTTCCTGCTCCTTGCCTATAAGCATCTTCTCTCCAGGCTTTTGCACCACAGTCGGCTTCTCTTCGGCACGGGAAACCAGCTTTACATTCTCATCTTGGACTGAAGCTGCTGACAGACACGATGGCACCACACTATTTATCAGAATAGGTCATTTGGAATAAAACACTGATTAAACAGGATGCTCACTTTTGCATTATTACCCCCAAATTTAATAAATGACTAAAGACGTGTTTGCAGTCTTTGATTTTAGCCACAAGGTTAACGTAGCAAACAAATGATGTGAGTCAAATTTCACCTGTCAAGTGTATGTTTTTAATCTAAAAACATAATAAAATGATGTTTCACAGTAGAACAATCAGTCTATATTACTCAAAAACAAAAACTTGCTTTAATTTGCACATTTCATGATTTTTCTGCCCAGTTCTGTCAACAAGTTGCACCGTCTGGAAAGCAGTATCACCATCTTACAATGTCCCCATCCTACTTGGACTTCTTGATTTTAAGGGCTGTAGCAAATAATTTGATAGAAATCTGCTGTAGTTTGGTATTCACAAGGCAACTGGCCACCTGGTTAAGCAATTTCTGACAATCGACAATTACCTACACAGACATATATATATATATATGTTTATTCTAACAAGAGTCCATCGCTGTTGTTTTCTTGGGTGAAAGTCATCAAAGTAACCTGACGAGTGACGCTTGTGAGAAAAACCTTTCAATGCAGGTTAATGTCAACTTTAAGAATGCTTGTCCACACCAGCACAAAATCTGAGAATTTCCTGCCCTCTAAGAAAGAGATGAAATGGGATGTCAGCATGTCACATTTATTCAATGTCATTCTCAAAAGACTTATCAAATAGAAGGCAGAAAAATTGACATATGACTATTTTCCCTCTCCTTTGGGCCAGCTGTTCGACATGAGCTCAATTGTATCCACTCACAGTTCTAACCAAAGAATAATTGCTGCAAAGAAATTTTGCAAATATCACTGCTGATCATCTGGGGAAATTAGCACTCACTTAGTGAGTTTTGGAAGAAGACATGTCCACACTTCTTGAAGAACAGGCAGATGGACAAGCAGATTGCCAGCAGTAGAAATGGCACAACCAGCATTCTGACGATGAAGGGAGTCAACGGAAAATCTGAGTCCCACAGAAAGAAATCGGCGCATTGTGAAATATTGTACTCTGCACTTTTATGGAGGCATAAGATGCAGCCAAGTAATCATAATGTGACATCATGTCGTGAGGACAAACAGACTCTAAGGCCCGTTTCACACCTAGCACACAAGTCTTGGGTGATCAGATCAGTGGACAGTGGAGAGTGCTGCGTAGGTTAGCTGACATTTAGCTTTAACTAGATGTCTGCATTAACTTGAATGATCACTAGTGATTAAATTTTACTTGAATGCAAACAAACATAGGCATCATTTGCAAAGACCAATGAAGCTGTTCAGCTTACTCAAAGGATGGCAGTGTAGTAGCCAGTCCTTAAGGGTTGCTCAGAAGACTATCCTAGGACTACAAGCCATGCCTATTTGGTTTGTTCACATCCAAACTTTGCACTGTCCATTTGTGTCTCCTAAGACCCATGTTAATACCAGATGTGAACAAGGCCTAAAATGGGTAAAGTGGCTTTAAATCGGCCAACAGAAAAACATCCCCACAAAAATAAAGTATTACCTGTGACGATGATGGAGAGAGGATCACTTTCAGAGCTGAAATTGAAGATGGAAGGCCCAGAAGACCAGTTGAAAGGAAACGGCTCCCAATGTTGAAACAATCCTCCATGAAACATAACTTGGTTCTCGTAGACACAGATGTAGCTGCCCTGGTGGGAATCATCTGCAGCAGGAAAGAAGAAAGAGGCAGAGTGACTTCGAGCTGCCTGAGTGTGGCTTTCGTTGGTCCAGAGGTTGGTTCTGAGGTGGAAGGTGCCTCCTGGGTACTGAGGCTGGATGGAGCAGGTAACGGTAAAGCTTTGGCCCCTGAACACCTCTGCCTCCTGGCGGTCCCCAGACACCCTCATGGGATAAGAGACAGAGAGGGTGGGCTGCACCAGGAATTCTGAGTATGCAAAAAGAAGAAAAAAGAAAACTTTTGAAAGATAGCACTGAATGATCTATACAATAATTTAAGCTGTATTTTATTTTATTCATGTTTTCAGTGTAAAGCGCTGCAGAGGTAACCTGCCTTGAGGTCGGGCTACAGGGAATATAGACATTGTTGCTTGTCAATTAGATGCTTATTTTCGGCATCTAATTTTGGAAAGCCAAGTATAACCCTAAACCAAAGTGAACTTTATAATTTCAGGAAAGGTGCATGTTTTTTATTCTTCAAGGCACTAACCATTTCAACTCTGCCATACAAACTTCTTGTTTATTTTACCTGAACAGACCACTCCAGCAAGATATCCGAGGCGATGAACCCTCACAGTGTGGCATGTATTTCTTGTTATCCGATCACAAAAAATCAGAACACCCATTTCAGGTTTTTCCTGTCCAGACTTTGTCTTAGTAGCTGCCAAGGCAGAACCACAGTTCATGTTTTTGCACACCACAGCAGCGTCTTTAATGGACCATTTTTCGGCTCCCACTTTCCTCCACTGCCCATTATGAAACACTTCTAAAGTCCCAGTGCAGCGACTGCCATTGTTCACCAATCGCATTTTATCAGGTTCTAGAAAAAGAGTTAAAATCATCATTCAAAATCAGATGTGCATACAAGCACATACATATCTCTTAAAGGGCCCGAAATTAATGTCAGTGTACCTAGACCACAGCTTCTCAAGAGCCCAATTACATGAAACTTCAAAGGATGGAAGGTAGCACTTCCTCTGAGACATGAGCCAACCAGTAATGTTAATGAACAGATGTGGTGGACAACAAACTAGGAGAACACTTACTGCCAGTTATGCAAGTCAGAGAGACACTCTCTGGAGGAAGGTAGCCTATCCCACCCACAACAAAGTCATTTATGCTACCTTGTGCTGCCAGACACTAAAGGATGGGGTAACTTGCAACCTACCAAATATAGGGCTTATGTGGTTGCATAACTGCCACTGCCTCAAAGTCATAGTAAGTTTGCACAAATTCCTGCAGAATACACACAATTTGCATCTTAAAATTTGACTGAGCAAGGTCTATAGGAATTACTCAGAATTCTTACCTGAACAGTTAAGTCCCACAGCTTTACCAGGTTTGCACTTCTGGCTTTTTCTTGAGGTCCAACATGAAATGAGATCCTTCTCTGTGCTTTTACACTGAAACTCTGTGGTCCCAAAAGGCTGTTTCTCTTCTCCATAGAGCACCCCCTGTAGAGTATGTGGGGCTCCGCAGCCCAGTTCCCTACAGACCACCTCTGCATCCTTCCAGTCAAAGTCATCTTCACACACTGTGGTCCAGGACTGATTGGACTTCACCTCCACTCTCCCAGAACAGAGTCCAGCTCCGTCCACAAGCCTCACAGAGTCTGAGAGTCCACAGAACAATGTATAATGAAAAGTCAGTGCTTAGTCTTAGACCAAACTTTTTCTTATTCCTTAGATTAACTTTTAATGCTTAAGGGGAACATATTTGGCAGTTGCAACCCTTGCCCCACCATACTGTTTCTATTCAGACCAAATTTTTCATTGCAGTACCTGAACAGATCACTCCAACAGGAGACGTAATCTGTGAAGCGTACAAGAATGTGCACTCTTTCATGGCTGGTTCCAATCCAACACAGGAGACATGAAAACCCCATTCAGCGTCAGGGATTTCGGACACACTCATTGTAGCAGCAACAGCAGAGCCGCAGCCCAGCTGTCTACACACCACACTGGCTTCTCTCATGGACCATCTATCTGCAGTCACTCCCCTCCACTGTCCGTGGTGAAATATCTGCACTGTCCCAGCACAGCTGGTCCCATTTATCAGTCTCACATCATCAGGTCCTGAAGAGCAAGGAGTGTCAATCAATGTCTACAGAAAAAAGCATTGTTTGAGAGTATTTCCCCTTCTCTGTTAGAACATCAAAGTCTGATCTATCAAAAAATGTTATATAAAAGTAAGAACAACCAGGAAAAATGGAAGTTATGAAACAATCATGTGATTCTTACACCAACTTTAGCAGGAACAACTGAAATCTAATGCCTCCAGTAACAGAAGATCGGTCTTTGGCATCCCATTTTTGCCTGTCCCAACGTTTCAATGGGGCTAAGGTCAAGATATGGCTGGACTTGGTGCCTTTGCTCCTATGGTTTTGATAGTTGTTCTTCCATATTACCTAAATGTACTTAAGCATCAGATCAAGGACTGATTACAGGCCATTCTCCTTTTGTACCTGATTGGAGACAGCTGGATTAATATGTCCTTCAAATATGGCAAGTTGCTCAGGCCCTATAGCAGCAAGGTGTCCCCAAACCATCACACTGCCACCATCATGTTTGACTGTGAACATTTTGGTCTGACTGTTATAAAGCTGTAATAGCTTTATTTTTTAAGATTTGGGAGCCATGTCTTCCCAGTGGTCCTGTTTTTGACTCATCAGTCCGAAAAACATGATTATAAACATTTTGGGGCTAATCAAAGTGTTTTTGGCAAATGTTAAATGAGTCACAATATTCCTCTTGCTAATTTTGACACTGTCCCTCAAATACCTTTTTTTGCCAAGTTTTTCTAATGGACAAATCATGATCATGGTCATTAACTGACATTAACTCCAGATTCCCAGATGATCCTCTGGGATCTTCTGTGACATCTTGTATGAGTATCCTCTATGCTTCTAGCTTTTGTCCCTTCAATGAAAGGCGAATTCATTCTTTTTAACAGGACTAAAGCATGAATTGAGGGATGTTTGTCACAGCGTAAATTTTGAAACCAACAATGCAAGTTGAGGCCAAAATGATTAGCCCCCCTGGAATTATGGAACATTTTTCTAAACTTCTTCCCAATGTTTGCAGCATTGATGAAACTTGATATAAGCAAACATTCACCAGTGCTATTTAGTAGCTTTGGGTACAATTTGTAATATAAAATACATTTTTAGACTTGCTTTATATCAAATATAGTAAAAAATGGGGTGGTCAAAAATATTAGCCACATGTGAATGTTTGCTTTCAAAACATACCTACAGTAATTACCCAATCAGCTTTGAAACCACACCTGAGTAGTCAGTTTGTCTTCCTAACAATACCTGCAGTCAACTGGCTTCCTAACAACATTCAATCAGCATAAAAAGACTCCAAGGTACAGGGCACTTGAACACATGAGAGGGACTACTGTTACTCACCATGCCAAAGACAAAGGAAATCAGTCTGGAGCTCAGAAAGAAGATAGTAGAGGCTCATGATAAGGGGGAAGACTACATTGCCATTTCCAAGCGATTCACAGTGTCTAGAACTGCTGTACGTTGCATCATTTCCAAGTACAAGGAGACAAATTCTGTAAGAAACAAACCTGGCCGTGGCTGTAAGCACAAGATTTCAAGAACTAGGAAAATAGTCAGAGATGTCAGCAAGGACATTTGCCAAGATGATTGTTGCTGACCTGGCCTTTTCTGGAGCTCATGTTTCAAGGAACACAGTTGTGAAGGCTCTTCATCGTGGTGGGCTTCAGGGCCATTGTCCCAGTAGAACCCCTTTACTCAAAGAGTGGCACATCACAGCCCAACTGAGGTTTGCCCGTGAACATTTGAAAGGTAAAGATGAGTTTTGGAAGTCTGTGCTTTGGTCTGATGAGACTGAACTGTAACTGTTTGTGCATATGGATGTTGCTTATGTTTGGCAAAGATAGGGAGAGGCCTTCAACCCAAGGAACATTTAAACATGTTAAACATGGTGGTGGGAGCATCATGCTGTGGGGCTGTTTTGCAGCTTCAGGCACAGGGAACCTTGTTCGGGCATCATGAAAAAAGAAAATTATGTTGACATTTTGAGGGAGAATATGCAGAAATCTGCTTGTAATCTAGGCTTACGTCATCGCTGGGTCTTTCAACAAGAATGACCCAAAGCATACATCGAAATTAGTCCAACAGTTCCTCAAGGATACCAAAATCAAGATCCCGGAGTGGTCCACACAGAGCCCAGACCTCAATCCTATTGAGAATCTGTGCTGGGTGCTCAAAGTGAATGTCCATGCTCGGAAACCATGCAATTTGGACAAGCTAGAACAATTTGCAATGGAAGAATGGGCCAAAATCCCTCAGGAGACCTTTGCCAACCTAGTAAAGAACTATTCTAAGAGATCGCTGTTAGTTGTGGCTCAGAAAGGGTACACTATTGACTATTAATGGCCAGGGGGCTAATTATTTTGGATGTCTAATTTTTGCCCTTTCTTGTTTCAACTCTGTGTATCAATAAAATATTCTAATTAAACTTAGTGGACATGGTTTCTATAGTGTATTTGTTTCCAAAATAACAAACACTTGTTGTTAATGGTCATTTTCATGGAGAAATCATGGAGTGATTTCATGGAGCGTTGTCTAATTTCATAAGGGGGCTAATAATTTTGGCCTCAACTGTAGTTTCTTATTAGGATGTTTGAGTTTGTTGATTCTTCTGTAAAACGTCCCCAGCACTGGAACAGTTGCAGTTACCTGAACAGGTGAGTCCCACAGCCTTGCCCTTTATGCAATTGTTTTCTTCTGTGGCTAAAGTGCTACAGTTAAGGAGCTGGTTCTCTGTTCCTTTACACTGAAACTCTGTAGTCCCTGACAACCGATTCCCTTCTCCAAAGAGCGCCCCCTGTAGAGTTAGTGGCTTCCCACAGCCCAGCTCTCTACAGACCACCTCTGCATCCTTCCAGTCAAAGTTATCTTCACACACTGTGGTCCAGGCCTGGTTGGATTTCACCTCCACTCTTCCAGAACAGAGTCCAGCTCCATCCACAAGCCTCACGGAGTCTGAGAAAGAACCAGGGAACAATACAAAATGAAAAGTAAGATTAAATATTTGGTCCAGTGAAGAAGATTGCTTCAGCCTTCAACAACTTAAAGACCAAATAATTGAAATTTAAGACGAGTACTTTTCTTCCAATATTCACGGATTCTTAGTTCACTTTGTTTTGACAGTTTTATTATCAGCTAACCTAAAGTACCTTTCCAAGCTCATTCAGCGCCAGACCCGACTCTTTTCACTTCAGCTACCATCACAGTTTTGGAGTTGCTGTCAGTGTTATGAGGTAAAGTGCCTTGGGGCAACTTTGTTGTAAAAGGCGCTATACAAGAATAAATTGAAATTGAATTGAAATTATGAGATACCTGATTGTTTCAGCCCAAAATTGTCCAGAATGCACCGAAACACACAAGAAAAGAGAAATGATTCCTGGATACTTATTCTCAAAAAGCTTTTTTCTTCATTGAAATATCATTGGCGCTCAATCTGGCAACACTGAGCCTCACAAATGGAATTAAATTTGACGTATCATTCAAATTTGTCAAATGTCAAGAAGTAAAAAAGTTAACTCAAAAAATGAGTTGATTAAAATGACTAAAATTGACAATGCCATGAATGTTGTCGATTTTTGCCAGTCCCCTTTGTAGGTTCATGGGGTAGTGTATTTAATCAAAAACCAGTCAGAGACTGAGGTGAAGTAGAATTTACTCTAGGGTTAGAGTTTCTAGGGTTTAAATCTAAATCATATATATATATATAAAAAATTAACAATGGACGGACAAATGCAATGGTTAACTTTTACCCTAAGTCAATATATATTACATTTACGGCATTTAGCAGATGCTCTTATACATTAACATTTACAGCATTTAGCAGACGCGCTTATCCAGAGTGACTTACACATCCTAATTACAGGGACAGTCCCCCTGGAGCAACTCAGGGTTAAGGGTCTTGCTCAGGGACCCAGTGATGGCAGTGGGATTCGAACCTGGGACCTCTTGAGCCATTGGTCCATAGGCAAGTACTCTACCACTAGACTACCAACACCACATCTTATGCAGAACAACTTCCCTTTCCTGAGCTTGGGGTCAATGATGGTGGTGCTTGAGGTGGGATTCAAACTTGCCAGCTCTTGGTTGATAAGCAAGTATCCCATCACTTGACCACCATCTCATTACATCTTCTACATTTGTCAGTTTTGGGCAAGCAATGCAGTTTTAAAACGAGGCTGGGGAAGTTCAGAGGAAGTTATGCAATAACCTTCCTGTACTTTCACTCATCCATCAGACAAAGATCTTTAACATGTCCCTAATGAGGACAGAAAAGACGAAGCTCTTGAGTAGCTTGAGTAGCAAAGTTGATTGGTTTATTTTCTCAATAGCAGGACTTTCAGTGGGACCACATTTTTTGGGTCAGTCTGTTTATTTCGGTGCTAAACCGAGTAAACTGATCGATGCCAAAGAGAAGAACCAAAGGTTCAGATGCACCCCAGGTTGTGACTTTCAGAGATGGAACTGAACCTGCAGGTGGAAAAGCACACTTTAATGCCCAGAACAATTAACAACAGAAAAAGGCTATTGAAGCAACACTGGAGGTAAGAATTAAGGTAATAGTAGTGATCAGGTGATGTGTAACAGGTGCATAGGAATGAACAACAGCGCATGCAGAAGGGCTGATGGAGGCTAAAAGACCAAGTCCAATAACAAAGACAATTCATCCTCAGTTATGAGGGAGCAAATCCATTGCTCTTAAGATCTTAGTACCTTTCAGGAATCTGGCACACTTCTTTTGTTCACACTGAATCTTACACCTCACAAATGAATTAACTATTAACTTTAAACTCACCTGAGCAGCTGACGGCAATGCTGATGTTGACATATTGAGGAAGGCTTGACGAGCGGTACTGTTTGCATTTCGAAAAAGCAGACTCTCCATCTTGACAGGCCAGTTCAGTCAAAACTCGTTGCTCATGCTTGTCTTTTAATTCATGCTCAAACCTAGCCTGAACTACATCTCCGCAGTCAAGCTCTCTACACAGCAACCTAATCGTTTTGTAGAAGAGGTAGTAGTTGTTCAATTTCTTCCAGTCTCTTTCATGAAAAAGTTCAGGTTTTCCAGAGCAGGGGCCATCGCCATCCACCATTCTAACCATGGTCATCTCTAAGCAGAGGGAAACAAATATACAAACGTTCAGCATTTTGAATGCATGGTGAAAAGTCAGGTGGAACAGCCTGCCAGTGAACACTCATGTGATCTGTCAATGACACCAACTTCAATGTTCCACATTACAGAACAGCCATTGGACCACTCTGAATGTCAGGTACAGCTTCACCTGCAATTTGAATGTCAGGTACAGTTTTTGCAGTTTCTGTAAACTGCCAACACCAGTCCTTCAGGACAAGTTATAGAATTGCAGCAGTCTAGGTCCAGTTTAGCTTCTAATGGGGTGTCTACTTGTTAAATCATGGGTTGGGTCATTGGATCATTGGATCTTCTGAAGGACAATGTTGCTGTCTCTCATTTTCAGTACAGTATCTGTACCTGAGCAGTTCTCCAGATCTTCCAAGGCATTGTGGGATCATCTCCACAGAGAAAACAAGGCGTCCAAAGAAGAGTTCTAGAATGTTCTTCAGGAAGCCAGGAGAACTGTTCCTGAAGACAACTTAAGGAAAAGACAAGAAGGCTTGCCTAAGAGCTCAGACTGTGCTGAAGAATAATGGTGGTCGAAGCAAATGTTGACTTTGAAGGATTAAATTATATAAACTATGTGCCATGGACTAGATTTACATGTACATTTGCCATCGTCTCATTTTCCTATATTATTGCCTACACATTTATGTACAGGTGACCATCTACCACTCCAGTCAAGCATCTCAAGGAGCACTTATGCACAAGTGTTGAAGTGAGAGTGACTAATTGCCATTGTGGAACATGGCACAGCTCACAATGAATCACAAAAAAATTAAACCTCTATTCTAAACCCACATACACCATCCAGAAGGGGGCAACCATATCCAGCACCTGGGAAGCAGTGATTGGGACAGTACCTTGCTCAAGGGCAACCTGCTGGTCCGGGATTATAACCCAAAACCTTCCGATCGTGGCCTTAGTCCCTAAACACTTTTCTCTTTGCTAGAGGAAACCTTTGCCCAGGAAAGGAAGCACATGTGCTTCTTGGAAGGACTGCAGTATAAAAAATAGGCCTGTCACTTAACCGACCATTACTGTTTAACTTTCTTATTGCATAAAAAACATAATGCTTTCAATAACCATTCCCCCAAATCAGAAAAAGAGGTTGACATCATGTGGCTCCCGATAAACCACTGCACAGATGTAGTTGCTTCATAGAAGTTAATACAGACACTCCAAATTGTCTCCTATGACATTGGATAAACCCAGTTCTGCCCAGACCTACCTGCAGTGGAGCAGATGACAATCAGTATGATAGGAGTTAGCATGGCTATCCACAATAGACAGGGTCTTGTAATGCGAGTCCAAATATTGCAAGGCCAGCTAATATAGCTTGCGCAATGAGAGAATGTTAGCAAACAGAACACACACACAATTAGATAACCAACCAATCAGATAACCAGCCTATGGGGGAGGTGTAGGATACTCACAAGTTCAGATCCCACCTCCAGCACCTCCACTATTGAGTTCCTGAGCAAAACCCTTAACCCCAAGTTGTCCCTGTAGTTAGAAACTGTAGGTCTCTGTGGATAAGTGTGTCTGCTAAATGCCGTAAATGTGACTCACTAACAACCCACACTTTAAGTAAAAGGCACCCTCTAGCCAATATAAATGCTGTATGCTTGGATCTTTACAGTGGTTCTGCAGCAGTCTCTAGTGCTGGCTTCCCCAAAGTGTGGTGCAAACACTCCCAGGGATGGTCCGCAGGACAAAAACAGAAATGGTGGAAATTAAAGATCATTTAAAGATCAAATATGTATTGTTGTGTATAAAGTACACAACAACCTTAAGGTTATCATTTCCAAAAGCTATTTCCAAAAGAACTATTTCTATCGACAGATGAGCAAGATGACGTTCAAGCACTCGGAGTTTCCCCACCAAAATATTAACATATCATATCACAGCATGAGATCAAGCAGAGCTAGAAGTGCAGAGTTCAGCAGAAGTTACCAGACTGTTAAGCATTTTATTAATGACAGATCCTTAATGGAGGGTCTGATTTCCCTGGATGCTGCGAATGAGGGTATAGTCTTGTAGACTATAGGACTAAATTGACTAGATTGTTGTGTTGTCCCAAGATGTTTTGGTCACAAGATCTATGAGACTATTACGGGAACACAAGGCTAGTTTGCAAGCTAATCCAAATTAATAAAGGCAGATCATTAGTTTTTCCTCTGTGAACAAGAACTAACGTGAACCCATTTGGGATGCACAAGCCAGTGTATTTCTTGGTGCCAGCCCAGTACTGGATAAATGGGGAAGGTTAGATCAGAAAGGGCATCTGGTGTAAAACTTTTACCAAATTAATATGCAGACAATGAAATAGAATTCCATACCGAATCAGTTGAGGCCTGGGTTAACAACCTTCCACCACCAGTGCTGTTAGCCTACAGGGTGCTGGTGGAAACAGGACTGCTGTTGGCCAAAGGAGAAGAAGAAGAAGAGGAAGAGGAAGGCATGTCCGGAGGGAGGAGGAGAGAAAGAAGTGGAGGAGAGTGGAAGTGAGAGCAGGAACTTTGAATGTTGTCAGCATGTCTGGTAAAGATGGAGAGAAGGAAGGTTGATATTTTGTGTGAGAGATTGGATGGAATGGGTAGTAAGACCAGGTGTATTGGAGGAGGGTTTAAATTGTTTTATCATAGTGTGGATGGAAGGAGGAACGGGGGAGGAGTTATCCTTAAGGAAGAGTATGTGAAGAGTGTTTTGGAGGTGAAGAGTGTGTTAGATAGGGTGATGAGTTTGGAGCTGGAAGTTGAAGGTGGTATAATGACTGTTAGTGCTTATGCCCAACAAGTTGGTTTTGAGATGGAGGAGAAAGAAGAATCCTGGAGTGAGTTAGATGAAGTGATAGAGAGAGTACCCAGGGGAGAGAGAGCGGTGATTGGTGCAGACTTTACTGGCTGATAAATAAAGAAAATGAGAGAGAGAAGATGATGTGAGGATTGTGAACCAGAAAGTGCAGCAAAGAAACAAGATGGAAGTAAGGGCAGCGATGAAGAGGATGAAGATTGGAAAGGCTGTTGGTCTGGATGACATACCTGTGGAAGCATGGAGGTGTTTAGGAGAGATAGCAGTTGATGTTTGCTCTGAGGGTGTTGATGGAGAAGTACAGAGAAGGTCAGAAGGAGTTACATTGTGCCTTTGTGAGAAAAGAGGAGAAAACAGATGACAGGGTGCCTAGAGAGCAGTTGCGGTTTTGTATGAAGAAGTCAGGAGTTGCAGAGAAGTATGAACCACGTAAGTATGAGAAGTGGATGATGATGTTTGCTGATTGTGATCTGTAGCGAGGGTAGGGAGCAGTTTGAGGAGAACCTGGAGAGAAGGAAATCTGCTCTGGAGAGGAGAGGAATGAAAGTGAGTAGGACAAAGACAGAATTACAAAATCAGAATTCAAAACATGCACCTTTGTTTTTAAAATAAATGCTTATTTTAAAATGTGAGGTTACTTAGCAATACATAACTTAAATGAATGGAAATGGAAAAATCTCACCTCCACACAAATGTCCTTATAAAAGCATGATTATTGAAAGTCATAACTTTAACCAAACTGATTTTAAAAATACTTTGTTTAAAATATAATCCTTGCAGATTAAGAGTGCTCCACATTAAGCATATGAAAAGAAACATTTGAACTTTACAAGGTTAATCTATAAGGCCTCCCTATTACTCCAAGACAATCTTCAGGCTTCACCAGGCTTCTCAACTCTCTACTGCTCTTTAGCATTAGGCTTCAAAATCTCTCCTCTATGTTCTCAAAAGGTCTGCAGATGCCTCCTTGTGGCCTAAAGGCAATGCACCACATTTATGATAAACAGCTGACCTGTAGTATGTTTTTGTGGTCCGCAACACAGGGTAGATTACCTTTCACAATAAGCAAAAGACGTTCACTCTCAGAAGAGAAGATGGGATTGTAAGGCTGAAAATGATAATTTTCGTATTGGTGAATTTCTAGGTTCTCGTAGATACAGCTGTAGTTGCCTTGGTCAAAAAAGTAGAAGTGGAATATGTACTGGATCACCCAAAGCACCAAAAAATGCTTTTCCCATTGGCTGCAGCGCTATCCCCCCCATTTTCCATTCAGAAACCCTGCATCCTGAGCAGTGCAACCATCAGCCAGTGCATATGAAGCAGTACCATGAAGCAGTTTTGGTCCAAGACCACAGTAAAAGCTGCAGTAACACCTGACAACCTTGAACATCTTTCATCTTGACCACTTTTTCTGGCCCAAAAAAATGCTGGTCATGCTGTTAATTTACTCTAACCAACAACTTGGGCACTGTGGTTTAGAACTGAGAAAAAGAATCAACTTCATGATTGAGAATCATGTTGACATACAAGAACTTCATGGTTAGATTTTTGGTCAGATTTAAAGTAAAAAGATTAAAATTAGAGTATTTTTACAAAAAACATGACTGAAATAGGGGGAACAGCGATGGTCTAGTGTTTAGGGAGTTGGCGCGTGGAAGGTCATGGGTTAGAATCCCAGACCAGTAGATTGCCCTGAGGCACCCTTTGGCAAGGTCTTGTCCTCATCACTGCTCCCAGGGTCATTTAAAAAGCTGCCCCCAGCTTTTTGGTCTTTACTGGCCGTGCAGTGGAGAACTTCCATGCATGTGATGGAGCATTATTCTACAGAAACATCATGGTCTTCTTGAAAGATCAGACTTTTTCCTGAACCACTGCTTGAAGAAAGTTAGCAGTAGGTCTGGGAATTGATTTTGAGTCCGTCTTCAACTTGAAAAGGTCCAACTCATTTTTAATAACACCAGCCAAAACCAGTACAACCTCTACACCTTGCTGGTGTCTGAGTGGAGGTGGAGCTCTGTGCCCGTTACTGATCCAGGCATAGGCCCATCCAGCCATGGGCCCATCCATCTGGTCCATCAAGTCACTCTCATCTCCATCAAACCTTTAAAAATCTGTCTGGAGAGGTTTCTTGGTCCCGTCTTGATGTTTCAGCTGATGTGTCTTGTTCAGTGGTGACAGGATTTCAGTCTTCCTTTCCTTGTCCATGTCTCTGACACTGAACACCTTGTCCTACTGGACAATCCAGGAAGTTTCAGTTCTGGAACAGCTCTGGAGGATCCTGGGTTCCTGGGAGCTTCACGTTTGATTCTTCTCAAATCTTCAGCAGTTCATTTGCATTTAATTTCAACATGTTTCTTGTGATTCTGTTGACAACAAACTGTTTGAAGGTTCTGTGATAACAATCCAATATCTTTTCAAGTCATTTCAAGAGTGTCGCATCCCTCTGAAGGACTTGCTGACTTTTCAGTCAGTTCTCTCTCTCTTTTGGTCCATTCTGTCTGAGGAAGAAAGAAGCGCCTAATAATTCTGCACACCTTGATATAGAGTGTTGATCTTGTTAGGCCACACCCCCTCATTATACAAACACATCACCTGATCTGCTTAAATCCAGCATTCAAGTTTATACAGCTTGGAGTTGGAATACATGCAAAATAGATAAATATTTAATTTGATCCTTGCATATTCATGTATAATAGTAAAGTCTCCAAAGATTTTTCTTTAGCATGAAAACGACTAAAAATAAAAAAGGTGAGTTTTCTTTGATGCCACTACAATTAAGGCCTACATTGCACAGTGGTAAATAAATTTTTGGGCAATTTTGCACAAAAACACGAGGCGAGTTTTATGCTTCATTCGGAGTAGTGAAGTGTAGTACAATAAATGCGACTTTAATGATTTACAGAAAATCATGTATTTTGAAATTTTATTTGAATCAAGGTTTTATGCATTTTGAAAAACAAAAACAATGCCATTCACATAAATCAACCTGCAAGTGGGTTTAGACATAAAATTAGCAGCACAATACATTTCCACTAGGTGGCTTGTTATTACTGCATTAAGAAAATCAACACTTTTTGCCCAATGGTATTAGTCTGGTCAGATCTTCATTTAAATGGATTAATATTAGTGTTGTTCTTTCTTTTTAGTTTTAAACGTTTGTTCAACATGTAATATCATAACGTTTGATTTATTTGATGTTTTAACGTACATAACAGATAAGCAACTGAACTTTTACTAAAATTCTACAAGGCATTAAATAAGGCAACGTCTGTCAATGTTATCGAAAAGCTCGAATTACATTCAATGGAATGGAATGGATGGATGGGATTGTTGAATTACATTCAACAAGCCCAGCCCTCCATTTGTCACCTGAAATATGTAACCATAGTTGCAGAGTATGCTGAAGCCTATCCCAGCACTCATTGGGTTTAAAGGTAGAGACATTGGATCCAATTATAAAACACAATCATATTCCAGTGTACATTCAACACTGCCAGTGCTAAAATGTGCCGGGAAAAGGGGCCATAGAATTCCCCCAAAATAACAGCTATTAGTAGCTATTCTTAGCAGCTAATGTTCAAATGTTAACTAAATTTTAATCAATTACAGATACATTTTGTTCAATATTGTTTACAGCAGTAACTACTGCACATGTAAGCATCCATTTAATACTGCATTACTTGTCCATTTTTTATTGTATTGACCTTTTATCCTTCTAAAAAAAAAAAAATTGGTAATCTCCATTATACTAGTTTCATTTTTCTCTGTTACACTGTATAGATTACAGTGGCTCTATTAATCTGTATCCCCATTTCTTTTTTCATTTTACAAAGTATTATATAAGCAAGATTATTCATCATTGCCCTATAATGATTAGTTAGGAGGCTTTTTGGGGAGGCCCAGTTTCAAGTAAGCCCATACGAAGGAATATTCTTGAGAGAGGATGAAGAGTTTCTTGCTACCAAGGCATGCAGGGGTTGGGACAGTCTCGGATATAAGACTCCAAACTCCCTGTTGAAACCTCCATGATTGTAGTGTATGTGGTTAACTGTATTGGGTTGGGGAAAAAAAAAGGAAACGTGAATAAGTAAGTGAATGTCTTAATATTTTACAAATATGTATGATGGGAAACTAATAAAGGAAGTAAAGGAAGACCTACTTTATTCAAGACTGGCTTGGTGGAAAGGACATCATAGATTGTCTTCAAGGAGATGTTCTACAAGAAAAATCCAGGCCACTGTATTACAATGCAGATACTTAACATGAGTGTATTTCCAATTTCAATATTGATGCACCTAATACTGCTTGCTTAAAATATGCTAATGTGCATTAGTATATGATTTGGTTAGAGGGTCTGGATTCTGTGTTAACTGGCAAACCTCCGAGTCCCTCGACCCAAACCAGACTGAAAATCTGTGGGCAGAGCTGAAGAGGAGAGTCTTTCTCGATGAACTTCTTTGCTTATTTTAGGAGAAAGCTTAGTGGTTTTGTCGGCTGAAGAACAAACCTCAACATTGTAGCTTTAGTATTCATTTTAAGTTTTCATAACTATATTTCTGAAAGAATTAAATATACCAAATTTATATCGTTAAGACCAGAGTCACATGTCTGGTCCTGGAGTCCAACCCAGCTGGTTGAGCTGACCTGTTAATTGTGTAAGTTTGAGTCCCAACTGTCCCAGGACTCATTTTTTAATATTCAAAGATTACCGTTATGTATGTTGTCTTTGAAGAAAATAAATCCATGATATCGTGGCAAAAACAGTGTTATAACCTTCTGAATTTTGGGCAAATGAGATACTCACAGCCTGTGAGGTCTGGTTCATGCATTTCATGGCAGGAGTTCTGCGATCATCCAGGAACAGAGGCTCCTTCCAGTGGTCATAATTAGTTTCCAGTACATACCATCTCCCTTGCTTTGTATCAAGTCTGAAAACAAATGACACTCCAATGATTTTCTTTTCAGATTAGAAACAGGCATCATGATAAAAGTACTGAGCCAACTTTCTTTCCTTCACATTTTGGTTCCAAAGAGTCAGACTTCCTTGTATTTTAACATATTGTTGAGGAACAATTCTCCAGATCTTCCTAAAGGACAGTGTTTTTGTCTCTCATTTTCAGTACAGTCTCTGTACCTGAGCAGTTTGATTGTTTTTTGTTGGTTAATCCACACAGTGATCTACGTCTGAACCTTCAAGCAGAACAAAGCGTCTAACTTAAGACATGAAGCGGATGTGCAGATGATTCCAGATAATCAGATGATCCAGATGATTTACTGCTAAACACTGAGTGGATGGAACCCCTTTATCTAGAACCTTGCAGGTTGGAGCACTAAAACATATCTTCCATTTAATTTAACAAATGTGCCAAAAGATCAGACGATTTGATTAAAAAGAAAAAAAAAAAAAAAAAAAAAAAAAAAAAAAAAAAGTGAAGAAAGGAGGGCTGGCTCAGTACTACAGAACGATAAATCATCTCTCATGGAGTGTGAGCTCACTCTAAAGGATTGATGCTGTCTGTTCTGGATCTGGTGATGAGGCACGCCTCCCCAGTTTGATTGCCTCCCAAAATGAAGTAGGCCGGAGCCAACAGCTTAGTGTTGGACAGCAGCTTCTTTGCTTCAGCATAGCTGCAAAGGAAACAAGTGTTCAAACCTTCAAACCTTGATCTCCTCATCTTTCACTGCTTTTAGTGATGCATTATAAAGATCATTAAGTGGTGGAACATTACACATTTAACTCCACCCATCATTTTCTGAATGACGGCAAAGAAAGTTATTTAATGATTGAATACAGCTCTAAGAAAAAAAGGTTCTAGGGCTGGAGTGATACTTTCTGCATCACTGGATTCCATTGCAGGGATGCTTATTAAGGTGGATTGACTCTGTACACCCCATCCCAACTCCACACTTTCTATTTAACCTTTCTATTTCACAACATGGTTATGAAAAGATACAAATCTGCCTCCTTTCCATTGGGACAAACTGATGAAATTAATACATTTGGACCTCGAGGCATAATTCACAGTTCTACATAATTCACAGTTCTACATAATTCACAGACTATTGGAACAAGTGGTTCAGGCAGGTTTTGGTGCAAAATGAGACGTGTACACAGTGCGGTTTAGATGTCTCCTCTAAACACTTCCTCACAGAGGTGAACTAGTAAAGAGACATTGTTTTACCAGAGTTCTGGCTTCTTGGTTCCTAATCCTATCCCTGTAAATAAAAATACTTTCTTAACAACAAAGTATTTCATGTTAAACCTTTTCTGAATGATGGCTGATCATTAGCTGATCGGCAGGGGCTGCTAACTCGTCATCAAGTTACCTGGTGGCGTTCTCCAGGACAGAGCGAGTCAGGAAACTCATCCACATGCCATCTCTTTTGCCCAAGATCCACTCCAGAATGCCTGCAAATGCCCAGCAACATGAAAATGGGCTTAATCATTCACAACACAACAGACTGATGCAGTCTTCAAGTATATATGAAGTTTCCATTTCTGATGTAGAATAACTTAAAAAAATTATGCTTCAATCACTGAAACAACACCTAGAGACACTTTTGCCACCATTGGTTAGAATAAACTGATCTCCCATAAAGGCCAGCATTAACTTCCACCCATGCAAGCAATGTTGATTACATACAAGAGCTGCCTTCCATGTATCCATCCATCCTCCATTGTCTGAACTGATTATTCTAACCAGGACCACAAGAGGTACTGGAGCCATCCTTTCCTGCAGATCTTCGTTGGCTTTTATGTGTGTTTAATGACATTAATGTGTGTGTAGAAACAGAAAAAGATGAGCTTCCTGGATGCATTAATCACTTATTTGACAGAAGCACATTTAGGATTTTTTTTTTTTGCAATTTGAAAGTATTAACCGGCAAATCTGTTTCCCTAGAAAACTGTCGCAAGAACTTAGTTGTAAAGTCTCATCCCGGGGGTACAATTTGGCTTCTGGCATGCAGGTCAGATCAGAATAACCAAGAGAAACCCAAACATTCCCTGGTAGAACACAAACTCCTCTCAGAAAGGACTCAGGCCCAGCTGAGAATCTGAATAATTAAAAGCTCTATCCACTAAAAGGCAGGTGACAACAGAAACATCTCCCCAGCACCAGATAGGTCTTAAAATTCTTCTTCTGATTTAGTACAAGGTCAGCTATGAAGACAACAGATGAGGAGACCACGGTAGTGTGTTATGGAGGGGAAAAAAGGGTTGACAGTCCCACAGTGGCAGACCACAGCCACTGATTCCATCAGAATAGGTCACGTTGATTTTGAAGAACATAATCTCATGTGCTGGTCTATGACAGTCGACAGTTTATTAACTCCTCCAGCCTCTAACCGGCCTTCATATACTGTGTAGCAAGGCCAATTAGTTAATCCATTTCCAAATTGCAAATGCAGCAAATTAAACGTTGTCCTACTTTATTCTGGATGGACAAATTTGAACTGAGGGAGTTTTTAAAAAAAATAAAAATGTGAACCTTACTTTCATTCATTTATTTTCGTTGGGTGGGACGAGGATGAACAGGATTAGAAACGATTATATTAGAGGGACAGCTCAGGTTGGACGTTTTGGAGACAAAAGATAGGCTGTGTTGGTTTGGACGTGTTCAGAGGAGAGACAAGAAGTGTATGTTGAGGATGGAGCTGCAAGAGAAGAGGAAGGACAAAGAAGCTTTATGGATGTGATGAGAGAGGAAAATGCAGAGGACAGGAAGAAACGGAGACGCTATGGTGACACCAAACGGGAAAGATGAGCAAACCTTGTGTATTTGCAGGCTGGCTTATTACATTAAGCACTCAGTCTAAGTTTTTTAATTTAAAATTATGAAAATTGCATATAAAATAGCAAAGAAAATATTAGACTTTCTCCGAATTGCTCAATCCTCCTGAATAGGGAGCACCTAAAAAGTACAGAGGAGATGAAGAGAAAACAGATAAAGGGAAGACAGGGACCTAATAAACTGGGAGACCACATGTTCTAAAAATATTTATAGATGTTGAAAACTGAGCTAAAACTCACCAATGTAACCTCCGTCTAGACTGAACCGCTCGTTCATTGTGAGAGTGAACGCGTGCTTTGTGGGCAGAGAGAGAGAGATAACAAATCTTTAATGCAATCTTTTGACAACATAATGTGATTGCAGAACAGCAGCTCTTTCATATTTCTTCTTTAGGAAGAAACACAGAAGTGAAAGTCAAACAGCAGACATGTGAAAGGGAAGTAGGTCACGCGAAATTAACGTTTAAGCGAACGACACCCGCCGACTAATCTGTCGTCCTGCTTTGTATACTTACAGGCCTGATGCCGGTCAGCATGCCCACATATCCGGCAAAGTTGGTGGATCTGAAGACTGTTTGATTGTTGCGTCTGAAGTCCACATTCACCACAAGCGGCTTCAGCTTCTCTGTGATCACCCACGAACGGTTCTTTAAATCCCACCTAAATACAAACTCTGCTGTTTTTTTGTTTTGCTCTAATAAAACCATTTTTAAAGCGCCATTTTTAAACCATTGGCTCATGTCTTATTTCAGAAGCAATTCAGGTAATAAATTCTGCACAAACAGGCAAGCCTAAATGGCTGGAAGCTGAACTAGCTTATGAAGATGACTGTGAACTGTCCTTAACGGAGAGGACAAGTGTGCTTTAAAACACTGATATATATCAAAAGAGCGAGACGTCATTGTTTTATCAGACTGAATTCAGAAGCGTCCCATGATCAAATTTAAATTTTATATCATTTCTTCATTAACATTTGATACTGTAGGATATAGTTACATTTTCAGGCCAGTTTGAACTTTTTCATAAATAATTTTTTTTTAAATATTCTAACCACTGCAATAAACTGGTTTATTGGGGAATTTCCCATAACACAAGGCCTTTAAGTAGAAAAAAACAAGCCAGCAAGTACAAAACACTGAATGAGATGCTCTAGACTGGATATAGTTCATCAGTAAAAACCAAATACACCAATTTCAAGATATTTGAAAAATATTTGGTAAATAATTAGCTGACAGTAGCACGGTTTAAAAAAAAAAAAAAAAAAAAAAAAAAAATTTAAATTGAGCTCAGAGTCCAAAAAATAAAACTGGAATTACCCCATGAAAAGGCCGAAGTCCAGGTTTCTGGCATGGATGAGGTTCCCTACAATAAACAGGTTTGTGATGTGAAAAAAAGAAAACATACATAAAATGTAAGCAGTGTCAAGCTGACTGTTAGCTCACCATGGGGATCCTCTGCCACCAGTGAGGTGCACACTGTGAAAACTTCGTAGAAGATGTTGAAGAGCACAACCTCACCTGTTCAAATGGAGGGAAAAAAAGAAAAGAATGGAACGATTAGGACAAAAATATCTAAAGTTTTGTTTTTGTTTGATGCACTTACAACTGAGTGGTTTGATGGACCAAAGAAAACTATCAAAAATCACACTTAAAAGCCTAAAAACGAAAAACATTCTCTCTCTGAAGTTTTACTGAGTCATATGAGTTAATGATAGTTAGAGGAAGTGAATGAACACAAAATATTGGACAACTGTGCTGGACAACATTCTGTGTAGTCCCCAGGACAGAAAGAACTCCCTTCTAATTCAACACTGCATACGTGAAATGTCCAAAAGTCTGCAGACACCTGTTCGTCCAGCCTTTCTTCTGAAATCGAGCATCACTGGGGGTAGAGTTTGTCCCATACCTGTTGCGAGACTAGCGTCTACTCTTCTGGAAGGATTGTACAAGATGTTGAAACCCTGCTGTGAGGGTTTGATTGAAATGTTGAATCACAAACAACCCTCCAAAGAAAAGGTATTGGATGGATTGTCATTGCTTTAAAGACCTCCACAGTCCAAAACTGGGGGATTTATACCCCACTTGCCTCTTTAGATCCAAGTGTGGCTCATCTGAATCAGCAAATAGCTACACTCACCAATGTCCAAATAATTCTGGACACGCAATAACGTGTAACATTTAGTAGAAGTGATGTATTTCTTACCTAAAGGAACACCAGACGCTGTGGCAATTCCTTTAATCTCCTCGTTGAAGGGATACGGGAGTGTATCAATCATCAAGGGCTACAGCACAAACATACAGGAGAGCAAAGAATTATACAATTTTCAATGAAAGTTCAGATTAAATAAAAAAAAAAAAAAAGAATATCAGATTTCAGATTAATCTAAGTGCCATTTTGAAGTGAGTGTGAATGTGTTTGCCCTGCCATGGATGGTTGACCTATCAACTTTCTTTTTGCACTAAGAGTAAAAATTTAAACAGAATAAACAGGTGATGTATGAGCTTATTCCCCTTACGCTCTTTAACCGACAGAGGAGTTCTTGCAAGAGAAACACTTCGCAGGCCATATCCAACCCAAAGCCAACCTTTTTCCACTAGATCTTCCACTAGAACCTTTAATTCTGCTGAAACTCAAGATCTTACACCGATACTCCAGCAACATGGCTTCTCCAAATGGAAACAGCTTGGGAAAAGTGGGCTTTTACTTTTGTCGAACCGGAATGAGGTATATTTTTGTCCAGGAACTCACCAAATCCCTGTCCACAAGGTCGATGAGCCGGCCACTGGGGACAATGGCATCTGCTAGATCCTTGATAGCCTGGATCATGTTCACCAACTAGACAAGAAAGAAAGTATATTTTATAACTTATAAATTTATAACTTGAGGCTTTTAACTTTGTCATACATATTTTCATCAGTTAACATGCGTTTGTGAGGTCCTGCTGGTGTGAGTGTCATCTTTCAGGTTGCAAAACTGTATAACGACCCTAAAACATATGGTTCTAGAAAAAGGGGTTCCATCCACTCACTGTCCTGAGTGCTCAGGTACAGAGACTGTACTGAAAATGAGAGACAAAAACACTGTCCTTCAGGAAGATCTGGAGAACTGTTGGAACTGAAGTGTTCTTCAATTACATTTTAAAACACAAGAAAATATGAAGAAGTGAGGGGTTGCTGACATCTGTTGAAGGATCCCAACCCTGGAAGCAGTCATGTGACAGTGTCACAAGACAAAAAGCTCAGCTTACTTCCTTCTTCTTGGCTGTGATGACACCTTTCCACCTGTCGCCTGGGGCCACATCCAGGTTGACGGTGTACCAGGTGGCATTTCTTTTAAACCTGGAGGAACAGGATCCAGAAGGAGGTCATGAATGATCAGTCAGGCTGTGAACTTTCTTAAGAAGCTAGCTTGAACACTCAGTTAAACAGTCTTCTCTCTAAATAGCCATTAAACCCCCCAAAAGGCCAGAAATACATACGTGGGCCCACTGGGGGGATACATGCCGGCTCGGCAATTCTCAGTGTACTGCAAAATAAAGAAGTAACAAAATGAATTAAGGCCACAGTTACAGTTATCACAGTTCAGAGTCACTCATAACCTCTCACTTTCAAGAAATGCTACCAGTCTTTAGAGCAGAGGTGGAAGAAGTAGAGAAAGCATAAATCTACTCCAGGATTTTGTTCCAACTGCATCGAATCCACT
Source organism: Hepsetus odoe (assembly GCA_017165825.1). Taxonomy (NCBI): domain Eukaryota; kingdom Metazoa; phylum Chordata; class Actinopteri; order Characiformes; family Hepsetidae; genus Hepsetus; species Hepsetus odoe. Next base: position 21,964,199 of record CM029377.1, read on the forward strand.
AGTGGCGGCTTGAGCTCTACGGAGAAACCGGGCGGTCGGAACAAAATCCTGGAGTGGATTCTGGGCCAGCGTTTGGGACCTGCTCCAAAGTTCCCTCCAAACAAACGTCAGCTTCTAACAGATGGAAAGACGGGCAAAATTCACTTACCGGAGGCACATACTGGCCGGACAGGAGGGTCAACGTGGAGAAAAGGCACCAGAGAGCTCCGCGCCACATCGTCCCGTATCTGTTTCCACTCCGCCGCCTTCAGCCCGCGGACATAAACAGGAAGTTTAACGCACCAGCTGACTTTTTAATCAGGTCCCGCCTCTTCTGCGCTCTGATTGGTCCTAACGAAGAGGGAGCCAATCGTAATGAGGAATGAGAGATTTACCGACTAATCACAACGAGGGAAAAATCGTTAGATTGACCCATAGAGCGGAGGGGGAGGCCGGCTAACAAACAAAGAAACAAACAAACAATAAATAAATAAGTAAATAAATAAAGGAGTAAATTATTCATGAACAGAAATAATACAAAATAAAAGCAAAATAAATGCATTTCTAAATACATTTCTACAATAAATACATTTTCATAAATCGTCTGTCATCTCAGTTCATTTTTATGGTCAAGCCATACTGCCGGCTCTGCCTTTAAACAGCACAGTTTCACAGGTAGAGCAGTCCTGCTGCACTTCTCCTTCCAGTGTTCCGCTAAAACTAGTCACAGCTAGCCAGATTTCTGGTTTTGGCTCCAAAGTATGTCAGAGTGGCTACAAAGAAGACATGGCAAGTAGGAGATGAACTGTACTGAACTGATGAATTGTCTCGTGTAGTGTACACACTGTGTAGTTTGTGTGAGTTGTAGGGTTAGAGAAAGTCTGCACAACAGACCTTAATGAAATGTGCTTTTTTAAAACTTCACCTGGAAGGTTTAAAGCTTTGTTTATTAGGGAGGTGGGTAGGAAAACCTTTCATATCCTTGAGTTTTTTATTGTATCATCAGTCTGGAAACTGGTTATCCACAATAAAATGTATAAGAACTGGAAAAAGTCACTAACGACTACTAAAGCACTCGTTCTCTTTTTCTTTTTGTGTGAAGACTCTGAAGGGTTGATGAGTGTAAGCTCTTGGCTTCTTTTCACTCCCTGGGAGTGACAAAAAACATGTCTCTTTTCAATTTAAACTTTGTTTCTGTGTTTTTGATCTTTATGCTAATACCGACACTCCGTATTTCAGTCGTTCCTCTTAAAAAAAAACTACAATAACGAAAAATGAACAAGTCCGACCATTTCATATTATGTGTACTCCCTTCTATGAATGGTGTTGACGGTTTTATCTTATCTTTCAATTTAAAATTGACAGGGCAACCTTGGTTAAAACATAGAAAATGAAAACTTCATGGTCTTCAATCATAACCTCTTATGTCACTCTGCTGCTTTTCAGTGGGGTTTAGGTGTCCAGTATTTTTGGGATATGTGTTCAGCTGGAGAAAGTGTGAAAAGGAAAAAGTTGTTTACCGTCTTTAGACTTGATTATTCCAAGACAACATCTGGTATTTGTTGACAGAAAAAGTTTTTCTCCATCTTATAAAAGAACAGTTTCAATATTCAGTAAGCTTTAGAAATGATCAGAGCCTTTGTGAAGAGCTGTGAAAGACATTGAATTTACAATCCACTAAACTAGTTCTCAACCAATTTCAACACATAAACCTGAGCTACTATGTGTTAAAAAATGCTTTTGCTAACTCAAATTACAATACACCTTTTTAAAATGCAGTTTATCTGGTTGGATTCTCACTTTATACCCATAAAAAGAGGCTATAAAAGAGGGAAAAAGCCAAATGGAGAATATTATACATCTTTTTCTGTGCCAATTGCTGTGCACTTTTTACTTTATTACTCAAAATTACCCAGGTTGCCATTCATTGTAACGGTGGCAGGGTGCGGGTAGGACGTAAATGCAGAGTCAGTTGTCCAGAACATAACTTTATTGTCCATAGTAACTAAAACCAGATACAAGGACTGCAGTCCTGACCAAAACAGGATATATTGCCAAGCTACCATCTGGTCTGTGTGATGCATCTGATGCACCAAGGGACCCTGGCGGCTCATCGGTACCTGGAAGCAACTTGGGACTCCTCACTGATCCTGGAGTTTAAAACCAAACTAACTTTTGTACTGTTAGTATACCCAAGGGGGTTGGGTAGTCGGTTGACCTTGGACCCTCAGAGGTTTTTTTTTCTCCACATAGTGGAGTTTTTGGTTCCTCTCCTTCGTGTCGTCTGGCTTTAACATCTATTACTGTAACCTGTTCCATCATCGACCATCAATGTAAAGTGCCTTGGGGCAACTTTGTTGTAAAAGGCGCTATACAAGAATAGAATGAATCGAATCGAATCGAATCGAATCGAATCCATTAACTGTAGGCTTCGCCTAGTGAATGAGCCACGGGCTGGTCTGACTCATTGGGGTTTAAATAGTCAGCCCCAATGAAGCACACCTGTGCCTTCATGAGCACAGGTGTGCTCAGTCAGAACAGAGCACCCTCTACTGCACCAAACCTGAAGCCCAACCGTGACATTAATAAATCTAATCTTTGTGAATAACATTTTGATGCATTAGATAATTTCTTTTTTCACAGGTCAAAAAGCAGGTAAAGAAATAAATACAGATAAAGAAATGAGGGTACATTTCTAAAATTTGTATTCTTTAAACGGTTTCATAAACTAACATGTTAAGATGACTAAAGAGTTCATTTAAAATACAAAGATATACCTGCCAAGTAATATGATCCAAATTATACTTAATCACAAGCAATAAATGAATGAATATACTGGAGTTTTACACCTTCTAATTAATAAATGTTTAATCTGTTCAAATGTTTTAATGTAAAGTTTTTTTTTTGTTTTAGACCCATACAACTTTAACAGTGAAGAAACGTCCTGGCTTAAAAGAGCAGATCTATAGTAACAGCTCTGACAATTCAAGTTTAGACTATAGGTAACACCATCATGTTCACCATCACATCATTCACTTTTAGAGCCAAACACTCCACTGTTTTTAGTTCATCAGTGACTGATATTATAGTCATTGTCTCTGAATTGTAAATGTGTTCATTAAAAATTTTCTGTAGAGGAACTAACCACTAACACTTTTCTTTTAATAATTTCAGAAAAAAGTGACAAAGCAATAAATACATGGGAAGAAATTCCAGGTAAGTGTCAGCCTTTAGATTCCTCTTTCTTAGTTCAAACAGTCCTTCCTTCAAAATCTCTACTAAAAGATCGCTTCTCGAGACTGGGAGTGTTTTTAGACTGTGAGAGATGCACTTTTTTTTTTTTTTTTTTTTTACGACTGTGATACACAATCACATCTCTACACTTTCTATAATGTGGACTCAGCACAGCCACAGACTGACCTTTTCTACCTGGAAGGCCATTAATCACCACGACTGGATCTTCATATCTCCATTGGTGGTTCACTTCTTGTCCCATCTAGTACTGCTAGGAATCTCTGTGTCACTTTTGATAATGAGCTCTCCTTCTCCTCTCATATAGATAATCTTTCTAGGTCCTGCAGACACCTTCTCTTCAACATTAGAGGTCCAACGTCCTTTCCTCACCTCCCAGCCAACCCAGCTGCTGGTCCAGTCCCTGGTCATCTCTAAACTGGATTACTGAAACTCTCTTCTGGCAGGTCTTCCACTGAAGGCAACAAGACCACTACAACTGATTCAAAACGCTGCTGCAAGACTCATCTTCAACTATCCCAATGTCTGTTCTTCCACACCTCTGCTGTGGAACCTTCACTGGCTCCTAGTGGCTGCTCGCATCAGGTTCAAATCTTTAACTCTTGCTTACAAGCCTTCTAACAGCCTTGCACCTACTTGACTGCTCTTATCAACCAATGTGTCTTTTCTTGTCCTTGTCCGGGCCTTGACCCACATCATTGAAGAAAAGAGGAAGACATGCATCGAGACTCTTCTCAGACCTGGCCCCTCAGTGGTGGAATGAACTCCCCCTGATGGACAGAACTGCTGAGTCTCTTGCTGTCTTCAAGCGTCAATTAAAGACTCACCTGTTCAAGTAATTTCTCTTCCCAAGCCAGCTCTTTTTTTTACCTTTGCTCTTTCTGTTCCCTTCCTCAGAAACCTCTGCTCTTTCTTTCCTCTTATTTCTCTTTATTCCCGTTGTCACAGGGTTACTAAGTTTGTTGCATTGGTTGTAATAGTTAATCAGCAGTAGCTGATCTGAGCTGGTTACTAATATGATGATCAAATGTGAAAATAAAGCACTGTTGTAAGTCGCCCTGGATTAGAGCGTCTGCTAAATGCTGTAAATGTAAATGTGTGAGCTCTTGGCTGCTTTTCTCTCTGTGGGAGTTCGAGTGGATCTCCTGTTCTGTAGAATTTTCTGATCAGGAAAGGAAAGAGGGAAGAGTGCAGCCAGTCAGACCTGCTTCTGGGAAGTTTGATGCGGGTAGGTCCAGTACCGTTCTTCCTGAAGTAGTTGATCTAAATACTTTTGTCACTCTTACTTTTAAACTCTCATTTTTGTTTTTTTCTGGAATACAGGCTACATTTTCCCAAAGTCTGTTTTCTAAAGATACAGGAAGTATTACACCCCATTAATTTAGTGACAGAGTAAAAATGAATGTTTTGGATGAATCATCGACCATCAATGTAAAGTGCCTTGGGGCAACTTTGTTGTAAAAGGCGCTATACAAGATTGAATTGAATTGAAAAGAAAAGAAAAGAATATTCAATAATTTGAATGAGAGCACAAGTTATACCTTGTTCTGTATTTGATACTTAATACTGACCTCACTTTCATAACATAAGATTTAATTTAAAATTCAAAACATTTAAAAGAGCTGTTTATAGGAAAAACTCTGTTGTTGTGTGTTTTTGATCTTTATGCTAATGCTGTCACTCAGTATGTCAGTTATTCCTCCTTTATTTAAAAAAACTAAAAAATAAAAAAATTCCAACAATTTCAGATTATGTGTTTGTATCACTTTTTATTCTCTTTGTTCTACTTTTATTAGAAGAGGAAGCTCTTGTTGGTGAGTAAACTTCAGTAACACATACATTTCACCAAACTGTTCAATTGATCGTTCATTTGTTGATTCAATGTTAAGTGAAATTTAAACACTATTTCTCTGTGAATAAAATTTTGAAGCGGTACATTAAATCATCTCTTTTTTCACAGGTCAAAAAGCAGATAAAGAAATAGGAGGTAAATTTCTAAAATTTGTATTCTTTATTCAGTCAATATGACTAAAGGTGTAATTTATTGTCAAAGCTATACCTGCTTGTCACGGTGGCGGGGTGCGGGAAGGACGTCAGTGCTGAGCCAGAGATTTTAGACATACTTTTATTTAACAGAAACATGAACCAGGACCAGGACCAGGACCAGGACCAGGACCAGGACCAGGACCAGGACCAGGACCAACAACTGAAGTTGCAAAAATGAGCCGCGCTCTGTTCTGACTCATTGAGGCTTATGTAGTCAGCCTCAATGTAGCACACCTGTGTCATATGAGCTCAGGTGTGCTCCGTTAGAGCAGAGCGCCCTCTACTGTGAATAAAACAAGCAGAACACCCAAAGTCCTGACACTGCTCAGTAATATGATCCAAATTATACTAAATCACATGCAATAAATGAATCAATATACTGGAGTTTTAATTCTTCTTCTTCTTCTTCTTTTTCTTTTGGCTGCTCCCGTTTAGGGGTCGCCACAGCAGATCTCCATTTCTTCCTGTCTTTTGCATCTTCCTGCTTCAAATCGACCACCTGCATGTCCTCTCTCACCGCGTCCATAACCCTCCTCTTTGGTCTTCCTCTTCTCCTCTTTCCTGGCAGCTCCATCCTCAACATCCTCCTTCCAATATAATCCTCATCTCTCCTCTGCACATGTCCAAACCAACGCAACCTTGCTTCTCTAACTTTGTCTCCAAGACGTCTAACCTGAGCTGTCCCTCTAATATACTCATTTCTAATCCTGTCCATCCTCGTCACACCCAACGAAAATCTCAGCATCTTTAACTCTGACACCTCCAGCTCCGCCTCCTGCTTTTTCGTCAGTGCCACCGTCTCCAACCCATACAACATAGCTGGTCTCACTACTGTCCTGTAAACCTTCCTTTTTACTCTAGCTGGTATGCGTCTGTCACAAATCACTCCAGCCACTCTTCTCCACCCATTCCAAGCAGCCTGCACTCTCTTCTTCACCTCTCTTCCACACTCGCTGTTACACTGAACTGTTGATCCCAAGTATTTAAACTCCTCCACCTTTGTTACCTCCACTCCCTGCATCCTGACCACGCCACTTTCCTCCCTTTCATGTATTCTGTCTTTGCCCTACTCACTTTCATTCCTCTCCTCTCCAGAGCATATCTCCATTTCTCCAGGTTCTCCTCAAGCTGCTCCCTACTCTCACTACAGATCACAATATCATCAGCAAACATCATCGTCCACGGAGACTCCTGTCTAACCTTGTCCGTCAACCTGTCCATTACTATTGCAAACAAGAATGGGCTCAGTGCTGATCCTTGATGTAATCACTCCCACTGATGTAGTCACTCCCACTGCAGACCTCACCACTGTTACACTGCCATCATACATATCCTGAACTTCTCTCACATACTTCTCTGTAACACCAGACTTCCTCATACAAAACCACAGCTCCTCTCTAGGCACCCTGTCATATGCTTTCTCCAAATCCACAAAGGCACAATGCAGCTCCTTCTGACCTTCTCTGTACTTCTCCATCAACACCCTCAGAGCAAACATTGCATCTGTGGTGCATTTTCTCGGCATAAAACCATACTTCTGTTCACTGATCCTCACCTCTTTTCTTAACCGAGCTTCCACTACTCTTTCCCATAACTTCATGGTGTGGCTGATCAACTTTATCCCTCTATAGTTACTACAGCTCTGTGCATCACCCTTATTCTTGAAGATCGGTACCAGTACACTTCGTCTCCACTCCTCAGGCATCTTCTCACTTGCCAAGATTGTGTTAAACAATCTGGTCAAAAACTCAACTGCCATCTCCCCCAAACACCTCCATGCTTCCACTGGTATGTCATCCGGTCCAACAGCCTTTCCATTCTTCATCCTCTTCATCGCTGCCCTTACTTCCATCTTGTTTATTTGCTGCACTTCCTGGTTAACTCTTCTCACATCATCCAGTCTTCTCTCTCTCTCATTTTCTTCATTCATCAGCTCCTCAAAGTATTCCTTCCATCTGTTCAACACGCTCTGTTCACCTGTGAGTACGTTACCATTTCCATCTTTAATCACCCTGACCTGTAGCACATCTTTCCCAGATCTGTCTCTCTGTCTAGCCAATCGGTAAAGGTCCTTTTCTCCCTCTTTACTGTCCAACCTCTCATAAAATTCACCAAACACCTTTTCTTTGGCCTTCACCACTGCTTTCTTCGCCCTGCGGTTCATCTCCTTGTACACCTGTCTACTTTCTTCATCTCTCTGACTGTCCCATGTCTTCTTTGCCTCCCTCTTCTTTTGAATACACTCCTGGACTTCTTGGTTCCACCACCAGGTTTCCTTATCCTCTTTCTTCCTTCCAGATGTCACACCAAGTACATTTCTAGCCGTCTGCCTTATCACTTCTGCAGTAGTTTCCCAGCAATCTGGTAGCTCTTCAACACCTCCCAGTGCCTGTGTTAACTCCTGCCTGAATTCCACCTTACAGTCATCCTCCTTCAGCTTCCACCACTTGATCCTCGACTCTACCTTCACTTTCCTCCTCTTCTTGACCTCCAAGGTCATCCTACAGACCACCATCCTAGCTGTTTAGCCACCTTGACCACCTTGCTGTTTAGCTACACTCTCCCCTGTCACTACTTTGCAGTCTCTGATCTCTTTCAAACTGACCATCCTGCAAAGAATATAATCCACCTGTGAGCATCTTCCTCCACTCTAATACGTCACCCTGTGCTCCTCCCTCTTCTTAAAGTAAGTATTAACTACAGCCATTTCCATCCTTTTTGCAAAATCTACAACCATCTGACCTTCAGCATTCCTCTCCTTGACACCATGCCTACCCATCACCTCCTCATCAACTCTGTTCCCTTCACCAACATGACCATTACAATCTGCACCAATCATCACTCTCTCTCCCCTGGGTACACTCTCTATCACTTCATCTAACTCACTCCAGAATTTTTCCTTCTCTTTCTTACAACCAACTTGTGGAGCATAAGCACTAACAACATTCATTATCACAGCTTCAACTTCCAGCTTCAAACTCATCACCCTCCCTGACACCCTCTTCACTTCCAAAACACTCTCCACATACTCTTCCTTCAGGATAACACCTACTCCATTCCTCCTTCTATCCACACCATGGTAGAACAGTTTAAACCCTCCTCCAATACACCTGGCCTTACTACCCTTCCATCTAGTCTCTTGCACACACAAAATGTCAACCTTCCTTCCTCTCCATCATATCAGCTAATTCTCTACCTTTACCAGTCATGCTGCCAACATTCAAAGTCCCTACCCTCACTTCCACTCTCCTCTCCTTCTTTCTCTCCTTCTCCCTCTGGACATGCCTTCCTCCTCTTCTTCTTTGGCCAACAGTAGTCCAATTTCCACCAGCACCCTGTAGGCTAACAGCACTGATGGCGGTTGTTGTTAACCCGGGCCTTGACCGATCCGGTATGGAATTCTGTATCGTTGTCCGCATATTGATTTGGCAAAGTTTTACACCGGATGCCCTTCCTGACGTAACCCTCCCCATTTACCCGGGCTTGGGACCGGCACGAAGAAATACACTGGCTTGTGCATCCCTAGTGGCTGGGTTTGCAGTTTTAATCCTTCAATTCAGTAAATGAATTGAATTGAATTCAATAAATGTTTAATTTGTTCAAATGTTTCAATGTAAATGTAGCTCTTTATTTAAACTCAAACCTTTAACAGTGATGAAACGTCCTGCCTTAAAATTCCAGATCTATAGTTACAGGTCTCATGATTCATGTTCAGTTGTTTAATCATTCAGCAGGACATGTTCTTCAACAATCTAGCAAGACTTTAAAGAAACATTTTTACTTTCAAGGAACAGTCAGCCCTCCATCAACTCTTCAAACAACAGCTGCTGGAACCCCTCAGACTATTGGTAACATCATCATGTTCACCATCACATTGTTCATTTATAGAGCCAAACGCACTCTACTGTTTGTAGTTAATCAAGGACTTATATAATATAATCATCAACTCTGAATTGTAAATGTATTCATATTAAATATTCTGTAGAGAAACTATGGAGACCACTAACACTGTAATCGTGGCGGGGTGCGGGAAGGATGTCAGTGCAGAGCCAGTAGTCCGGAACATAACTTTATTCCATTAACCAAAAACCATAAACATGGACTGCAGTTCTAACCAAAACAAGACCCAGGGAACTGCAGTCGTGACCAAACAGGCTATGAACTACCACCATTAATGTGAGGCTTCGCCTCGTGAATGAACCGCACTCTATTCTGACTCATTGGAGTTTAAGTAGTCAGCCCCAATGAAGCACACCTGTGCTTTCATGAGCTCAGGTGTGCTCAGTCAGAACAGCGCGCCCTCTACTGCAACAAACCTGAACTGTGACATAAGGTGCAACTCCCGGGGTGCCAAAACATAGCCTCACCCCGAGCCAAGCCTCAGGGGGGAGGCGAAACAAAAAACCTCTCCAAACTTAAACAGCCCCCTTTATGGGACACCTGGCTGGGACCCACAAAAACCAAACTTAAACACAAAGGGACCTCTGACCAGCCACAGCAACGTCCAGGGCTGCTGGCGGTGGTGAGGGGTGTCCCAGAAGTTCAGTCCATTTCTTGGCCCTGTGGTTGTAGGAACAGAACTTAATACTCTGCCGAGAATCATCAAAGCTGAAAGTGAAGCTTTTTACAAATTTTTTATTCAAGTCCTGCGCTTTTTCTTCACCTGTTGCATGGAGGCTTCTCCCTCTGTCAGCTGCTGGTTGAGCCTGGCCAGCAACTCCTTCTGTTGAGTGATCTGAATGTTCATGCAGCTGATCTGTTCATCTCTTTGGTGAATGTCCTTGAGAAGTGCATTGTGGCTCACATTGGCCTGTCTGAGCTTTTCTGATCCATTTCTTAGTTTCTCCTGGGTACTGTTCGATATAAGTTGAATATAAGAGGGTTAGAAAGAGTATTTACTATTCCAGTAGTAAATATAGACAGTTTTGATAATTGTCTTGTTCTCAGGTTAGGTTTCTTGTCATCACAGAAATGTCCATGTATTATATTAAATATCTGTGTTCTCTCAAAGCTTTACATCTTGTGTCCTTTTACTTCATGTTCAGTTCTAGTTCAGTTAATCAACATAACAGTTCATGAAATTCTGAATATTTTGTAAAAACCCTGAAACACTGAACAGCTGTATATTTCATTGTAAAAGGAGTATAAAGTGAAAGTCATATTTGTTTGGTTTCTGTGTGAAATGTTACTTGTATTTATAGTATTTTTAATATTGTTTTTTTTTTTTACTATCCACTTTCAAATTTACATTTCTTGAGGTTTAATTACAATGAAAATAAGTAAACATTCATGGTACAGTTTATTTCTTATTGTTTTTATAACTAGTTAAATACTTGGGATCAACAGTTCAGAAGAAATGGAAATGGATGACCCGGTGTGGGGACCCCTAAATGGGAGCTGCTGAAAGAAGATTTGAAATATCTAGATAATATATAGAAACTTCCTGCAGAAAATAATAATTTCTTGGTCTCATAAGAATTTGAAAAGTATGAACTAAAATTATAGAATTAAAATTCTAATAAGATCAACTACAATTTAGAAATTGACTCTTAAACTCAGCTCAGGTAGATATTAGCATTAGAACTAAAATCATGGTGTTCACATTACAAAATACTTTAAGTTTCACTTTTCACTTTCACGTGGAAGGAGGTTTAGGGAGGATTTGTCTATTTTGATGTCTTCATCATTATCACTCCTACATATAAAAACGAACAAACTCCCAGAGAAACCCCAGGGAGGGAGTAACTCAGGAGGAGGCTGGAATAACCACCAAAAAAGAAAGTGTCCCAAAGAACCATGTGAGCTGTCAGAGACTCTGGTATCTGGTCTGTTTCTTCCTCTAGTGATCTGAAGTGAGTGTTGAATTAGTGTTGTTTAGATATTTTAGCTATCTGAGCCAGTTGTTTTTGTAACACAGTTCTCTAAAAGTTAAGTTTTTTTTTTTTTTTTAAGAATCTAGAAATACGTTCTCTGGAGCTTTTAACTTTGAACTAACTCATGCTGTGTCATGCTGTAACTTTATGTGTCACATTTGCTGCTAATTATTCTACATGATTGCTTGATTAGATTGTGCTTGTGGCTGATTTTATACTCTTGCTTTTGTGTCCTCTCATGAAAATATCATTAATCAATACAATTCAATTTTATGAACTTGATTGTTAGGGCTTTTTTTTTTCTTTAGCTTACATATTTATAGTGCAGAGTGTAACATTATCAGCATACAGATATCTGATTGGCTCCAGAATTCACCTTTTTTTTTTCCTTCTCATTTTCCAGTTTCAGGTCTTACTAGTTTTGCTGCAAGGTGCAAAGGAAACAACCACATTAAATTGCTTTGTTTTTTTTCCAATCCTGCTCCAGTGTTCAAAAGCTCCTGACGGTTCAAAAAGACTTTGTAGTCTGGGTTAATTTTTAACCTCTTCAAGATTATCTTACACGTCATGTCTTGCCCCGCAGCTGAACACAAAGGTAGGCGTAAAGTTCACTGTTGATTTAAGGTTTTGTGCGCCGACTACTCAGCAGAAATTCTAATTCTTAATTTTTTCACTGTGGGATTTGTATTTGCATTTATGTGATCTGTATTTATATATTTATTTTTACATTTTTTTTTACATTTTTGGCTTTTTTCACAAAGTGAAAGTAAAATAGATGGCAGAAATGACTGGGGGAGGGGTAGGAATGCTTTTTGCCTAAAAATATGTGTCTCAGGTGTTCATGTTTGTGCAGTGTATTCTGAAATGTTTTTAGTGCTTTTTAAACCCACTTAACCCACTGAATGTGTCTTTTATTTAGTTTTTACTAAAAAGGCACTACTGCGCTAAGGACTATGAAAACAGATGAGCCGAAAGGAGATGGAACTGGGTGTTGTAATGGACTCTTAGTAGTTTAGTCATAGAAACATCAGCATAAAAATGGCTTAGGTATAAACAAAGCAATATAAGTGGTTTGATGTGAATCTCTGCTCAAAACAAACTTGCTAAAGGACAGTTCTGATTGTTGGAATTGCCCCATAGGTGGCGCACTAGTTCTCTCTACAGGATTTTCTAGTGATTCATGACTTTGGGGTGTGGATGACAGTTATTGTATGATACCCATTTCAAGCTTGTATGAGCCTGGCATGCCAAACTTAACAAGCTCCAGAGTCCAGTGGTGGCACTTTACATCCCTCCACTAACACTTAGTATAATGCTTGGTGCTGTAAAGCAGCTGCTTGACCATAGAAACACATTCCATTAAGCTCCAGATTTTCATGCAGATGTTCGGTTGACGGTATGACCAAGTTCTTTGTTTCATCCAACTTTGGCAATGGGTGTGGCTTAAAAACCAGAATTGAATGTTCAATGTTCAGGTGTCCCAGTACCTTTTTGTAGATATTGTTTGAAAAATGTAACATCTGTTCAAATAACATCATTTACTAAAACTGCTTTCTATTAACAGTGATGTTTGTTCTGTTGATGCTGTTTGACCTTCTCAGCTCTTCAAGTGGAGGTAATAAATACACAGCACCATCAATCTTAACATTTGTATATTACATGCAGTACTGTGCAAAAGTTTTAGGCAGGTGTGAAAAAATGCTGTAAACAAAATAAACAATCAAATAATGATTGTTTATTTTTATAAATTTACAAAATGCAAAGTGAGCGAACAAAAGAAAAATCGAAATCAATTCAATATTTGGTGGGGTTAAGTTTGTAGTGTATGATCAACCAATTTTACCAAACGGGTGCTGATGATCATCAATATCACATGTAGGTTGAAACACAGTCATGTTTGGAAAAACCTACCAGCCGAGTTCCTTCAAAAATTGTGTGCAAGTGTACCTAGAAGAATCAATGCTGTTTTGAAGGCAAAGGGTGGTCACACTATATATTGATTTGATTTAGATTTTTTTTTGTTTATTCACTGCATTTTGTTGAAAATAAATGATTAACACCTGCATTTTTGAAAGCATTCTTTGTTTACAGCATTGTTTCACACCTGCCTAAAACTTATACACAGTACTGTATATAATGAATTCCAAAGTTAGACAAAAGTGGAAAATGCTTTCTCTTTTAGATATATTCACATTGTCGGTTCCTGATGGGCCAGTCCCAGCTCAGATAGGATCCTCTGTTCTCCTGCCATGTGGACTGTCCTCTGTGCTTGACGTTACCAACTTTGAAGTAAACTGGTATCGACCCAAAAAACAGCATGAGCCAATTCTGCTCTACAAAGATCTAAAGGTTCAGGAGAATGTTGGAGATCCTGAATACAAAGGCAGAGTGTTTCTAGTTGGGGAGCTGAAGAAAGGGAACATCTCTCTGAAACTGGAGAACCTCACGCTAGAAGACAGAGGAGAATATGTGTGCCTTGTTAAAAGTACTGAATGGTATGACAAGGCTGGTGTTAACCTTAATATTAAAGGTGAGAAAACAATGAAAATTTGAAAATGACACATCAGTTGTGTTGCTTAATTTCTGATCATCTAATGTTCATTTGTTTATTGAAAAATCATACTTTTGTTTTACTGCAGTGGTTGGATCTCCTATTTTCCTCTCAATGACTGATGTTGGAGACCAAGTGAATGCTACCTGTTCATCAAGTGGATGGTCACCACAACCCACTCTCATTTGGAGAGACAATCAAGGAACACAACTCAAAGACAGTGTTGATCACTCTAAAACAGGTTAATATATTTTAAACTGGAATGAAACTATTGTTTCAGAGCTGATTAGTCTTCACTAAAACATGAGAAGAGTCACATGAAGAAGCTACATCTGTGTCAAAACTGATTACTATGTAAAACCTAAAATCTATCACTGACTGTAAATTTTAATGTTCAGTTTATTTATCATATCTTGGGGATTAAGTTAATCTCTTTAAGGACAAGTCACTGGAGTATTATTTAGCAAGGATTACATATTTCGTATTGAGAAGGGGGTAGAACGATCTTTCATATCCTTCAGTTTTTTATTGTATCAACAACCTGAAAATACTGGAAAAAGCCACTAACGACTAGTCTCTCTCTCTCTCTCTCTCTCTCTCTCTCTCTCTCACTTCTTTTGTAAAGACTCAGAAGGGTTGGTGAGCATGAGCTCTTGGCTTCTTTTCACTCCCTGGGAGTCTGAGTGGATCTCTTGTTCTGTTGGATTTTCTGATCAGGAAAGGAAAGAAGGAAGATTGCATCCAGTCAGACCTGCTTCTGGGAAGTTTGATGCGGGTAGGTCCAGTACCGTTCTTCCTGAAGTAGATAATCTAAATACTTTTGTCTGATTTTCTAAGAAACACATTTTCTTTGATCAGGATGGAGAGCCTTCATAATCTTACTGGTTATCAGTTTGCTGGTGATCAGTTCAATGGCAATTTTCTTCATTCCAGTGATAAGAGGTAATACCTGTTCTGGTTTCAGAAAATCTTTTTTAGAAGATTCATTCTTACTTTTAAACTCTCATTTTTGTTTTTTTTTCTGGAATACAGGCCACATTTTCCCAAAGCCTTTTTCTCCAGGTAAGATACAGTGTTACACCCCATACATTTAGTGATAGAATATAAATGAAAAAATGTTTTGAATGAATAATTTGAATTAGAACACAAGTAATACTTTTTTCTGTATTTGATATAGAGGGTACACAATGATTTCACTTTCTTAACATAACATTCAATCTGAGATTCAAAACATTTAAAGGAACTGTTGCTAATAGGAATCACTGTGAAATTAAGAAATGAAAACTCGATCTATTTGTACATTCCATCACAAAACATCTCTTTTCCATTTAAACACAGTTTTTTGTGTGTTTTTTATGATACTGCTGCAACTCAGTATGTCAGTCTTTCATCCTCTATCTAAAAATAAATACTTAATATCCAGAATGAACAAGTCTGACCATTTCAGATTGTGTGCTCACTTCTATAAATGGTGTTGATGGTTTTCTCTTTTTATTCTTTTTTCTTCTTTTATTAGAAGAGGAAGCTCTTGTTGGTGAGTAAACTTGAGTAGCACATACATTTCACCAAACTGATCAATTAATCCTTCAATTGTTGACTTTCAACTTAAAATTACTGGGCGACCTTGGTGCAAACAAAGAAAATTAAAACTTACAGTGATGAAAGAGTGTACAGATGATTAGTGGTCCATCAGAACCCCTTATGTCACTCTCCTGCATCGCAGTGGAGTGTAGGTGTCCAGAAAGAGGTATTTTAGGATGTGTGTCCAGTTGGAGAAACTATGATGAAAACATTATTTATAAGGCCTTCTTTTAAGACAGGTAGTCTGGTATTTGTCTACAAGAAACGTTTTTTACTCCTGCCACACTTCAACACCCATTCCACAATGCCTGCACTCTCTTCTTCACCTCTTTTCCACACTTACTGTTACTCTGAACTGTTGACCCCACTTTCCTCCCTTTTGTTCACACTCATGTATTCTATCTTTGTCCTACTCAATTTCGTTCCTCTCCTCTCTAGAGCAGATCTCCATCTCTCCAGGTTCTCCACAAACTGTTCCCTAATCTCACTGCAGATCACAATATCATTAGCAAACATCATGCTTCACAGAGACTCTTGTCTAACTTTGTCTGTCAACCTGTCCATTACTATTGCAAACAAGAACGGGCTCAGTGCTGATCTTTGATTTAATCCAACCTCTACCTTAAAAGCATTCATCACTCCTACTGCAGATCTCACGACTGTCACACTGCCCTCACATATATCCTGAACTACTCTCACATAATTCTCTGTAACACCTGATTTTCTTATACTAAACTCCTCTCTAAGCACCTTGTCACATGCTTTTTCCAAGTCTACAAAGGCTCCTTCTGACCTTCTCGATACTTCTCTATCAATACCCTCAGAGCAAACATTGCATCTGTAGTGCTCTTTCTCAGCATGAAACTATACTTCTGTTCACTAATACTCATCTTTTTTTAACCAAGCTTCCACTACTCCATCCCATAACTTCATGCTTTGGCTGATCATAGATCATAGTTTCTACAGCTCTGTGCATCACCCTGATTCTTAAATCAGTCTCCACTCCTCAGGCTTCTCTCACTTTCTAAGAAAGTGTTAAACAATCTGATCAGAAACTCCACTGCCATCTCTCCTAAACTACTCCATGCTTCCACTGGTATGTCATCTGGACCAACAGCCTTTCCATTCTTCATCCTCTTCACATCATCCAATCTTCTCTCTCCTTCATCTGCTCAACACACTTTGTTCACCTGTGAATAGATTTCCTTTTCTATCCTGCTGAACATCTTTCCCAGCTCTGTCTTTCTCCCTCCTTACTGTCCAACCTCTTATACAATTCACCATACACCTTTTCTTTAGTCTTCACCACTGCTTTCTTCGCCCTGCGTTCATCTCCGTGTACACCTGTCTACTTTCTTCATCTCTCTGACTATCCCACTTACTTTCACTTATTGACCTCCAAGGTCATCCTACAGACAACCAACCTATGCTGTTTAGCTACACTCTCCCCTGTCACTACTTTGTACCCTCTTCACCTCCAAAACACTCTTCATTCAGTATAACACCTCCCCCATTCCTCCTTCCATTCACAGCATTGTGAATAACATTTTGAAGCATTTTGAACATTAAATCATCTATTTTTTCCACAGGTCAAAAAGCAGGTAAAGGAATAGAATGTACATTTTTACAATTTGTATTCTTTATATTGTTTCATAAACTAACGTGAGTCAATATGACTAAAGGCTTCATTTACAGTTAAAGCTACACCTGCTCAGTGTAATGCTTGGAAAAGGAGAAAAGTGAGGAAGTGTTAGGCAGCAATTCAGTACTTTAACGTCACAGACTAGAATCAAAATACAAACCGAACCAGTTTGTAGAACAAACTAGTCTGGGACAGTCTGGCAGTCCTTAAGTAGATGGCTGGCCAGGTGTGAGGGACTGGGTGTGATAATTGGGTGGTGTGGTTAGAGGGAAGTTCTGGCTCAGATGTAGAGTGAATAGGACCAAATTATATTTAATCACATGCAAAAAAAGAATAAATAAACTGGAGTTTTAAACCTTCTAATCAATAAATGTTTAATCTGTTCAAATGTTTTAATGTAAAGCTCTTTATAGACCCATACAACCTTAACAGTGCAGAATCTTCCAGCCTTAAAATACAAGATCTAAAGTAACAGCTCTGACCATTCTTGTTCAGTGGTTAGTCATTCAGCAGTAAATGCTGTTCAACAATCTAACAAGTCTTTAAAGAAACATTTTTCCTTTCAAGAAATGTTCAATCCTCCATCAAGACCAGTTTATTCTCTTCAAGCAACAGCTGCTGGAACATCTCAGACTATAGGTAACACCATCATGTTCACCATCATATCATTCATTTTTAGAGCCAAACATGCTCCACTTTTGTAGTTTTCATCAGTGACCTCTATATTATGGTAATCAATTCTGAATTGTAAATGTGTTCATTTTAAATATTCTGTAAAGAAACAATGGAGACCACTAACAATTTACTTTGAACAATTTCAGAAAAATGTGATAAAGCAACAAATACAGGGGAAGAAATTCCAGGTATGTGTCAGCCTTCAGATTCCTCTTAGTTCCAAAAGTCCTTCCTTCAAAATCTTTACTAAAAGCTCCTTTTGTTTTGCAGACTGGAATAAGATGCTCACATGCAAAGGTAACTTTTGGGGGTCACATACAATGCATTTTATATAATATCATAATAAATATAAATAATATTTCTGAATCAGCTCTATATAATTTTTTACAGTGGCTATCAGACCAGACGTTACAACAACAAGTTTTCTAAAGGTTGAAAAAGATTCAAGAGTAATGTATAAATCAAAATCTGAAAACCAGACTGACTTAATTCATATTCTGTGTAAAGAGAGAATTAGTTCAGGATGGTACTACTGGGAGATAACAGGACTGACAGAATCATCTACTAAAAAAAAAAAAGAATGTCCAACAAGCTGGTATATTGGAGTAACCAACAGAGGAGAGAAGAAGAAAGTTCCTTTAACTCCACAGAATGGTTACTGGGTTCTTCATTATGATAATGAGAGAGGTTACTATGTTAATGACCCCTCTCTGACCCCTGTTCTAGTGAGAATATGTTTCTCGAGACTGGGAGTGTTTATAGACTGTGAGAGACACACGCTTTCTTTTTACGACTGTGATACCCGATCACATCTCTACACTTTCTATAATGTGGAACTGACACAGCCGCTGATTCCACTGTTAAAGCCTGGAGAGAAATTTAAACACACTCTTACAATTTGTCAGGAAAAATGTGTGAAATGTGATGAACTTTATCAATCCTGATGTTCTCCATGTCTGGATGATTTATGTATAAAAGTCACTAGAATTGAAACTGTAAATTGTTTTTAGATTGGAAATATTACTAAAACAAGAAATGTCATGTGAATATAATTAAAGAGTGCTCATAAGCTTAGATACCCCTTTCAAAATTTCTGAGATATTGATAGAATTTAATGGCATAACCAAGTTGTATTTTGTATTTATAAATCCAATATCCAGTCTGTGATTTTGCGATCACTTGTGGTTAACTGAGCTGTTTGATTGGTCATCAAGTGAAATACACTAATCAGTGAACAGCAATGAAAGCACTGACAGATAGCGTACAGTGGAAGTTGTCGTGTTAGAAGTAAGAAAAATGGAAGACCCCTAACCAGCTTCTGCAGTTCCTGGGCTTCGTAACTCTTTATAGACAGTTCATCCATTATTATGGAATGATAGCCTGTCCCCTTACTAACCTCACCATACCTTGCAAGTTCCCCTTTTCCATTGGACATTGCAAGCCAGAAAAGCCTATAGCTCTCTCAAGCACCATTTCACCACTGCTCCCATCCTCATGCACCCAGATCCTCAGCATCAATTCATAGTGGAAATGGATAATTCTAGCACCGACGTGAGGGGCTGTTCTTTCACAAAGAACCACAGACAGTAAGGTATGCATACCTCTACAAGAAGTTTTCTTCAGCAGAGAGGAATTATGACGTTGTGGACTGGGAGTTGCTACCCATTAAGTGGGCCTTGGAACATTGGCGACATTGGCCAGAGGGGGCTCAGCAACCATTCTTGATATGGACTGACCATCGCAACATCCTCTGCCTCCAAACCACCATGTGTTTAAATCATCACCAGGCCTAATGGTCCCTGTTTTTCTCCTGCTTCAACTTCTTGCTTGCATACTGTCTGGGGATGAAGAATATAAAACTGGATTCCCTGTCCAGGATGCATGAACCTCCATTGTTTCCCAGAGAACAGGGTGCATTGGTGTTCGCTTCGTTCCTGGCTTCTGAACTTACTGCTGTCCTGAAGATTTCTACTCCAGTCTTTGTAAAGGAGTGTTGTCTTCCATGCTAGCCTCCTATACTAAATCCTGCATGCAAGATTTTTTTTAGAAGATTACTAATTCCTGGGAGTTATGTTGTGACAAGGACGGAAATAAATGGAAAAAACAATAAACAGAAAGTGTAAAATGGAAAATAAACAAACACTATCAATCAACATGTTCAGCTGCTTTTATTTTACTAACTTTAAACTATGAAGGAAACTGATGAGCTTTTGTTAACATATATGTAGTGTAGTCTACTCTAGCCTGTATTCCTGTCAGTGTAACATTACCTGCATTCAGGTATTTGATTGGCTTGAAGCATCTGAATTTTTACTCCTCCTCTCTCTAAGCCTCTATCCTGCTCTGTATGCCAGTCTTTCTCTCCTTTTTATGATCTTTCTAGTTGCAAAGGACACAGCAGCTCCAGAATTAACTAATTTTTTCTTACCTCACCATCCTTCTCATGTTCAAAAGCACATGATGGTGCAGACGGACTTTGTAGCCATCTGTAGTTAATTTTTTAACTCTTCAAGATCATTTTACTCCCAATGTGACATCCAGGAGCTGCATATAAAGGTAGGCACAGCATTTACTTTTAATCTAAGGCTGCTTTACTTGCCAACCAAAAAAAAAGAATCACATTTGTTTCTGATTTGAATAAATTTGAAATAGTTACCTTCTTTCTTGTTTGCGAGTTCTTAACAATGTGAAAGTGAAATGGACTCATATTCAGTCATGGCTGTGAAGAAGATATAAGAATGCTATGGCCTGAAAGTATGTATTGCATACATAGTGTGTGTTCAGTATTGTTAACATGCTGGGGTTGGATGCATTTTCTCACTTAGTTTTCAACAACAACAGCACTACAGCACAGTAAAGATGAAAACTAGTGAGTCTTAAATCTATTGAACGAATCTTGGACAGAACAGATTTCAAAGAAAACCTAGCTGCTTTTCATAAAACTTTTTTTTTATAACAACTATTTATATCACACATTTTTTACAGCTTTCATTGACAGTGAAATAAAGAATAAATAAAGTAAAAAGTAAAGTAAAATTAAGAAAATTAAGAATTACATAAACATAATTAAAACTACATATAAAAAAGATGAACAATTATTTTGTTGATGTTATAATTGATAATGGAAGAGAAAAAGAATTGTCTAGCATTGGATAATGTTAAATTATAATTACACAGCCTTTATTTGTGAACCTGAAGCAGGTTTTTAAATCATTTGCCTAAATATCTTTTTAAGCTGAATAGCAGTAAAATGTATTAATGGTGCTTTCTTAATGCTCACATTGCATTAGCTTATCAAAACGCATTTCTTACAACACTTAAAAAAACAAAAATATGAATACTATAAGAATATCAGTATCAATATACAGAAAAGTATTTGGAAAAAAAAACCCTTTTTTTTCTAAGCATGTTTAAAGTGAAAATTTCTGTTTTTATATTTACTAGAAAGTTTCTACAAAACATAACAACTGGACAAACATTGCTTGGAAATTCATCATTTTTTGAACTACTGTCATTTACTAAGACTGTTTTTTATTGATAGGGATGCTTGTTTTGTTGATGGTCTCACTTCATGTGGAGGTGAAACAAATACAGCACTACTAATTCAATCATCTGTACATTAATTACATAGTACATTTGAGAATAAAGCAAACATGTTTCTTTTAGATATATTTACTTTGTTGGTTCCTGATGGGCCAATCCAAACTCAGATAGGTCTGTTCTCCTGCCATGTGGACTTTTTTAGACAGTTCTGAATGGTATGACAAAGCTTCTGTACCTGAAAATTATAGGTAGGAAACTAATGAAACTTTACACATTTACACGTCAGGAAAAGATTGTTGATTCTTTTCTGACCCAGTTACAGTAGTTAAACAATATCCATTTGTTCTGGATAATCTCATATAACTCCTCTTTTCTCCAGTTGTTGGATCTCCTCCTCTCCTCTCAATGGCCGTTACTAGAAACCAGGTGAATGTTACCTGTACTTCAAATGAATGGTCATCAGAGCCCATAGTGACCTGGAGAGACAATGAAGGAAGAAGATTTAGAGACACTAATCACAAGGTTAAAACAGATTTGACGTCCACATCAACCTTAGCTAATAAGAAGAAAGCACATCAATACTTAATGATAAAAAGTATAAATACAGGTAATTTAGATGTGCTGATGGTTTAGAGGTGGTAAATATATAGACAGTACATGTATAACACAAAAGTCATTGAGCTATTACATTTCTCTTTTGTTTCTCTTTTTGTATGAAGACTCAGAAGGGTTGCTGAGCACAAGCCCTTGGCTGCTTTTGTCCCCCTGGGAGTCTGAGTGGATCTCCTGTTCTGTAGGATTTTCTAATCAGGAAATGAAAGAGGGAAGAGTGCAGCCAGTGCAGAACTGATTAGGTTCCAAACCATTCTTCCAAACCATTCATTCTAGGTTCCAAACCAATCATTCTTCAGAAACTTCATTCATATTCTGTGTAAAGAGAGAATAAGTTCAGGATGGTACTACTGGGAGATAACAGGACTGATGAAACCACCTGGTCTCAAAAACATGTTTTCTAAATATCCAACAAGCTGGTATATTGGAGTAACCAACAGAGGAGAGAAGAAGAAAGTTCTTTTATCGCTACAGAACAGTTACTGGGTTCTTCATTATGAGAACGAGAGAGGTTATTATGTTAATGACCCCTCTCTGACCCCAGTTCTAGCGAAAGTTCTTTTCTCAAGACTGGGAGTGTTTTAGACTGTGAGAGACGCACACTTTCTTTACGATTGTGATACACAATCATATCTCTACACTTTCTATAATGTGGACTTGACACAACCACTGATTCCACTGTTAAACAAAAACAAAACAGAAATCACAAACTCTTACATTTTGTCAGGAAAAATGTATGAAATGTGATTAACTTTATCAATCCTGATGGAAAATAATTTCTCAAGTCTAGATGGTCTACAAGAGTCACTAGAATTAAAACTAGAATTGTTTTTAGAAAAAAATGCTATTCTTTCTCCATTGACTCCCTGTGTATGATAGGATTTTAAAATGAGTCCTATCATGTTTTCAAATTCTGAATCCTTCCAGCTTGTAATTCTCTGGATTTTTGCCCCATTTTAGATATTGAGACCAGTTTATCAGCTGCTTTTAGCAGTTCCAAAATCAAGACTAAAGTTGAGAAGTAACAAAGCTTTAGTAGTTCTTTTGCCCTGGAAAGAGCTATATTGACCCCCACATTGTCAACTTTTAAACCTCTTCTTGAAACTCATGTGTTTTTGGGCTTTAAGCTCAGTTTGTTTTAAGTGTAAGTTGTCTTAATTTTATTTTAATCTTTGTGACAGAATTTTGTATTGGGTTCTTGTATGCTGTATACAGAAACCATAGCTTATGGCACTGATAGTATATTTGCGTCTGTAGTTTTTTCAATTCCTGCCTATGTGTGTCTGGCATGTATGTTTATCATATGTATTTGTATAGCACTTTTGATGTTTAAATGTACTTAATAAACAAATGGAAATGAAAAAAAAAATTAGTTTAATATACTTATATATATTCTAATGGAAAAAAAAAGTATTGTAATATTATATTTGTGACAGTGCCAACCTCTTATTTCTTGGCAACATTGAGAAACTGAAGGCCATTGAACAAAACACAGAGTAACATCTCTGTATTTGAGGCAGTAACAGAGGTCTTTATTTTCAGAAACAAAATTCAGTATCTAGTCCTGATGTTTGAGATCATTATTGGTTAACCGACCTTTTGATGTTTTCTGAATTTTAATGAAATACACCTCAGCCATGAAAACCACTGACAGGTAAATATATTAAATTCCGTTGCCTATATTAGGCACCAAGTTGAGAACCCTTATGGAATCCATGATGAAAAAAAAAAAAAAAA
>CM029377.1:21988189-22011890 GCA_017165825.1 Hepsetus odoe
TGTCTAACAGTCTGTGACTGAGCATGTCCAGTCTGGTTGAAGTTCTGCAGCGCACCATGACTCTGTCCTGCAGCTGAGACTTAGTGCGGTGCTTCAGAAAGGCAGCAGATCCAGCCACTTCCACCAGCCCTGAAACAACACTAGCTCTTAAAGCAGGGGTCAGGTCCAAAGCTTTCAGTCTGTCCTGTAAAGAATCCCTCTCTATAATCCTCACATCTGTGTGGGGTCGAGGGAAAGATAGTCTCATAGAGGAAAGAGTGTCATGCTCCCATAAAATGACATCTAAAAAAAAAAAAAATGTAAAACATTTATATAGTAACACAATACAATACTTTACATACATGATGCCAACTTAGTCATCATGCTTCTGAATAGAAATAGAGTGATGAACTGTTTTGCAGTTAAGTAAGAAAACCTTCTATTTTTGAATAATCCCAGTGCAAAGATTAGGTTTTTGTTTTTTCTTTTAATATGAAGAAAGTATATGTAAAGTATTCTTTTGAGCATAAATATGTTCCAACCTGAACTGGAAGAATCATTGCGACAGTCATACAACATCCCAAGATCCAAAGGGCGACCAAGTGCAGCCACTTCAACAAACTGCAAGGTGAAATCTAAAGATAATGAATGGAGATTAAAGAATTGGTAATTGGCAGTGTTTTTGCAAATATTGTATAAAAAGTACACATCACAGCATTACAGCACACCATTTGCTTCTTCAAGTCCTCTGCAGAAGCATTTTGTCAGGTAAGCCAGTTCATTGAAAGCTCTCTGCATGTTCGTCTGCAAAAAGGTGGAAGATTTGTTAATTTTAAGGTAAAATTATTGGACTGTCCTGTCAAATCAACATAAAGGCTCTCTTTAAGGTTTGTTGGCTTACCTCAACCCTTGCTGTGAAGTTGTCATCAACTTTTATGATCTCTTTCAGTGAGTTACAAGGGATTTTCAGATGATTGTTTAGTGATATCTTGGCCTGTAACAATCGAAAGAACAATATTTCTTCTTGATTTTCACTATACTAAACATTCTAGCAGGGCAGCGGTGGTGTTGGCCACATGATCGGAGGATCGGGGGTTCGAACCCCTTCCTAATAGGTTGCCCTGCGATACCCTTGAGCAAGGCGCTGTCCCCGTCTCGTTCCTCCCTGCGATGGGCTGGCGACCTGTCTAGGTCGCCAGCTGTGTGTGCTGGGTTGGACTCCAGCACTCGCCCGCGACCCCCTTTGGGACAAGCGGCAGAAAATGGATGGATGGATAAACATTCTAGCTTCTGTAAGCAGAATTGATGCACCATTTTTACTTTTTATGCCCCTTGTGTGTCACGTTTCAGGGTCATGAGTTGGCTTTGGAACCAGGGTTTTCAATGATCATCCTTTAATATTAAAACCACCAGCCTAACATTGTTTGAATCATCCTAGTGCTGCTATTACAACTATGACCAATCAAAGCATGGTGGGCTTTGGTATCTGGCTACATGACATTTAACTGCAATTTGCAAGGTGAGGCTTCGTTCTGGTTTCTGGTTTGGGGGGGGTATGCTGTGCATGTTTTGGCTGCCGCTCCTCACCAGGCTGTGTTTGTTTTTGTTTTTTTAACCCATGACCCTGTCTTTTCCAGTGGAGAAGAACTCCATTCTTTTAAATTTTTATTTACTTCACCCATCAGTGACTTTTTATTCTGGCTGATCAATAAATGTGGAATGGTTCCCTGTTTATCCATCCATCCATCCATTTTCTACCGCTTGTCCCAAACGGGGTCGCGGGGGAGTGCTGGAGTCCAAGCGCACACAGGGCGAGGAAAGGTGACGCACCCTGGACAGGTCGCCAGCCCATCGCAGGGAGGAGCGGAACGGGGACGGCACGGCACCTTGCTCAAGGGTACCTCAGGGCAACCTATTGGGAAAGGGTTCAAACCCCCGAGGTTCCCTGTTTATACAGTTTTGTAATCATTATACACAACTCCTCTCAAGGCTTAGTTCCCAAAAAAGAGAAAACTGCCCTGCATTTGTTCAGTGTCATTCATTCAAGCCATGTGTCACACACCCAGCCTTCATTAATATCACTAATTCAGTCTTTTTTCACACTACCAGCTCCAAGTCTGTCCTTTCCCAGTTATGTTTTCATTGGTTGGCTGTACACTAACATGGATTAAATCAAAACAATTTTTTTATTTAATTTCATTAAGAAAAAAGTAGTGAATAGAAACAAAATTCATCTGGAATTATAGAAGGGCAATAATACGGTTAACACTGTTATATCTTCCTTGTGAAAAGGTGAGGTCTCCAAGTTCCTAATTTCTTATGGCTATCAGGAGCACGTAGGCTCAACAAGGACAAAGGGGTCTGACCACAGCCCAAATGAAAGCTTTGCCCAGAACAGGGATGCCTGAAACTGGCTTTTGGGACATGGGAAATCACCTCTCAGGGGAGAAAGGTCTCTGCACAATGTTCAACACTGCTGGAGGGCCTTACAGTCAGGTGCAGACCTTTTTATCTGCCCAGAGAGCCTGCAGTTTTTGTCATGGCAGTCTACATCCTACCTAGCACTAGTGCTAACAGTGCTAATGCTAACAGTATGCTGGCTGAACTTTATGGAGTTATCAGCGAGCTCCAAAACTCCTATCCGGATGGACTGTTCATTTCAATCATGCAAATCTCAAGTCAGTTCTCCCTAAATTTTATCAACATGTGGATTTTGCAATGAGGGGGGGAAACTGCTGGACTGTGTTTACACAAACATGGCCAGCTCATACAGAGCGGCCCCCACCTTGGACACTCAGACCACATCTCTGCACTGCTGATCCCAGCATACAGACCCAGATGTGAGGCCCACGTGATGTCTTATGTGTAGCACCAGGGTCCTGGAGGAACGTTATTTCGTTTCTCTATGTACTGTGTATATGGCTGAAATGACAATAAAATCCTATTTGACTTGACTTGACTTATTGGGTATCACATTACTCTGCCAGGGTAGGAGTGGAGGAAAGCAAAGGAGACTTCATCTTTTTGTCAAACCTGAGATTCAGGAGAAGCAATGCCAAATCTGTCCTGGCCATGGAAGATGAGAGTTTGCCAAGCCATATTTTTTGTGGATATGGAGAAGGCTCACAACCACATTGTGTGGCGGGTGTTGTGGAAGTATGGAGTGCCAGGAATGCTTTTGCTATTTATTCAGTCCCAGGATAAACACAGTGAGAGCTGTGTGCGCATTCTCGGCATGAAGTCAATCCCCATCACAGCAGGTGTTGGATGCTGTCAGAGCCTCAGGATGGTATCTCTCATTTTTGCTAATGATGTGGTTCTGTTGGTTTCATTCAATTCAATTCAATTCAATTTATTCTTGTATAGCGCCTTTTACAACAAAGTTGCCCCAAGGCACTTTACATTGGTTTCATCAGGCTCTGGCCTCCAACATTGGGGTGGTTTGCAGCCAAGTGCGAATGTGTAGGGATGAGGATCAGCATGACTGAATGAATGAACTTTATGAATTGATGATATTACCAAATAACAATCAAAATAATAACAGTTCATATGTCATTCCTTCACTTGAAAAGGCAGTTCTAGACAAAAAAAAATCTACAAAAAAGGATAAGATTTTTCCCATATGTACGCTATTGTAAATAAGACTGCTCTGATAAAAAGAAATTGACATGGAACTCATATTATGGAAACAGTCACAAACAAATTGGAAGCCATATGAAAGTAATTACAATGGATTACTATAAATACCAAACTGAAGCAACTTACAAATATATAAAGCACACAAATTATTAATTCACTGAAAAACAGAATAGCAAAATCTGAAATGTTCCATCTGAGATCACCGGTGGCAAAAAGCACATTTGTATAAAGTGATTTACACTGAATTTGTTTCCAAAACTGATGGATATGGTTATCTTATGCTTACTACAGTCAATTCAATTAATTGCCCTCCAAAAAATATTTAAACTAATGTTTAAATAGCTGGTCAAGGTGTCAAGCTCACATAAAATTACTTTCTTCACTGAAAATTCACAATTCAGGAACATTAAATCCTATTAAGAAATCCTATTGTAAATCCTATCCAGTCAAATAAAGCCAAAAGTTCCTCCACTGGGAAAAGGCTAATACATTTAACAAACAATAGATAAGCATATTCTAACT
This sequence comes from Hepsetus odoe, assembly GCA_017165825.1. Lineage (NCBI taxonomy): Eukaryota > Metazoa > Chordata > Actinopteri > Characiformes > Hepsetidae > Hepsetus > Hepsetus odoe. The sequence continues at coordinate 21,992,330 of CM029377.1, forward strand.
GACTCTTATAGACCACACAGCTGTATTCAAATTTTATCCACCAACTTACCTCAGGAGTATGATCTTCAGTTTTGGATAGGACAGTATCATGCTCTTTGTGCTCCTCCATTGCACATATTAAACATATGAAAATCTGGTCAGTTTTGCAAAAAACCTCCAGAGCTCTGTCGTGCAACTTGCAGAGACTTTGTTTCAGATCTCCAGTTGGTTCCACCAGTGTGTGTCTCTGCAGGGCTGTTACTGTGTAGTGCTGCCTCACGTGGGTTTCACAGTAAGATGCACAGCAGTTAAGACAGGTTTTCACTGCTCTGAGCTTTCTCTCAGTGCAAAAATCACAGGCCACATCTTCAGGTCCAGCAAAGTATTGAGCAGGAAGAGCAGGACTGTAGTGCTGTAGTTTCTGCACAACTTTAGCCAGCCCTGAGTTTGGGTTCAGTGCAGGACGAGTTTTAAACCTCTTCCTACATTGAGGACAAGAGAAGCTTCCTTTATGGGTTGGTTTGGTCCAGAAGGTCTGAATGCAGTCCTTACAGTAACTGTGTCCACAAGGGAGTGAGACAGGTTCCTTCAGCACATCTATGCACAATGAACATCTGAAGTGCTCCTCAGTCAGCAGGCTGGCTGATAACTCACTGTGTGAAAGAATTATAACTGAATCAGTCACTGTGGTAATCCCACCTGACTTCAAACCCTACCAGCTGTTAGCATCTTTAGACTTATCAGTGAACAGGGAGAAGAACACCTATAGAAGGTTCAGAAATTATAATGGATTTTACATCACTTTGAACATTAATGATCTCCACCTTAGAAGCTGGTGAATATCTTTTATCCATGAGCATGTGTGATCCATTGACTTTTTGCTAATTGAACATACAGAAGTAGGGCAGAGGTGATACACTCTCCAACTTCAGCCTAAATGTTCAAACATTAGAATAAACAAATACATGTTCAACACAAGCACAGCTAAGCAGAACACAATCCACTAATCACACACTTTCTCCATGATGATCAATTTTCAATTGCGATATTGTAAAAACGCAAAAAGGGTTGTTCATGTTCTTTCATTTTCTATAACAGAGAAAAACTACAACTAAAGTCCTGTCTCTTGATTTCAGGCAAAAAAATGATAAATTATGTGGATGGTGTAACTGTTCACATGACCAAACCCCCTAGTTTATAAAAATGCATGGAATAGAAGAGAGTCTGTGTTGAGATTTCTACAGAAAGTCCATAAAACTGGTGAAAATGCACATGAAACTCTGCAGTTAGTCTGGCTTTCTCACACCTTTGGAAGTGTCGAATATTGTTTTTTCAAAATACAACACACTGTATCATTTATGCCACAAGGACACAGTTTCCACTGACAATTATGACCAACAATAAATCTTACATTGTCCTCAACATCTGTAAAGTATTGACTGAGAAGACAGACTGTTTGGGTCTTGTGTATGTTAAGAAGTACATTTTGTCTACTCATTAAGCTGTGAAAACTTGCACTTAATTGTTTGAAATAATGCACATATATAAATTAACACACATTATGGCAAAAGAGACATAAGTTACATATAGATTTTCTAAATCTAAATATCACTTAATCAATAATATTCAGCAATAACTGCTGAATCACTTTTACCCGTGAATGCAATCGGCCAATCCACTGACACTGTTATTCTACTTGTTCCACAATTGCCGGAAATTATGGGAATTGTTTATTCTGTTTTAAGGCAGACTACAGAACCTCAAGAGGGCATAAGAAAAATAATTGTTAGAAATGAAATAATCACTAAACTTTCCTCAAACTGGTGTTTGTAGATTGAGTGTAGCCCAGCCATCGTCTACAATAAGTGAACAACCTACCAGCTGTTAGCATCTTTAGACTTATCAGTGAACAGGGAGAAGAACACCTACAGAAGCTTCAGAAATTATAATGGATTTTACATCACTTTGAACATTAATGATCTCACCTTGAAGCTGGTGAATATCTTTTATCCATGAGCATGTCCCGGCCCGATCCATTGACTTTTCACTGTTCATGAACACATTAAAAGACAGGTGATACACTCTCAACTTCAGCTAAATATTAAACATTAGAATAAACAAATACATGTTCAACACAAGCACAACTAAGCAGAACACAATCCCACTAATCACATACTCAAAACTACAATCAAATTTTCATTTGATATTGTAAAGCTTAAAAAGGGTTGTTCATGTTCTTTCATTTTCTACTTAACAGAAAACTACAACTAAAATTCCACTGTCTCTTGATTTCAGGCAAAAAAATAAATAAATTATGTGGATGAATTGTAACTGTTCACATGACCAAACTGAGTTTCTCCAAAAATGCATGAATAAAGAAAGGAAGAGATCTGTGTTGGGGTTCTACACAAGAAAGTCCATAAAACTGGTGAAAATGCACATGAAACTACCATGATTAGTCTATACATTTCTCACACCTTTGAAGTGTCGAATATTGTTTTTTCAAAATGATTACACTGGCGCATCCATTTTATGCTCTGGAGACTTACAGTTTTCCACTGACAATTATGGCCAGCTTAATAAATCTTACATTAATCATAACATCTGTAAAGTGACTGAGAAGACAGACTGTTTGGGTCTTGTGTGTGTTAGAAATTTTGTTTGTCTACTCATTAAGCTGTGGCTTTTACATAATTGTTTTGAAATAATGCATATATAAATTAACACACACATTATGTCAAAGACATAAGTTACATATAGATTTTCTAAATCTAAATATATAATCAATAATATTCAGAAATAACTGCTGAATCACTTTTACCGTGAATCTGTCCGGCAATCCACTATTTTCATTGTTACTTGTTCCACAATTGCACTGGAAATTATGAATTGATTTATTCTGTTTTTAAGGCAGACTACAGACACCTCAAGGGCATAAGAGAAAATAATTGTTAGAAATGAAATAATAACTAAACTTTCCTCAAGCCGAATTGTTTGTGAATTAGTTATTATTATAATCTACAATAAAGTGAACAACCTACCAGCTGTTAGCATCTTTAGACTTATCAGTGACAGGAGAAGAACACCTACAAACTGAAAATTATAATGGATTTTACATCACTTTGAACATTAATGATCTCACCTTGAAGCTGGTGAATATCTTTTATCCATGAACGCAATGGCGATCAAGTGACTTTTCACTGTTCATGAACACATACAAGTAGGGCAGGTGATACACTCTCCAACTTCAGCCTAAATATTTAAACATTAGAATAAACAAATGCATGTTCAACACAAGCACAGCTAAGCAATTATATCCACAATCACACACTAAACTTAATGTTTCATTTAATAACTATCAAAATAAGATGTTATTTCTATATTTATTTTCTGCAAACCACATTAAATTATATCCTGATTTCAGCAAATAAATCAAGTACCAAATAGATGATGCTAATATCTGTGATGACCTGAGTTTCTCCAAAATGCATGGGAATAAGAGAATATGTTGGGGTTCTACACAAGAAGATCCATAAACTGAAAATGCACATGAAACTACCATGATTGAATCTATACATTTCTCACACCTTTGATGTGGAATATTGTTTTTCAAATGATTACACTAGCGCATCCATTTTGCTCACAGGACACAGTTTTCCACTGACAATTATGGCCAACAATAAATCTTGTGTCCTCAACATCTATAAAGTAAATGACTGAGAGAGACAGACTGTTTGATCTTGTGTGTTAAAAGTACATTTGTCTACTCATTCGCTGTGAAAACTTGCACTTAATTGTTTGAAATAATGCACATATATAAGTGCTTACATTATGGCAAAAGAGACATAAGTTACATAGATTTTCTAAATAAATATCACTTAATCAATAATATTCAGCAATAACTGCTGAATCACTTTTACCAGTGAATGCAAGTATTGAAATCCACTGACTTTTCATTATTCTGCTTGTTCCCATTGCTGGAAATTATGAATTGATTTATTCGGTTTTTAAGGCAGACTACAGACACCTCAAGGGCATAAGAGAAAATAATTGTTAGAAATGAAATAATAACTAAACTTTCCTCAAACTGGTGTTTGTAGATTGAGTGTGTAATATACGTCTACAATAAGAAGTGAACAACCTACTGGCTAATGGCATCTTTGACCTCAGTGAACAGGAGAGGAACACCTACAGAAGCTTCAGAAATTGCCTGTGATTTTACATCACTTTGAACATTAGTCTCACCTTGAAGCTGGTGAATATCTTTTATCCATGACATAATCGGCCGATCATTGACTTTTCACTGTTCATAGACACTGTTAGGAGCAGTGTTACTCTCCAACTTCAGCCTAAATATTAAACATTAGAATAAACAAATACATGTTCAACACAAGCACAGCTAAACCAGAACACAATCCCACTAATCACACACTGCTCAAAACTACAATCAAATTTTCATTTGATATTGTAAAGCTTAAAAAGGGTTGTTCATGTTCTTTCATTTTCTACTTAACAGAAAACTACAACTAAAATTCCACTGTCTCTTGATTTCAGGCAAAAAAATAAATAAATTATGTGGATGGTGTAACTGTTCACATGACCAAACTGAGTTTCTCCAAAAATGCATGGAATAAAAGAAGAGATCTGTGTTGGTTCTACACAAGAAAGTCCATAAAACTGGTGAAAATGCACATGAAACTACCATGATTAGTCTATACATTTCTCACACCTTTGAAGTGTCGAATATTGTTTTTTCAAAATGATTACACTGACGCATCCATTTTATGCTCACAGGACTTACAGTTTTCCACTGACAATTATGGCCAACAATAAATCTTACATTGTCCTCAACATCTGTAAAGTATTGACTGAGAAGACAGACTGTTTGGGTCTTGTGTATGTTAAAGTACTTTGTCTACTCATTAAGCTGTGTGAAACTGCACTTAGTGTTTGAAATAATGCACATATATAAATTAACACACATTATACTCCAAAAGAGACATAAGTTACATATGATTTTCTAAATCTAAATATCACTTAATCAATAATATTCAGAAATAACTGCTGAATCACTTTTACCCTTGAATGCAATCGGCTAATCCACTGACTTTTCATTATTCTACTTGTTCCACAATTGCACTGGAAATTATGAATTGATTTATTAGGTTTAAGGCAGACTACAGACACCTCAAGGCATAAATAGTTAGAAATGAAATAATAACTAAACTTTCCTCAAACTGGTGTTTGTAGATTGAGTGTGGCCAACCATAGATCTACAATACATTAATTAACCTACCAGCTGTTAGCATCTTTAGACTTATCGGTAAAGACAGGGGAGAAGAACACCTACAGAAGCTTCAGAAGTTATAATGGATTTTACATCACTTTGAACATTAATGATCTCACCTTGAAGCTGGTGAATATCTTTTATCCATGAACGCAATCGGCCGATCCATGACTTTCACTGTTCATGAACATACAAGTAGGAGCAGGTATTACTCTCCAACTTCAGCCTAAATACGACATTAGAATAAACAAATGCATGTTCAACACAAGCTTTTTAAACCTTGGAACACAATCCCACTAATCCTGCTCAAAAACATTGATCAAATTTCATTTTGATATTTGTAAAACAAAAAGGGTTGTTCATGTTCTTTCATTTTCTGCCAACAAAGCTTCTGTAAAAATTCACTGTCTGTGATTCAGACAAAAAAATAAATAAATTATGTGGATGGTGTAACTGTTACATATTAAACTTGAGTTTCTCCAAAATGCATAGAGACAAAAAGAAAGATCTGTGTGAGGGTTCTACACAGAAGATCCATAAAACTGGTGAAAATGCATGAAACTACCATGATTAATCTATACATTTCTCTACACCTTTGGAAATTAATAAAATATTGTTTTTCAAAATGATTACTGTATGTTTATATGCTCACAGGACTTACAGTTTTCACTGACAATTATGACCAACAATAAATCTTACATTGTCCTCAACATCTGTAAAGTATTCCATCGATCCGTTGACCTTTCACATTTCACAGACATACAAGTTGGAGCAGGTGATACATTATCCAACTTCAGCCTAAATATGAAACATTAGAATAAACAAAAACATGGTCAACACAAGCACAGCTAACTATCCCAGCTTAAAACTATGATTAATTTTCTTTCAATATTGTAAAGCTTAAAAAGTTTCTCCAAGTGTACATGGAATAAAGATGAGATCTACGTTGGGGTTCTGCAGAAGAAAGTCCATGAATTATATTTAAGGAACACTGAAGCTGGAATTGAAGATATGTAGTGATACAGTTAAAGAGAGTCACCCATCTCATTTATCCTGCACTCCTCACCCATTAAATGTAGTTTAAACCAAGTTTGTAAAAGTCTACGTTTGTTTAAACTAAGTTGAATAAAAGGGCAGCAGTAGCCCAGTGTTTACAGATTATGTTCCAGGAAGGGTAGGTTGTGGGTTCAAATCCCAGACCAATAGGTTACGCTGAGGTACCTTTGAGGGAGATACCCTCCCTCACTGTTTCCGATGCGCTGGATGTGATTGCCCGCTGATGTACAGTGTGCGTGAGGGTTAACTGCAGAGGATGCACTCTGTAGTGGTTCACTGAATGCTTTAGTTCACTTTTACTTCACTGCACTTGAAAGACATCACTGTGCACTCAAGGAAGTTTGGGTAATTTTGGAATGAAGTCTGGTATGATTTTTATGCTCACAGGACCTTTTTACTACACTGGGTGACTAGGTGATGGTATTTGTTATGTTAAGAAGAAAAAAACTAAAACTCCAAAATCATCAGCCTTTATGATGGATTTTACATCACTTTGAACATCAATGATCTCAACTTGAAGCTGCTGAATATCTTTTATCTATAAACGCAATCTGCCGATCCATTGACCTTTCACTGTTCATAGTACTGATTTTTATCCCTGACCACTTCACAATTCAGTCTGGAATACTGTTCATCATCAAGTTCAGAAATGTCTTAGTTTAAGATAAACAATTATTATACTGTTACAGTTACAGAATGTAACAGCATTTACCTACATTTCTATCACCAGACTGTAGCCAGCTTCCTCTTTCAGTTGAGCATGAAGTTCAACTGTTGTGCAACCTATGTCAAGCTTTCTATAAAACAAAGCACTATATTCTAGTTAATGTCTGCAAAATTCAACATACAATTCAATGCCATTAACTGTTATAGGCTTAAGGAAATTCAACACTTTGTCTACCTAACTGCATGCTACACTGACTTATTCTGGTCCAACTTGGTAAGATAATTAAAACTATTATGTTTCAGCTGGACATTTCCTAATTATTGCTTATTAATAAGAAAATAAGGGTGTTACATTTTTGTTTCTGTGTTTTGTCTTTTATTCTTAATTTGTCAAGTCAAGGAAGAGGCTTCTTTAAGCTATATACTCTATTTATTCACTTTCCTATATGTAAAGTTTTCACCCAACTGCATAAAACTGCAACTAACTTTAGCCAAATCAACATTCTGTCTGAACTCATTCAAAACTACAACTGCTAAACCAGAGGTGACAATATACATTATATTACATTTTATTACAAGTCAACTAAAACATAAATTAAACAAGATATAAAAGTTTTTTATGCACCTTCGTGAAAATGATAATCATGTGGCACCATGCTTTAGTGGTCGAGGTTCACTTTTACTTCTCTTCTCTTATCCGACAGTGTCACTGTGTGGCGATAGAGCAGTACTGTGATTACTTAAATAGCTGTGTAGAAGCAATCTTTCAGATTACAAACCCAGCACTAACTTCTAAACTGAACTATACACAGTTCAGACGAGAGGTAAAAAAAAAAAATAGAAGAGTTATTTTTTATAACTTTATAAGTTACATAGCGGGGCAGCGGTGGCCTAGTGGTGAGGGAGTTGCCCCCGCATCGGAAGATTGTGGGTTCGATTCCCTCACAAGTAGGTTGCCTTGAGGTACCCTTGAGCAAGGTACCGTCCCCGTCACTGCTACCCGTGTGCTTTCAATAGCTGCCCACTGCTGCACGGTGTTTGAGTGCATGGGTTAAATGCAGAGGTCCAATTTCGTTGTGGTTCACTGAGTGCTGTGCTGTGACCTCGCAATGACAAGGGTTGTCACTTTCATATAGTAGCCGGTTGCTTTCCTATTATACTTATTCTTTTTAAATTATTTAATCAGATTTCACCTGAAAAGGTTCACAAGTCTAGGAACTCAATGTATGCTCATTTTTTATTTAATACAGTACCTTATTAACTAGCAAGCCTTTCCACTCTTAATTTTTATTTTTTTATTTATTTTTACAACCCTTGTCATTGCGAGGTCACAGCACAGCACACAGTGAACCACAACGAAATTGGACCTCTGCATTTAACCCATGCAAACACCGTACAGCAGTGGGCAGCTATTGAACCCGCCCGGGGAGCAGTGACAGGACGGTATCTTGTTCAAGGGCACCTCAGGGCAACCTACTGGTGAGGGAATCGAACCCACAATCTTCTGATCTACCTAACCACTAGGCCACCGCTGCCCTTATGTGAGCTTATGAATAACAGCAAGAAATCACAAGAAATGAATGAGAAAGACTAATAACCACATGAAAATAATAATCCATGAAAAACATTAAATAAATTGTGTCACCTGCAAACTCCATACCTCATAATTACTGCAGAGCATCCATCTTATCTGCAAGTACACACTTTCAAAAGTTTCAAAAGTACACATCTAAAAAAAAAGTATTACAGACTTGACTAAACCTGAGTAAAAACAACAAAGTACGAGTAAACACAACACAAATGATGTGATTTAATGAAGGACAAAAATCTACAAACACGTATCAGATCATTTAAAAATAGCCTTCGAAACTTAAGAAGTTGTTTACTTTGTTTACAGCAAACACTTCCTATAAAAGGAGAAATGTTGATAATGCCTTATTTGTTCTTTCAGTTCATTTTGGGAAACATCACTTGATTTTACAAGTGAGAGAGAGAGAGAGAGAGAACGAGAGAGAGATTATCCACTGTGTTTTTTTCCTCCATGTAAAAGCTAAATTTGTATCTAACTGCGGCTAACTTTAGCCGTTAGCTAACCTAGCCCGCATGAACTCGACAATTTCTTTACTTTGGAATCGATTAAATCTACAACTGGTGACAAGACACGGACAGCGACATAATAATAACTCTAACACGTTGAATATTATAGAATTTAAACAAGATATAAAAGTGTTTCACCTACTTTTCATGAAGACGACGGCGAAGTCTGGATTATTCCTCCTTCACTTCTTTCACTTTCGTTTTTGCTGTGAGGTCAGACAGGGCGGTGCTGTACTTCACGGAGAATAATCCTAAATACATAATGCTTTAGATTAAAAAGCAGGAGCGATTTCTAAACGGAACTACACACAGTTATGTGATCACAGAAGCACATAAATCATAATAATAAAATGTCTTTTTAAAAACCTAAAAATTAAATCTTACTTTTATCCTGACCAAAATGACCAGTCTCTCAACCTATTTTAAATATGCTGAACTGTGGAAAACCAAAGTAACAAGACAAGCCAGGCTCTGTAGCTAAAAAATAACATTAATCTGTATTTTTTTCAAATTTTCAAGGTTATTAAAAAATTGAGAGTTTTTTGTCAAAACCAAGTTCACTTTCAGTTCATCTCAGTTCACACCAAAAAAAAAAATACAAACAAACAAACAAAAAAACAACAACATGGTACTATTAGCTGGAGTGCTGTGAGAATTAAGTGGAGTGGTTTCAGGGCAGCATTTTGGTGCACATGTTAAAGTGAAGTAGGAGATAAGTATGGTTGAACTCTCAGAAAAGCTCACACACAACCAGTATGGGTCACAGTGAAGCCTTATAGTGTTAATGGACATTGAGCAATCTTAAAGACTTAACATCAAGGGAAATATTAAGAAATATCTTTTCATGGCAGGCCAAACATGTTTTCAGTCTTTTCACTGACTTCCAATTTTTATGCAAATGCAGCAAACTGCAGCTAAATTTAGCCAAAAACAACATCAGTCCACCCAAACTCAATGCTGCTTTTTCTCTGAACAAGGACAATAGTATAATATAGCACTCACAAATCAAACAGACAGATATTTAACAAGGTGTAAAAGATTTTCCAGACGTGACAGAACACTTTATTAATTCATTCACTTTCTTTTCTGTAATGAATGTCACTGCCTTCAGAAATACAATACCATAAAATATGATTTTAAAACTTGAGTTGAGGTAAAACGTAAGATTCTCTATAAAGTCTCTAAATATACATAAATCAAAAAAAGACAAATTTTTACTAATATAACAAAAGGTGATTTTTTTTCTAAAATATGCATTTTTAAATTCTGTTAAGATGCTGGAGTTTAATTTAGAGAATCACAGAGAAAATTATGAAGGTTTGTACTATTAGCTGGAATGCAAGAAGAGGGAGGCACGGTGAGTAAGGTCCTGGGTTCTGTTCCCAGGCAGGACGGTCCAGGGGCTTTCTGAGAGGAATGGACATGTTCTCCCCATGTCTGCGTGTGTTTCCTCAGGGAGCTGTGTGAATGTGTTTGTGTGTCTGCACTGCGATGGACTGGAGACCTGTCCAGGCTGTTTCCCCGCCTTTCTTTCTGTGAGAGCCGAGATATACTCCAGAACCCTCCTCAACCCTAATTAGGACAAGCAGCTATGAAAATGAATGAATGAGTGAGTGGAGTGCAAGAACCATTAAGTGGAATGGCTTCAGGGTAGCATTTTTATTTGCACACATTAAAGGGAGGTGGGAGATAAGTAATTTCAGACTTGGATCTTGGGAGTGGGCCTGCACAATTCATCATTGAAATTTTCTCAAGCTCACACACAACCAGTATGGGTTGCAGGTAAACAAGGGGAAAAGCATGATAGGGCATTCAACAACCTTAAAGATGTAAGATAAAGGGAAGTATAGAAATATCTTTTCATGGCAGACCAAAAAATGACAAGTAGGTTTTTCTAGATGCAAATAGAAAACAATTTGTGAAATTACTGAATGAACATGAGGTTTTCAAATGATCTTGTGATTTATTGAAAGATAAAACTAACACTAACATCTGTCCCCTTGACTTAGTACTTGTTAGTGACACAATTGACAGCAACAACTGCAATCAAATTATTCCTGTAATCAAGCTTTGGATTTGCTGTGGAGAAAGTTTGGCCCACTTAGTTCTACAAAATGTTGGAATTCATTCAAATTAGAGGTTTTTTTGTGTTCTTACTGTGGTAAACTGAATTAGCCAGATACAACAGGTACAACAGATACAACTTCCAGAAATATTTTTTGCAATTAAACATGGTGGTGGCAGCATCATGCTGTGGGAAGGTTTTTCAGCAGCAGGGCCTGGGAAACTGGTCCGAGTCGAGGGAAAGATGGATGGTGCTAAATACAGGGATATTCTTAGGTGAAATCTGTGTCGGTCTGCCTGGGATTTGAGACTGGGACGGAGGTACACCTTCCAATAGGACAATGACCCGAAACATATTGCTAAACCAACATTCGAGTGGTATAAGGGGATACATTTAAATGTGTTGGAATGGCCTAGTCAAAGTAAAATAATAGTTATGCACGCTGAAGTTTTCAGTTTTGTCCTATTTGTTGTTTTTTTCACAAAATGTTCTGTAAATGAAATGCAAACAATCCACTTTAATTCCAGGTTGTGAGGCAACAAAACATGAAAAATGCCAAGGGAGGTGAACACTTTTGCAAGGCACTGTAAATGTTTTTAATCAGTCTTTAATTTTTCATATCAGTAATATAAGTAGGATGTAGCCCATTTCATGATTTGTACACAGAAAGCAGTATGTTGATGTTTATTTTTAGAACATTGCACTGGATCCCAGTCAGTTTAAGTACTGGAGTGTTTTGGGAAAACATTCTATGAACTGATGAATCAAAAGTGGAATGTCCACTTTTCAAGTTAAAGATTCTATAAAAGCTTATATATAGCTTACAAAACTAAATCAGATTTTACTTTAGAAAAACGTTCACCAACCTGGAAACCCATTACATGCACTTTTTGTCACACACCTTTGTTTTTTATTTAATATGATACACTGTTAATTTATAAACCTTTCGTCAGAGTGGATGAATTAGAGAGAGATCACAGATGGAAAAAAAAGTAATTACAAAAGGAAAATAATTACATGAGAAACATATCAACAGATTCACATTGTCTGCATGTGGTGTATGTTTTTTGTTGTCCACCTAGACACTACGTAACGAGTATATTAGGTGTGGATGAGGGACAGCTCAGGTTGGCTAGCTTGGAAACAAGAGAATAAGGAACGGAAGGCCATGGGTTTGAATCCCAGAACAGAAGGCTGCCCTGAGGTACCCTTGAGCACTACTTCCCTGTGCTTAAAATAGCTGCCCCTACTGCATGGTGTGTATGGGTTAAATGCAGAGGATACATTTCATTTGGGATCACTGAGTGTTGTGCTGTGTACTCACAATGACATCTTGCATCACAAATAGGAAGCTTATGGTGGTTAGAGAGGAAAAGCTACTAGTCAGAGTAAAAGAGGAAGATGCAGAGGACAGCAAGAAGTGGAAATGGATGATCTGCCATGGTGACCCCTAAACAGGAGCAGCTGAAAAAAGTAGATAATTATTTATTTCTCCTCATTCTCCATGTGTCTGCATGTATGCATTTGTGGGAATCTGCATGTTTGTGGTTCATGGAGAGCGTCATGGATGGTACCATCTTAAAGTTACTAGAGGATGATGTGGGAATCAAACCCATGACCCTCCAATCATGGGGTCACTATCTCAGGCCAGTAGGTTACTTGAGCAAGGTATCATCTCCATCACTGCTCCACAGGTGCAGTATATGGCTGGTCACTACTGTTTTTATGGGTTAAATATTGTTGTTCACCGTGTGCTGTACATTGAATTCACAGTGATAGTCACTTTCACATCAATGGCCCTAAAGTACACTAGCATTAACGTTAGGATTTGATATCCAACAGCAACAAATGTGCAGGTTCGTGTAGAGCCGAGTGGGGTGTGCATTGTGTGCTGCTCCTGCTATGAGCTGCTCGGCCCAATTGAACTGGCAAAAACATTAAATCATACTCCTGTAAAAGTTCAGCTGATGTGCTATATAACCTTAGCCTTCTAAAGACATACAGCAGGTAGCATTATGAGGTGGTTTGTCAGATATTGTGAACACTGTAGAATTTGAGGGTTTTTCTCCTCTCTACCTCTGTCTGATGAAAGATGAGAACCAAGTCACCAATGAGAAGTGTTTGAAAGTGTCTGTTGCTTAGACACTGGAAGGGTAGTAAGACCAGGTGTATTGGAGGAGGGTTTAAATTGTTTTATCATGGTGTGAATGGAAGGAGGAATGGGGAGGAGTTATCCAGAAGGAAGAGTATGTGGAGTGTTTTTTTTTTTTCCTTTAAAGCTGGAAGTTGAAAGTGTGATGAATGTTGTTAGTGCTTATGCGCCACAAGTTGGTTGTGAGATGGAGGAGAAAGAATTCTGGAGTGAGTTAGATGAAGTGATAGAGAGTGAACAGCAGTAAGGTTTCATGCAGAGGAAGAGCACTACAGATGCAATGTTTGCTCTGAGGGTGTTGATGGAGAAGTACAGAGGTCAGAAGGAGTTACACTGTGACTGTGAAGAAAGCAGATGACAGGGTGCCTAGAGAGGAGTTGTGGTTATCTCACACGCAGTACTGCGGGGCTGCGCATTAATACACAATTCCGTTTGTGTGATGTGGTCAGAGGGAAAATCAGAATGCGGCTCAGCCAATCCGATTTGGAGTTGGAAATATAACTAACACTTACTGACAAGGGAATCAAGCTAAAGTGGTAAAATAAAATTTCTAAAAGTGGAATATTATTTAAAAAAAAAAACAAAAAAAAACGTACTTATATTCAGCACATCTCTGGTTAAGGCTGATTTATGAGGCGGGCAAAAAGAAAGATGGCCGCCATCTTGGTGAGGTCAATTCAGCAGTTTGAGAAAGTAACGTTTAATGTTACACTATTTAAAGCGGGGGTTTCCAAACTTTTTTCACCAAAATACACAAACAACCGGGCCACTCACTCAAGCTGAAGTACGTATTGCCTCACCTGGTTTGTTTAAGTAAACTAAATCAATCAGCCTACAACACTGCTTTTCATGAATGGTATTTATTTATTTATTTATTTATTTAGGGTTATTAACAGATTTTCCCACCGTGTCTGAAAGTTTCTACACTCGCTTGCTATCTTGCGTTTCTTTGGTGTTGTCATTTTCAGTGCGCTTTGGGAAAATGTTTATTTCCTTAATTGTGTTTTGTAGAGGGACTGACTTGATAAGCTCAGTAGCTCCACCCAGAGTTTTAACCAAGAAGTGCAATATCGCCAGGTTTCATGTGCGGGCCATATCTTTGGATCTTTGGAATCTTTGGAATTTACTGCAGGCCAAATAAAAATGGATCACGAGCCGCAGCTAGCCCGCGGGCGTAGTTTGGACACCACTGGTTTAAAGAATAGCACAGTCAGGTTTGCTTGAGATTATTTAAAGAGATGATAAGATTCATTCCTACTTCTAATTATGTGGTGTTTTTATGTAGCTAAAGCCACACGTTTACTAAAACTAAGATCATTAGTGTCGCTTTACACAGAGTCTGTCTTTTTAATCATTTACAGCATTTAGCAGATGCTTGTATAAAGAGCGACTTACAACAGTGCTTTGTTTCCATATTTTATCATATTAGTAACCAGCTCAGATCAGCCACTGCTGATTGACTATTACAACCTATGCAACAAACTTAGTAACCCTGTGACAAGTGCTTGGTTGTTTTTTTTTTTATATATTTGAGGAAAGAAAGAGCAAAGGTTTCTTGAGGAAAGGAAAAGAAAGAGTAGAGGTAAAAAAAAGTAGGATGGTTTGGGAGGATTATTCCCTGAGATTTTCCTTGAACAGGTGGGTCTTTAATAGACGTTTGAAGACAGCAAGGGACTCAGCAGTTCTGACCATCAGGAGGAGTTCGTTCCACCACTGAGGAGCCAGAAGTGAGAAGAGTCTCGATGTGTGTGTGTCTTCCTCTTTTCTTCAATGGTAAGGGTTCAAGGCGAGCAGGGCTTGATGGCCTGAGAGGATGAGAAGAGACAGGGTGTTTGAGAAGAGCTGTCAAGCACAAGGGTGCAAGACTGTTAGTAGCCTTGTAAGCAAGAGTTAATGATTTGAACCTGATACCAGCAGCCACTGGGAGCCACAGCAGAGAAGTGGAGGAAGAGAACTTGGGATAGTTAAAGAAAGTCTTGCAGCAGCATTTTAAATCAGTTGTAGTGGTCTTGTTGCCTTCAATGGAAGACCTGCCAGAAGAGAGTTGCAGTAGTCCAGTTTAGAGATGGCCAGGGACTGGAGCAGTAGCTGGGTGGTGAGGAAAGGTTGAAGAGAAGGTGTCGGCAGGACCTAGAAAGATTAACGATATGAGAGGAATAAGATAGATCATTATCGAAAGTGACACAGAGATTCCTAGCAGCTCTAGATGGGACTAGAACTGAACCGCGAAAGGAGATATGAAGATCCAGTCACCTGCACAGAGGTTAGTGCCGGTACTGAAATCTGATTGGCTGAGCCGCTTTCGTAGCTGTCCGTGTCCCAAATCACAAACTCGTTCACTTCTTCCCACAGCAGGGAATTCACTAAACTCTGCAGGACACCGGCCCTCCAGGACACCCCTGGTGTAGAAGATACTGAGTCCATAGTAAAATAAATAAATAAACTTTCGGATAAAACGCACAATTTAAACATATCAGACCAATGTCAGCTGGTAAATGCACATATTAACGAGTGATAAAAACTGTTGAAACATAACTTAATATTATGGAAATAAAGGGTTGGTTATGTAGTCGTTGCCCTCACTTGTCCTCCTCTCATCCCTCCGTCATTTTTTCTTCAGTTCAACACAAAGTAAAAGCGCGGGGGTTGGAAGGCTGGAGCACTTTTCGAGGTGCAGTGTGGGATACTTTGAGGGCTCTAGGTAGTTTAAAACCAACAGTTGTTATAAAAGGCGAAATCAGTCTATAGTGTACTACGTAGCTGGAACGTAGTGATTCTGGACGCAGCGATAGATTAGCGCCTCCGACCTGTTGAGAATAAGTAAAACACGAGTTTATTCAGACTGAGGGGGCGATCAACCAGTTATATTGTTATAATTAATAGATTTTACGGTTTGATTTGTTTTTGTACAATATTTGGCCGCTAGAGGGCAGCAAATAAGCACTTAGAAGATTAAACTATAAGTTCATACAGTGCATTCTGTCAAATAGCTAAAAATACTGAATTAAAAAAAAGTTCCAATAAGCATCCTCCAGTGGGTTCTTAGTAGCATCCTGTTTTCAGCTTTTACTTTTCTTTATATTTTTGCCAGCACAGGAATAGTTCTTTTCCTTTCGGCTGCTCCCGTTTAGGGGTCGCCACAGCACGTTAACGGTCTCCTTTTCTTCCGGTCCTCTGCATCTTCCTGCTTCAAACCAACCACCTGCATGTCCTCTCTCACCACATCCATAAACCTCCTCTTTGGTCTTCCTCTTCTCCTCTTTCCTGGCAGCTCCATCTTCAACATCCTCCTTCCAATATAATCTAAATTGAGATGCCCCTCTAATATACTAATTTCTAATCCTGTCCATCCTCGTCACACCCAACGAAAATCTCAGCATCTTTAACTCTGATACCTCCAGCTCCGCCTCCTGTCTTTTCATCAGTGCAACCGTCTCCAACACTTACAACATAGCTGGTCTCACTACTGTCCTGTAAACTTTCCCTTTTACTCTAGCTGGTACCAGTCTGTCACAAATCACTCCAGCCACTCTTCTCCACTCATTCCAACACTCTCTTCTTCACCTCTCTTCCACACTCGCCATTACACTGAACTGCTGATCCCAACTATTTAAACTCCTCCACCTTTGTTGCCTCTATTCCCTCCATCCTTACCACTCTACTTTCCTCCTTTTCATTCACACTCATGTATTTGGTCTTTGTCCTACTCACTTTCATTCCTCTCCTCTCTAGAACAACTCCCTCTCTCCAGGTTCTCCTCAAGCTGCTCCCTACTCTCACTGCAGATCAAAATATCATTAGCAAACATTATTGTCCACAGAGACTACTGTCTAACCTTGTCTGTCAACCTGTCCATTACTATTGCAAACAAAAATGGGCTCAGTGCTGATCCTTGATGTAATCCAACCTCTACCTTGAATGCATCCATCACTCCCACTGCAGATCTCACCACTGTTACACTGCCATCATACATATCCTGCAACACCTGACTTCCTCATACAAAACCACAACTCCTCTCTAGGCACCCTGTGGTTTCTCCAAGTCCACAAAGACACAATACAACTCCTTCTGAACTTCTCTGTACTTCTCCATCAACACCCTCAAAGCAAACATTGCATCTGTAGTGCTCTTTCTTGGCATGAAATTATACTACTGTACTAATCCTCACCTCTTTTCTTAACCTAGCTTCCACTACTCTTTACCATAACTTCATAATGGCTGATCACCTTCATCCCTCTATAGTTACTACAGCTCTGTGCATCTTCCTTATTCTTGAAGATCGGTACCAGTACACTTCATCTCCACTTCTCAGGCATCCTCTCACTTACCAAGATTCTGTTAAACAATTTGGTCAGAAACTCAACTGCCATCTCCCCATAACACCTCCATGCTTCCACTGTTATCCGGAGCAACAGCCTTTCCATTCTTCATCCTCTTCATCGCTGCCCTTACTTCCATCCTGCTTATTTGCTGCACTTTCTGTTTCACTATTCTCACATCATCCAATCTTCTCTCTCATTTTTTTCATTCATCAGCCCCTCAAAGTACTCGTTCCATCTGCTCCACACACTGTTTACCTGTGAGTACATTTCCATTTCCATCTTTAATCATCCTGACCTGCTGCACATTTTCCCCAGCTCTGTCTCTCTGTCTGGCCAATCAGTATAGGTCCTCTTCTCCCTCCTTACTGTCCAACCTCTCATACAATTCACCAAACACCTTATCTTTGGCCTTCGCCACTGCTTTCTTCACCCTGTGGTTCATCTCCTTGTACACCTGTCTACTTTCTTCATCTCGTTGACTGTCCCACTTCTTCTTTGCCTCCCTTTTCTTCTGTATACACTCCTGGACTTCTCGTTTCCACCACCAGGTTTCCTTATTGTCCTTCTTCCTTCCAGATGTCACACCAAGTACATTTTTAGCCATCTGCCTTACCACTTCTGCAGCAGTTTCCACTCAGCAGGTCCAGTTGTAAGTGTAAGAGTGTACATAAATGCAACTAATGCTCACCATTTTGTCTCTGTATTTGATATTTTATGTTTTATGTATTCAAGTAATGTTTGTATGTGTGAAAATATATGTTCACACATTGCTCTGTAGTATTAGTCTTTTCCTTTTTCCAGTTAAAAAACTCACATTACTCCATGAAATCAAACATCAAGCTCATCCAATTTTACAAAAATAAATACTAGTATCATTAGACACAAGTTATTACAGTAACCTTCTAAAAAAATGTTGGTTTTTTTTTATGTTTGAAAGGGGTAGAACTATTAGAATAATTGTAAACCTGTAAAGAATGACAGATGTGGCACTTCACAAAAACAAATGGCAGCACAGCCTCACAAGGCAAACTTTCAACCTTTACTATCATTCTGCATCATGTTTATCTTATTTCACATTTAGGGATTATTCTAGATATTACTCCTTGGAAAACCACCTGAAAAACCTGGGTCACAACGTGCATTGTGGGAGATGCATGAAAGCAGGCGAGACTTCTTTTAAGACAATCATACACCTTTTATGCTTGCGGGCCACATTAAATGATTTTGACATGTTATTGGTTACTGCCAGATCAGTCTTAGAAAGATCAAATTCCACTCCTGCCCAGTGGAGATGGCAGCATATGGCTTTCAAATTTTTACAGATCAATGTAATACTATGTATTTTACTTGATAGAAAAGCACTAAAAACGTGTATTCGGTAATAATTTAGAGGATAATTGGATGGAAATGTGAACATTCAATGGTCTCTATGCGGAAGTGTCAATCCCTGATGAAATTCCCAGTGTATAGGTCACAACCCAATTTTAATAGTGGATTTTGGTACAAATTTGTGCGACTTATACACGAGAAAATATGGTAAGTAGAATAATTTTTAAAAAATGCTTAAGAGAATTGAAAAATCTTCATTGGAGTTTGCGGTTTCCTTTACTGCTTTGTTCTGATGCTTGAGCCTCTTGTAATGGAGTCTCAGAACACAAAGAGATCATGACTATTAGAGTTAGTCCAGAGTCAGGTGCCAGTCAGGTGGCAAGGCAGAGTCATGGCACGTTTTCAGCAGAGAAAGAGGGCTAGACCTGTGATGGGGAATAGAGAGAGAGTCTTTCATTTAGGAGCTTTGATGGCGGTATAAAGCTCTTGAGGCTATAGATGGAGTAGAAAGTGACTCTGGAGTAGAAAGTGAAAACTGGGGATTTGGAGAAATTCTGTAATTACTTTGAAGGTCCATCATTTGAATTGTGTTTAAACCTTAATGTTTG